>OZ005738.1:17070579-17423079 GCA_963930755.1 Eudasyphora cyanicolor
TATAGATAAAATATAGAAATATAGAAATATAGAAATATAGAAATATAGAAATATAGAAATATAGAAATATAGAAATATAGAAATATAATATAGAAATATAGAAATATAGAAATATAGAAATATAGAAATATAGAAATATAGAAATATAGAAATATAGAAATATAGAAATATAGAAATATAGAAATATAGAAATATAGAAATATAGAAATATAGAAATATAGAAATATAGAAATATAGAAATATAGAAATATAGAAATATAGAAATATAGAAATATAGAAATATAGAAATATAGAAATATAGAAATATAGAAATATAGAAATATAGAAATATAGAAATATAGAAATATAGAAATATAGAAATATAGAAATATAGAAATATAGAAATATAGAAATATAGAAATATAGAAATATAGAAATATAGAAATATAGAAATATAGAAATATAGAAATATAGAAATATAGAAATATAGAAATATAGAAATATAGAAATATAGAAATATAGAAATATAGAAATATAGAAATATAGAAATATAGAAATATAGAAATATAGAAATATAGAAATATAGAAATATAGAAATATAGAAATATAGAAATATAGAAATATAGAAATATAGAAATATAGAAATATAGAAATATAGAAATATAGAAATATAGAAATATAGAAATATAGAAATATAGAAATATAGAAATATAGAAATATAGAAATATAGAAATATAGAAATATAGAAATATAGAAATATAGAAATATAGAAATATAGAAATATAGAAATATAGAAATATAGAAATATAGAAATATAGAAATATAGAAATATAGAAATATAGAAATATAGAAATATAGAAATATAGAAATATAGAAATATAGAAATATAGAAATATAGAAATATAGAAATATAGAAATATAGAAATATAGAAATATAGAAATATAGAAATATAGAAATATAGAAATATAGAAATATAGAAATATAGAAATATAGAAATATAGAAATATAGAAATATAGAAATATAGAAATATAGAAATATAGAAATATAGAAATATAGAAATATAGAAATATAGAAATATAGAAATATAGAAATATAGAAATATAGAAATATAGAAATATAGAAATATAGAAATATAGAAATATAGAAATATAGAAATATAGAAATATAGAAATATAGAAATATAGAAATATAGAAATATAGAAATATAGAAATATAGAAATATAGAAATATAGAAATATAGAAATATAGAAATATACAAATATACAAATATAGAAATATAGAAATATAGAAATATAGAAATATAGAAATATAGAAATATAGAAATATAGAAATATAGAAATATAGAAATATAGAAATATAGAAATATAGAAATATAGAAATATAGAAATATAGAAATATAGAAATATAGAAAAATATAGAAATATAGAAATATAGAAATATAGAAATATAGAAATATAGAAATATAGAAATATAGAAATATAGAAATATAGAAATATAGAAATATAGAAATATAGAAATATAGAAATATAGAAATATAGAAATATAGAAATATAGAAATATAGAAATATAGAAATATAGAAATATAGAAATATAGAAATATAGAAATATAGAAATATAGAAATATAGAAATATAGAAATATAGAAATATAGAAATATAGAAATATAGAAATATAGAAATATAGAAATATAGAAATATAGAAATATAGAAATATAGAAATATAGAAATATAGAAATATAGAAATATAGAAATATAGAAATATAGAAATATAGAAATATAGAAATATAGAAATATAGAAATATAGAAATATAGAAATATAGAAATATAGAAATATAGAAATATAGAAATATAGAAATATAGAAATATAGAAATATAGAAATATAGAAATATAGAAATATAGAAATATAGAAATATAGAAATATAGAAATATAGAAATATAGAAATATAGAAATATAGAAATATAGAAATATAGAAATATAGAAATATAGAAATATAGAAATATAGAAATATAGAAATATAGAAATATAGAAATATAGAAATATAGAAATATAGAAATATAGAAATATAGAAATATAGAAATATAGAAATATAGAAATATAGAAATATAGAAATATAGAAATATAGAAATATAGAAATATAGAAATATAGAAATATAGAAATATAGAAATATAGAAATATAGAAATATAGAAATATAGAAATATAGAAATATAGAAATATAGAAATATAGAAATATAGAAATATAGAAATATAGAAATATAGAAATATAGAAATAAAGAAATATAGAAATATAGAAATATAGAAATGTAGAAATATAGAAATATAGAAATATAGAAATATAGAAATATAGAAATATAGAAATATAGAAATATAGAAATATAGAAATATAGAAATATAGAAATATAGAAATATAGAAATATAGAAATATAGAAATATAGAAATATAGAAATATAGAAATATAGAAATATAGAAATATAGAAATATAGAAATATAGAAATATAGAAATATAGAAATATAGAAATATAGAATATAGAAATATAGAAATATAGAAATATAGAAATATAGAAATATAGAAATATAGAAATATAGAAATATAGAAATATAGAAATATAGAAATATAGAAATATAGAAATATAGAAATATAGAAATATAGAAATATAGAAATATAGAAATATAGAAATATAGAAATATAGAAATATAGAAATATAGAAATATAGAAATATAGAAATATAGAAATATAGAAATATAGAAATATAGAAATATAGAAATATAGAAATATAGAAATATAGAAATATAGAAATATAGAAATATAGAAATATAGAAATATAGAAATATAGAGAAATATAGAAATATAGAAATATAGAAATATAGAAATATAGAAATATAGAAATATAGAAATATAGAAATATAGAAATATAGAAATATAGAAATATAGAAATATAGAAATATAGAAATATAGAAATATAGAAATATAGAAATATAGAAATATAGAAATATAGAAATATAGAAATATAGAAATATAGAAATATAGAAATATAGAAATATAGAAATATAGAAATATAGAAATATAGAAATATAGAAATATAGAAATATAGAAATATAGAAATATAGAAATATAGAAATATAGAAATATAGAAATATAGAAATATAGAAATATAGAAATATAGAAATATAGAAATATAGAAATATAGAAATATAGAAATATAGAAATATAGAAATATAGAAATATAGAAATATAGAAATATAGAAATATAGAAATATAGAAATATAGAAATATAGAAATATAGAAATATAGAAATATAGAAATATAGAAATATAGAAATATAGAAATATAGAAATATAGAAATATAGAAATATAGAAATATAGAAATATAGAAATATAGAAATATAGAAATATAGAAATATAGAAATATAGAAATATAGAATATAGAAATATAGAAATATAGAAATATAGAAATATAGAAATATAGAAATATAGAAATATAGAAATATAGAAATATAGAAATATAGAAATATAGAAATATAGAAATATAGAAATATAGAAATATAGAAATATAGAAATATAGAAATATAGAAATATAGAAATATAGAAATATAGAAATATAGAAATATAGAAATATAGAAATATAGAAATATAGAAATATAGAAATATAGAAATATAGAAATATAGAAATATAGAAATATAGAAATATAGAAATATAGAAATATAGAAATATAGAAATATAGAAATATAGAAATATAGAAATATAGAAATATAGAAATATAGAAATATAGAAATATAGAAATATAGAAATATAGAAATATAGAAATATAGAAATATAGAAATATAGAAATATAGAAATATAGAAATATAGAAATATAGAAATATAGAAATATAGAAATATAGAAATATAGAAATATAGAAATATAGAAATATAGAAATATAGAAATATAGAAATATTGAAATATAGAAATATAGAAATATAGAAATATTGAAATATAGAAATATAGAAATATAGAAATATAGAAATATAGAAATATAGAAATATAGAAATATTGAAAGATAGAAATAGAGAAATATGTAAGTATATGGGCTTATGGCCTAAGGCCAGAATTTTGTCATATTTTGCAAGTTATTTCAAAAACTACACAGATTTCGAATTCCATCGTCAAAATTGTAGATGTTAAAAAGATCTATAAGAATGCCTTAACCCAATCTCATTCCAATCATTAATACGAAAAATATAATGACACAAATTCATTCCGATCCATCGAGTATCATAGGATCATAGATTTGTTTATATAATACTTACTAATGATTGGAACAAGCTTGCGTAAAAAGCTATTTGTTAGGTCTCTTTATAATCTAACATTTTGCTTATGGAAAAATTGGACAACTGTGTATTTTTCAAAATCACTTACGAAACGTGGCAATTTTATTGTCAAAATTAAAATTAAATTCATTATAATTATAACGTTTGCAAGCAATATGAAACCTTTCATTTTGACAATAAAATGTTTAATAAATTAGCTCTTAAAAACGGGTGGAATACCTTAAAATTGTTGTGTACTTTAGAAATTATAAACATTTCTTAAGGACTAGCCAATAATTAATATAACTTATAAGCACCATTAGACAGATATAATAATTACAATATAATTTAATAACTTCAACTGTTTCAGAAAGAGTACTAATGCCATATGGTCAATGAAAATTAAAGTAATAAACCATCATTATTGAAAGTATCTTATATGACATAAAACGATGAATACATGAAATAGTTGATGTCAGCCGGTCAATCCTTTCGGGAAATATCGTATACACCAGCAGGTCACACATAAAGACATAACTAAGATTGTAAACTTTTCATACTAAATGATATATGACCTTGTCACTAATGCGAGGGAATTGAAACATATGCATTTAAAATACCCTAATTATTCATTTAACAGCCATATGAACTTCTTCATTTTAAGTGGAAAATGTGTAATATCTTAGCTCCTAATAGCAGCTGTAATACCTTAAATATGTGTTATACTTTAGAAATTATTAGAGTTGTTATAAGACTAGCCTATATAACTATAATATGACGCACCATGAACCAACGTAATATTTAAGCTATATTTTCTTGACCATAACTGTTACGAATGGTGTACTAACACCAAATGGTTATGAAAAACGATAGTAATAATTAAGCATTATTAAAACTATCATATATGATTTGAAGCGTTGCATTCATGTAAAATGTTAAGTCAATTGGTCAATCCTTTCTAAATTTATCGTGTGTGCCAGCCAAACAGACGAAAGAACATAGATCAAATGAAACACTTATCTTAACTCCAGGGAGTGAGGGTATAAAAACCTATGAATTCTATAATATATTAAATACTCTTATAATTTACATTTTAATAAGCCATGGGAATCCCTTCATTTTATATGAAAAAGTATTACATCTTATCTGTTAAGATCAATTGATATACCTTACATATATTTTATACTTTAGAAATTGTAAGAGTTTTTTTAAGAGCACCCAATCTTATATATATATAAAATTGTTGCGTGACTGGCTGACTGATTGACTGACTGATCATCGCCCAGGCCAAACGGCTGAAGCTAGAATCATGAAATTTGGTGGGAGGGTAGTCCTTGGGACGTAGACGAGCAATAAGGCGGGATTTTTCGAAATTCGTACTATTAGCCGAACAATGGGGCAAAAAGGGATAAATATGGTACCACCGCCAAATCTAAACGAAATGAGCTAGAATCTTGAAATTTGGTATGAGGGTAGCCCGTAGGAGGTAGACTCAGAAATTGACAGGATTTTTCGAAATTTGAACATTTACGCACACAGTGGGGTAAAAAGTGATAAATGTGGTACATCGGCCAAATCCAAATGGCAAGAGCTAGAATCGTGAAATATTGTGTGATGGTAGCCCTTATGAGGTAGACTCTGAAATAGGCAGGATTTTTCGAAATTCGAACATTTACGCACACAGTGGGGTAAAAAGGGAAAAATGGGATAAATGTAGTACAACAGCCAAATTCAAATGGCAAGAGCTAGAATCGTGAAATTTGGTGTGAAGGTAGCTCTTATGAGGTAGACTCTGAAATTGACAGGATTTTTCGAACATTTACGTACACAGTGGGGTAAAAAGGGAAAAATGTGGTACAACAGCCAAATCCAAATGGCAAGACCTAGAATCGTGAAATTTGGTGTGAGAGTAGCTCTTGAGACGAAAACAAGAACAAGGAGTGATTTTTTTTAAAAAATTGGAGGCACAGTGGGACAAAAATGTATAAATATATACATATATAATATTAGAATGGTGAAAATTGAAGCGAGGGGTGTCTTTAAGACAACTGATCGGGGTATTAAGTTTTTTTTTGTATTCGTAGTTTTCGGGGCACAGTGGGGCAAAAAGTGTAAAATGTAGTACAGTGGCTTAAAAATGTCAAACATGGATCAATGGTTCCAGGGTAACTTTTGGAACATAAACTAGAGATTGGAAGTGATTTTTAGTAATTCTAACTTTAAGAGGCACAGTGGGACACGACGGGTTAATTATGGAGCATGGGGAGAAAGGGAACAATCTGCCAAAATTGGAACTTAAAAATGAGATATGAAGAGGTCAAAAACGGTTAAATAGTGGAGTGGAGAAAATATGATTAAATATGTTACAGTCGGGGAAAAAGGTTAAAGTACGCTAGCGTGGAGACACATTTTAAATACGAGAAAATTTGTTAAATATGGTACAGTGGGTAAACATTTTGTACAGTGAGATAAAGAGTTGAATGGGGCACAGTTGTGCAAAAAGGGTTAACTATGGTACAGTGGGGTAAAAATAGTTATATGTATATGGTAAAGTGGGACAAATGGGTTAAAAATGGTACAGTGGGGCAAAAAGCGTTAAATATTGAACAGTGGGGCAAAAATGTATTTACTATGATACAGTGGGGCAAAAAGGGTTAAATATGTTACAGTGTGACAAAAATGGGTAACTATACAGTACATTGGGGCATAACTGTGTTAAATATTGTACAGTGGAGCACAGAGAGTTAAATATGGTACAGTGGGGCAAAAACTGTTAATTATGGTACAGTGAGACAAAGCGTTTAATATGACACAGTGGGGCAAAAAGCTTTAACAATGGAACAGTCGGAAAAAGTGTGTTAGCTATGGTACAGTGGGACACAAATGGTTAAATATGGTACAGTATGACAAAAATGGTTACAGTGGGCACAAAAAGTAAAATATGGTAACGTGTAACAAAATAGGTTAAAAATGGTACAGTGGGGCAAAAAGCGTTAACTATGGAACAGTGGGCCAAAATTTATTTACTATGATACAGTGGGGCAAAAAGGTTTAAATATGGTACAGTGTGACAAAAATGGATTTCTATACAGTACAGTGGGGCATAAATGTGTTAAATATTGTACAGTGGAGCAAAGAGGGTTAAATATGGTACGGTGGGGCAAAAACTGTTAAATATGGTACATTGAGACAAAGGGTTTGATATGACACAGTGGGTTAACTATGGTACAGTGGGGCAAAAGCGTTAACTATGGAACAGTGGGGCAAAAATGTGTTAAAGATGGTACAGTGTGACAAAAATGGTTAACTATACAGTACAGTGGGGCATAACTGTGTTAAATATTGTACAGTGGAGCAAAGAGGGTTAAATATGGTACTGTGGGGCAAAAACTGTTAAACATGGTACAGTGAAACAAAGGGTTTAATATGACGCAGTGGGGCAAAAAGGCTTAATTATAGTACAGTGGGGCACAATTAGTTGAATATGGTAACGTGGGACAAAATGGGTTAAATATGGTACAGTGGGGCAAAAAGCTTTAACTATGGAACAATGGGGAAAAATGTGTTAGAATGGTACAGTGGGACACAAATGGTTAATTATGGTACAGTATGACAAAAATGGTTACAGTGGGCACAAATAGTAAAATATGGTAACGTGGAACAAAATTGATTAAGTATGGTACAGTGGGGCAAAAAGCGTTTACTATGGAACAGTGGGGCAAAAATGTGTTAACTATGGTACAGTGGGGCAAAAAGGTTAAATACAGTGGACAAACTATTGTAGGACAAAAATATGTTAAATTTGGTTCAGTGGACCCAAAAGGTTAAATATAGCACAGTGGGTCAAAAAGCGTACATTTAGTACAGTGGGTAAAAATATGGATGCAGGGAGAGAGGGTAAGTTAAATATGAAATAAGAATGTTTTTTTCTAAATGTATGCTTTTAGTAGCACTGTGGTGCAAAATGGTTAAAATTATGATGCACTGCAATTATGTATCACTGTGGTGCAAAAAGGTTAAAATTATGATGCAGTTGGGGCAAGCAAAAATTGTTCAACATGTTACAGAGGGGAAAAAATGTGTTAAATATGGTTTAGAGGAGCAAAAAACGGTGGGGAAAAAGTTAAATAAATGGCACAGATAGGGGACAAAAATGTCGAAATACTGTCTAAGCTTGCGAATTTGGATCTTGAAATATCAATTATCATTTTAAAATATTGTACAATGGTGCAAAGTGGTTAATTATGACACACTAAAGGTTAAATGTGGTACAATGGAGCGATTTACTTTAGATTTTTTAAATTCGTACCTTTATAGACACAGTGGGACAAACGTGGTTTTATATTGTACCAGGATGTGAATGTAGGTATTGGAACATAAACAAGGGGAAAGTTGCTAACGTATGAACCAAAAAAATAGTTTTTCAACGTCCAGAGGTACTGCGGGAAAAGGGATAAATATTGTACCATGATGTCAGGGTAACTCTTTGAACATAAACTAGAAATGAAACGAGGGTTCGTATTTTATATATAAAAGTAATCAAATCTTCTTCATTTTGCACCATATGTAATAATCATGTCATTTTGAAAGAAAGAGGTATAGCTATTTTACAGTACCCCAAACAGAAAATAGATAAAAGATGGGGGCTGCGAAGCGCACCGGGTAAGCTAGTAATTAATATAACTGATACGCACCATGACACCCACTTAATATTGTCACAATTCATAACAGCCTAAGTAGACTTAAGAAAGATTTGAATTATGAATCCTATCATATTCTACTAACAATAAATACTCTATATTTACGCGAAATCTTCACGTCTCTAACATTGTTTTTTTTTAATATATATTAACAAAACATTTTAACCTAAATCGTAATGAAGTTCGTTTACAGAAAAATAAAAATTGGTTGTAATCGAATGCATGATTTTCGAGTTAGGCGGTTGCGACCTCAGATTTATGCCATTATTTATTAAATAAATGTTACTGTAGAGGATACACGGATTTCTTTTATTGCGAAGGGAGTTCTAATGTCAAATGTTGAAGGAAAGCAAGAGTAATAACATTTAGCATTATTGGAAGCATTTGTTCTGATTTGTGGCAAAGCGTTTGATTAATATTATGCAGACTGAAGTTAACAAAAAAATAATAATTTAAAATAAATATAATTGTTCCTTTCATATAAGCTTTCAATTTATATTCAGTGAGTTTGTATTATAATGAAAAAATATGTCGTAACTGAAAACAATCCATTAGAAAAGGAAAAAAGTTCTAGCCATTTTGGCAAATTTGTCTCTGTTTATTTTTGAATGTTTTCTCTTTCCTTCCAAAATACCACTTTAAAGTGTTCCAGGTTCTAACCACTGTGCTTAAGTTTTGTCCCAGCCATTGTTGGTTAAGTTGGTTACATGCTCTGGCAGAGTCAGTGGCAAAAGCAACGGCAGTTACTGCAATTGCTGCACATACATATGCATACACATACATATGTAGTTCGTTTTGGTTTTCTAGCCATTTGTTTAAATCATTTAGCATGAAATTGTAATTTTCACCAAACCGAAAATTTAAAGCTGCTCTGATAAAACCTTTTGATATAAAGCCCTGTTTTACAGCAACTCCCTCACTCTCTGTAGCATTTCCTATGGCAAGAGGAAACGGAAGTGCTACGAGTATGCGTGTGCGTGGGTGTGTGCTGCTCCAACAATTCCTGTAATATTTATGCAAATGTAAAATATCTCGAGGATACCATCTAATTTCCATTTAGCTGGAAATTTTATTAAACACATGTCGAGAGAGATGCTAATGCAAATGCTACTGCTACTGCTGATGCTTGCTGCTGCCGTTTGCTGCCAACATCTGTGATTGATTTTTCTTTATTGTTTTAGAGGAAAATCAACAAGAAAACGTACGAAAAACCTTTCAAATCGTTTGCAGAAGATTTATGTTCCTCGATTCGATTTGTCTTTGCTGCTCTCTAAGGAATGAATATTCATAATCTTCACATTTGTGTTATAGAACATCGTAAATCATTTGTCGAGATAATTTTTCTTCAATAAATCTTTGGCTCAGCAGCACCCTGAGTGCCTTGCTCAATATTCTTCGATATAGGGTCTCAAATGACTTTTTGATTTTTTTTGCGACTATCGATGTCTTATGAAAATTCATAAACTAACATGTGTATCTGATTATTTGAATAATGGCCAAGACTGACGGAGGGAGGGAGGCAGTCACATCAACGGTGATCAGGAGACTGGACAAATGTTACACATCTATGAATTAGTAGTTATAGAAATATGTCCCTTGCCCCACTCCACGAAATCACCCGGAAATATTCATGATGTATTTGCCGAATAGTTTTACAGCAAAAGGCAAATGTCAAAATTGATGGGGGATATATTGGCTATTAAAATAAAATTTCAAATGTGATTTCTAGAGGGAAATAAATATTCATTTATTTTACATTTTACCTAAAATAAAAAAAGTAGGAACAGGATGAAATGGGAAACCTGGCCTGAGTAATAACTATAAATATTCTTTATGATTTTAGTCGTATTGAGCAGCTATGTCATAGTTGAATATCTGAGCAGACTTTAGGGAAATATTACATTAGCCAGAAAAAAAAGGACGAAATAAATGAGAAAAACTATAAATATGCCAACAAGAAATAAAAATATATAACCAAATAAATCAAAAATTGAGTATATAATTCAATTACAAGATTTTGAGCGCCCCAGTACATGAGTTGGTAGCGTGCTCGCCTATGAGTTTGGGGGTCGTGGGTTCGAGTACCACCATAGGCTCCGGTCTGTCGCTACAAAAATATAACAAGCAACATGGTATTTGTCACCAGGCTTTTTCCTGGACCGTAAAATTAGAATATAAATTTACTTTGTATTGTAATTTATGTCCTACAGGTAAATAAAATTACAAATTATTCACTATTTACCTGTAGGACATTTCTCTGGTTCTAAGTTCCATATATAAGTTAATGTTAAATGGCATACGAATTTATTCTTTAACAATCAGTATTCTAGGGATTAGCTTCAAGTCTGAAGGGGGCTTAATATGAATCACATATGTACTCGTATAAAATATAAGTTAACTGTTATCGTATTATAGGCTTTCATATGAAATGTACAACATTTCGTATGAATAATTTTAATTAATTTCACACAAAAAATGAATCATACGCTACGGTGTACAATTGGCGTAAGGAATTTTTAGCGACAGGACAATGAACAGTGGATGATTTTCCTAAAAAATACTAAAAATCTGTGTTTCTTAAACAGTTAGTCCATTGCTATAAAAATGTGCGCTCTTTTAGAAGAAATGGACCTTGTATACCATGTTGGACCTCAAATTTTTCCACCTCGGCTATATACAATTTTTGAATAAGGAAAATGTAGTGCCAATTTACCTAGTCTACTGATCGCGGGACTTATCACTACATATTAATCTGGACTTATCACTGATCCAATATCGATTGGATTTGTTGGTGACTGTTAAATTGGGGTAAAATGTTCCTGACAATATTGCTAGATATGGTTTGCCGTCATGCGATTACATCAGAGAAATCTAGTATTTAGTAGATTAACAATAGGAGATAAACCTCCCTAAGTATTCTTCATAAAGTAACAATATATATTTAAGAATTTTGTTAAATATCCTAATATTTAATATATTTACAAACCGCATGAAATGCTTAATTTTAGCCATAAAACTTATAATGCCTTAGCTCATAAAATCAAATGACATTTCTTAAATATCTTTTATACTTCGGCAATTATAAGAGTTTTTAAATATCAGCCAATAATTAATATAAATTATACGCACCGTGAACCCTATATAATAATTACACTGTTATTTCTTAAATATAACTGTTTGTTTTCTTATATATAGGACAATCTATGAAACGATCCCTCTCCTTAGTAAACCAATAACGAGTTATATTTTTACCGGTCCAATTTTCCGTAGGAAAGTTATCATTACAGGTCATTCAAAATTTTCTCGCATGTAATTTTTTTGTTCTGAAATCTAATAATAATATTATAGGTATGAGTATTTATATATCTTATAAATTTGCAGCTACAAGGCTTTTTGTGAAACTACTTCATAATTAGTATCACTTATACGAACCACTGTATCAGATATTATAAATACTCTACAATAAATTATCCACTACTGCTACGTAGTTGGTTTTTGTGTCATTTTATAAATGACATCTGCATCTTAACGAGATGCAGAAGCATTTCCCCCTTACTTTCCTGATTTAACAATAGTATTTTTTAAATGAAGAAAATCGTTTAATTATATTATTATATTAAATTATGTTATTGAACAAAGGTATAAAAAATGTGTTTTCATTCTTTAGAAAACTTTTTGAAGAATAATCTGAGAAACAATTAAAAATCTCAACACTCATACGCAATTAATATCACTTATACGTACCGCTGTATCAGATATACTAAATACTCTACAATAAATTAACCACCACTGCTACGTAGTTGGTTCTTGTGACATTTTATACGGGAAATTAAGAGTTTTAATTCATAACTAATATTTTTCCGAGATATCTGCATTTTCCCCTACCTTGGTCTAGTATTTTTCTAACATCGCAATCAAATGTAAACTTATTCTCTTTTTATAAACTTTTTTTATTTGACAACAATGATGGAAAGCTTTTAATAATAGTGGGTCTTCGTATAAATGGTTTCATTTTGATATTTAAAAAACGAGTACTTTTTAAATGAATTTATCGGATGTTTAATTAGTTGTACAGAAATCAATATCAATCAAATCAATTTAATTAGTTGTAAATAAATCAATATCAAACAAATGGCCACCACGGTTACGCTTGAAGGACCATACTCAAAATGATCTGGAATTTAATCATATTGAGTGATGAGGCCCATTTCCACCTTGGAGGCTACGTTCACAACTATAATTGTCGCATTTGGGCCTCGGAGAACCCAAGAATTATTGTTTTAAACCGTCTCCATCCTCAACGTATGACTGTTTGGTGCGGTTTTTCTGCGGTGTTATTGTTTCTTAATTTTTCGAAAATAAGGCTTGATCTGTTAAAGCGAATCGATTGTAGTGTCTAACAATGATTCATTATTTTGGAAGATATTATCGGGTATGCCCATTTTTTAAAAAACATTTGTGAATTATTTGAGAAAATCTTAGTAGTCTAAACAATAGATAAAAGTGTAATATTTTAGCTCCTAAAATCAGTTTGAATTATTTAAATATGTTTTGTACATTAGAAGTTACAAGTCATTTCGTGGAACTATTTCATAATTTATATCACTTATACGCACAGTGTGCCAGTGGTAATAAATGCACTAAAGATTGTGAACTTAATCTTCTAGGGTGAGGGTCTTAACGCAATTTTGTTATGTAAATCGAGAAATTATCGATTTAAATTATAATAACTAATATAAATATCACTCATACTCTAATCGCGAATCTCGTCAGCTAAAGATACTAACAGCGTCCCAATCTTCATAAACCGTTGCCTTCGAAGAATATTAAAACACTTTTTGGTCAACTAATATCTTAAAGCAAAACCTCTATTGTCGGCAAAATATCTTCTGCCGACAATAGAGGTGGATTGGCCACATTCTGAGGACACCTGATGACGATGTAACCAAGTCTGCAATTGAGTGGAATCATCAAGGAAGCCAAATAGAGAGGCGAAGCAAATATTAGTGAAATAACATTTTAAAATTGACCCACCTTAATCATGCAGTATCGATGGCTAAGGTCTCATATTCAATCCACAATAGATTGCAAGTTTTTCATTTAAATGTTGTCTAAAGTTTTCACTTTTTTTCACATTGTCTGTAATTGTTACAATATCATCTAATCGATAATTATTTTTGTATATCTTCACAGGTAACTGATTTTATGCCGAATATTCGATTTAATGAAATTGTTGATTGTTAGTTAATTCATGATTTATATATTATATTTACTGCCCTAATAATTTATATTAAAAATTAGTCTTATGACAGCCTTTCTCCTAAATGTATAACATTTAAGCTAACAAAACTCGTTTTATTTTCTCAAATAGGTCGTATACTTTAGAGTTTACAAGGATTTTTGTGAAACTACTTTATAATAAATGCCACTTATACGCACCCTGTACCTGATATATTAAATGCTCTATAATTCAATAACCATTACTGCTAGAGAGAGGGTACTAATGTAATTTTGTTGTGGAAAAAAGTAGTAGTAGTCAGACATTATTGAAAATATGCCAGTAAATCAATACTTTATCATACTCAGCAATTTCGTGCAGAAGCGTTATATAGAAATATACTCGTAATTCGCGCATTTACCTGCCCAATAGTTATTGATTATTGTACATGGAGTCCATATTGTTTGCTCGTTTTTGCATGCCATGAATTTATGGTATCTTAAGTTGGAAATAATGCATGCCCTTTTTAAATTAAAAAAAAAGTAAGGCCTTTTCCACACATACGGTAGACTCATATGTGCGAGTTTTCTACGCATTTTTCTTATATCGCAACACATTGATGCCGAGTTATAGGATCCAACCAAACCACCATTACACCTAAGTCATGAAGAATTTCAACACATATTGATATAAACGTTAGTACTATCATTAACTCAATAATAGAATAACGGTCTGGCGAATAACCACAGCCGAACTTTTCCGATGATCTACTACGATGAAGTGAAATCTCGATAACAATTGCGTTGATATATATCAATGGTATTATGTCATGCCGGTTTTAATAATTAGATACACAATAGGTATTAAACCGGATAATGCTATAGTTTCAAATATTATTGATATATATAAAGCAAAAAGAGTCCGTATAAAGCCATTCTATTTACAGCAAATAAGCACAATATTTCAGCTCTTAAAATCAGTTAGAAGTTTTCAAATAGGTTTTATACTTTAGAATTTACAAAAGTTTTTGTGTAACCCAAATCTAATTAATACTACTTATACGCACTATGGGAAAAATAAATTAACTACATATATTTTAATTCAATAATTAATACTGATGTAGCAGTAATTCGGATGCTACGCTGTTTAGCAAAAAAAAATTTAAAATATAATATTTAAAAGGAAATTTTTTTAGCTAAGTTACAGAAAATAAGGATCTTAGCGCGGAAGCTTCAGTCTAGTTACAAACCCTGGAAATAAAATTATGGCAGCTTTAAGGATTTTTGGAATTTTTAAATTTATGCTGAGTATCTGCCACATTATTTCATCATGCGCTTTATACTCAGCTCAAAAACCGGCGTATAAGATAAGGGATTATTATGTACATATTACGTATACGTTAGGATACATTTTTCCGTTGAAAATAATTATAGTGTTGAGTTATTACACGGAAATTGTTGTAAACCTTATTGAAATTCCACCTTCGGGTTGAGAGATTTAACATTACATTTCCTGGATGTAGACGAGGGCTCACTGAAAAATAATATACCTTAGCAGAGATTTCTTTACTACACTAAACACGTATAAAATGTCATAAATGTTTAGTAAAATAAAAAATTTAATATTTGAGAAGGGGCGCTTTTATTTATGAGTGTATTGATATATTATTTATTATATTTATTATATTATTCCAGAATATGTAATATTATCTTCTTCATCACAGTCCTCCCACTTCATCCCCTCGTACTTTATCATGACTTCTCATAATAATAAATTGCAACATATTACCAATCATGTGCAATAATTCGCCAGAAAACTTTTTCTGATTGAAACTATTACATTGTTACATTGCACTTGATCACAGGTTGCACAACTCGCAAACAATACTCGTACGTACTCGTATTACTGACAACAGTTACAATAGTTCAACTGTGGAAAACTGAAGCTTAACACATTGACAATTTCCCGTGAAGAAAATTCCATATATCCATATGTGTAGTGTAATTGACAATCCTGTGGAAAATTGCTATAAGGATGAAATCATTGCATGACACGAAAACCATGACATTACAATTGTAGCAGATTAAGTATTGAACAGACTGACATTTTCAGATATTTTATGGATTGTTTTATTTTGTATTTCTTTTAAAAGGAAAAAATCCTGGAAATTGATAATAATAGCTTTGGAAATGTAAAAGATTTGCTATAGGAAAACGTAACGATTTTTATGTAATGAAGGATTATTAAGAAAATATGTTTTTGAACAAAATAAATATATAGAAATATACAGAAAGTAAATGGAACATATGGTCTCAAACCAAAAATAAATTCTGACTGAATTTATGAATATAAAACAATTTAGAAATGAAAGAAAATTTTTACGTTTTCTCTCCAAACATATTTTCTGTTAAGATTTTCAGACGAAAATAAAACGCAAATGTTTGAAGACAATATATTTTCAAAATTCTGAAGAACTTAGAAGAAGAACAAAATAAATATGTAGAAATTTATATATATAACACAATTTAGAAATAAGAAATTTAGGAATATAACACAATTTAGAAATAAATCAAAAAACGAAACGTTCTCTCTTTAAATTTAGTTCAACACAGTTAGAGTCGAAAATTAAATGCTTAACAATTTATTTTCGAAAATCTGAAGAACTTAGCTTTTGAAATCAGTTTAAATTTCCTACATATCTTTAATAGTTTAGAAGCACCAGCAATATTTGTGAAAGCTCCTTATAATTAATATCACTTATACGCACCGTGTGACGTATATAGCAAAAATCTTGTAGTTCCTTAGCAAGCGTTGATTCCAGGAATTTTTTTTTGGAAATTTTGTGCAACAAAAAAAACTTTTCCCTACAAACATATTTTTAGTTCAACGCACCTGCAGCCCAAAGGGAGAAAGTAAATATCTGCTAGCAATTTATTTTCGAAAACCTTAAGAACTTGGCTCTTAAAATCAGTTTGAATCTCATAAATATCTTTAATCGTTTAAAAGTAACAATCACTTTTTTGAAACTACCTTAGAATTAATACAACTTACACGCACTGGGTAACTAAAATAGTAGAAGCGTTATAACTCATTAGCCACTGACGATTCCAATGATATTTTTTACGAAAACAAGCATTATTGGATTATTAGTCATTCAGCTCTTGCATAAACTGTCTAACGATGTTTTTTAAACGGAAATTGACAATAATAGCATCGGCAATGTAAAGATATTATTAGTATCGTAAACTATTTTAATGCATTAAAAGTCTATAAAAAAAATATGGTTTTATAGAAAATAAATATATATAAATTTAGGCCAATTAGCAATTTATACAAAAGTAGACGGTTTGGTTTGAAACATAAATTTTATATGAACACACTTACAGTCGCAATTTATTTTCCAAAAGCTTAACAACTTAGCTCTCAAGATCTGTTTTATTTTCCAAAATATCTTTAATACTTTGGAAGTAACAATAGCTTTTGTGAAACTACTTCAGAATTAATATCACTTATACGCACCATGTATCAAAAATAGTAAAATCATAATATAGCTCTTTGCAAGTGGCGATTCCATTGATTTTTCAGTGAAACAAACGTTTTGGAAACATAATCATCTGGAATACAAAATTAAATAAATTGGTAATAACAATAGCATCGACAAAGGAATTGGAATTTATAAATGTAAGGAATTGGAATTGATATATCATTGTCCATTATGAAAATTACAACTTTAGATATTTTATGCAAACATTATTTTCGGCACACTTTTTTATTTTCTCAATCAATAACCAAATTTGTAGTTCAGCTAATTTATAGTCGAGAAGAAAACTTAAACGTCTGCTGACAATTAATACACCAAGAGGTTAAGAACTGAGCTCTCTGAGATCAGTTTGAGTCTCCCAAATATCTTTAATAGTTCAGAAGTAATAATAAATTTTTTAAAACTGTTTAAAATTATAACCACTTATGCCCACCGGATAACAGAAATATTAAGAATATTATTCCTTAGCCAGTGGCAATTTCATTGATTTTTGCTAGAGAAGTATAATTTGAAGAAGTACTATTCTCAGCTAGACTGACCAAAAAAACTACAAATAGTAATAATAACAGTAGCATGGAAGAAGAAGAATATTAATTTATATTAAATAATATTATGCAGATTACATCTTTAAATATGTTATACAAAAATTCTAAGCGTTTTCTATTCAAACATAATTTTATGATTATTACATTCTAAGTCGAAAATAAAACGGAAAATTATGCTGACAATTTAGTTTCTAAAAGATTAAGAAATTAGCTCTCAAAATTAATTTGAATTTCCTTAATATTTTTCGTTGTTCCAAAGTAACAGAAACTTTTGTAAAACTACTTTAGTATTAATATCACTTATACGCACCGGAGAACAAAAAATTATAAAAGTGTTACAACTCTTCAGTCGGTGGCGATATCAACGATACTTTTTACGTAAACAAGCATTATTGGAAGCATAGGTACAGTCATTCAAGGACCAGCTCCTGCATTCCATAATAAACTGTTTTATGAAGTTTTATACGGAAATTGATAATAATAGCATCGGCAGTGTAAAGGTATTATTAGGACTGGAAAACGTAAACAATTTTTATGCTGGAGGAGCTCTAGGACCAGCTCTTTTATTCCATTTATCTAGGTTTGATGTACAGACTTTAATTTTCGAATTCAATTCAACAATTTTCGAAACAATAAAAATTAATTTCTCAAGATTGCACTGTAAATGTGACAAAGATTTTCCTATAATAAACTATCTCACCAAGTTTTATACGACCCAAATCCAGATGCAATGTTTTTTGTAAATTTTTTCATTGTATAAATCAATAAACATATACTTAGAAGTAAATAAATTTCTTATTTTTCTAAATCAAAATCATACATTATTATAATAATTATACTAGAGTGCTCGAATAAGGGACGTTGTATATTATAAAAATATATTGTTAACTATTGTTTATTTTAGTTTTAAGAATTTGAATTGTTGTAAATAAATAAACAAAAGAAAAAAAACAAGTTTTATACGGAAATAATTTCCTGCAATATTTTCCCTTTGAAATAAAAGTATATGATCCAAATATAATTTTTAGATAAAATCATTTATAGTAAAAACCAGTAAGGAAAGGCTAAAGTCGGGCGGGGCAGACTATATAATACCCTACACCACTCTCGTAATATTGAATAACTCTGAAATATACATTTTTTAGTTCATGTATAAATTGTTTATTCTAAATTTCAAAACGATTGGATGTAAAATACAGCTTCTATAGAACTAAAGGGCCAAATCGGACAAAACATATATATGGGAGCTATAGCTAAATCTTAACCGATTTTCTTCAAATTCGGTAGTGTTGGTTCATGGATCAAGAAACTCTACCATTCTAAATTTCAAAATGATTGGATGTAAAATACAGCTTCTTCAGGACTAAAGAGCAAAATCGGACGAAATATATATATATGGGAGCTATAGCTAAATCTTAACCGATTTCAACCAAATTGCGATCTTAAAAGCTGCGAAATACTCTGAACTGCAAAATTTCAGAACGATCGGAGTGAAATTGCGACCTGTAATCGACGAACAACTTTACATGGACAGACGGACGGAAGGACAGACATGCTTAAATCGACTCATCTAGTGATTCTGAGTCGATCGGTATACTTTAAGGTGGGTCTAGCTGTGTTATTTTCAGGTGTTACAAACATCTGCCGTGAAACAAACTTATAATACCCTGTACCACAGTGTGGTGTAGGGTATAAAAATGCTGCTGCCTATTTTCAAAAAGCTTAAGAACCTAGCTTTAATGTCAGTTTAAATCTCTAAAGTACCTCGTACAGGTTGGAAGTAACAATAACATTTGTGAAACTGTTTATAATTAATACTTATACGCTCCGGAGAACAAAAATTAGAAAAGCGTCAAAACTCCTCAACCAGTGGCGGTTCCAAGCATATTTTTTACGAAAACAACCCACTTAAGCATCATTGGAAGCAGAGCCAGCCAAGCGTTACTCAAGGATCACCTGATTGCATTGTATTTTTCTATGTTTGAGGCTTTCAGAACAATAAAAAATTAATTTAAAATTGCCGAAAAATAAAAATTTCTTATATTTGGATTGTCAGAACGGCAATATTGTCGCTGGTTATTTTCCTATGATAAACTATCTCACAAGGTTTTCTACGGAAATAATTGTCTGCAACATTTTTTTACTGAAATAACAGTTTTGCTTACGAGCATATTTTTTAGTTAAACGCATTTTTTTGTCGAATATAAAACACATACATCTACTGACAGTTTATATTAAAAAAGCATAAGAACTTAGCTCTTAGAATCAGCTCCAATATCCTAAATGTGATTAATACTTTCTATATAATGCCTGATTTTGTAAAACTGCTGCAAAATTAATAATACTTGTACGCACCCTGTAACAGCAATAATAAAATCTGTAAAGTTCCCTAGTCTGTGGCAATTTCCAGGATATTTTTACGAAAACAATCCAATTAAGCATTATTGGAACTATAGTCACTCAAGGCCTAGATCTGGCACTCCATTTATCTAGGTTTGATGTATAGACTTGTTCTTAGAAATCAATTGGACAATTTTCAGAACAATAAAAAAGAAATTGCTTAAGTTTGGTAAACGGCAGTGTTCTGATTATTTCCTACAATAAATTATCTAATAAAGTTTTATACGGAAAAAAATATGCTACATTTGAATTTTTTTCAATGCAATACCTGTTCTTCTACGGACATATTTTTTGGTTAAACGCATTTATTGTCGAAAATAAATAACATAAGTCTGCTGGTAGGTCATGTACAGAAAATAACTTAGCTCTCAAAATCAGCTTCTATATTCTAAATATCTTTAAAGCTGTAGAAATAATGGGCCATTTTGTGAAACTGCATGAAAATTAATAATACTTATACGCACCCTGTAACAGAAATACTAAAAATTATAAATTTAATTAGCCAGCGCCGTTTCCACGGTTTTTTTTTCGAAAATATGTCAGTTAGGCATTATAGGGCACATAATAACCCAAAGCCATTCAATGGACAACTTCTGTATTCCAATTATCTAGACTACTTTTTATTCATTGATTCATTTTTTTATAATTCAATTCTACAATTTTCAGATCAAAGAAAATATTGTGAAAGCGGCTATGTTATTTTCCTATAATAAACTATACCACAATGTGCTATACGGAAATGTTTTCCCTATTTTTTTCTACACATATATTTCTTAGTTTAACGCATTTATTGTCGAAAATAAAATAAGTATGTCTGTTGCCAGTTTATCTTTAAAAAAACCTAAGAACTTAGCTCCTAAAATCGGCTTAAATCTCCTAAATATCTTTAAAAAAAGAAATAACGATCAATTTTGTACAACAGCTGCAAAATTAATAATACTTATATGCACCGTGTAACAGAAATAATAAAATCTTGATAGTTCCTTAGTCAGTGGCGATCACAAGGATTTTTTACGAAAACAAGCCAATTAAGATGGGCCATATTGGTCCACTCCTTCTGGTACCTCCCCCACAAAGGGTTAAAATGTTGGGAAATATTGTTTCTTTAATAACTGCTATTAAACGTATTCGAATCTTCTGAAATTCCACACATAGTATTAGTTTGTTAGTCGCTATCAACTCGAGGAAAATGGGCGAAATTGCCACGCCCCTTTTGGTACCTCCCACACAAATGCACCATTTTGCACTGAAAGTTAAAAGCTTATAACATTAATACCAGTGTTAAGAAATACTTGACATTTTGTACAGTGTAATGTTTTTATAGTGCCTACAGTCCAGTGAAAAATGGGCGTTATTGCCGCGCCCCTTTTGGTACCTCCCACACAAATGCACCATTTTGCACTGAAAGTTAAAAACTTATAACATTAATACCAGTGTATAAAAATACTTGAAATTTTGTACAGCGTAATGTTTTTATAGTGCCTACAGTCCGTTGAAAAATGGGCGTTATTATCACGCCCCTTTTGGTACCTCTCCCACAAAGGTACCATTTTGCACCAAAAATTAACAGTTTATAACATTAATATCAGTGTTTACAATTACTTGCAGTTTTGTACAGTGTAATGCTTTTATAATGCCTATAGTCCAGGGAAAAATGAGCGTTATCACCACGCCCCTTTTTGTACCTCCCACACAAAATGGCCAAATTATACCACAATTTAATATCTCAACGTTAATATACCAGTCCATATAAACTGTTATAATTCGGCACAGTGCAATGTATTTAAAGTATCTACTATTCAGCGAAATATAGGTGTATTTCTTAAACCCCTTCTGGTACCTCCCACAAAAATTGACAGAATAATTTGTGTAATATTCAATATTACATTACTCACAAAGTGAGGGTATACCTTAGTCGGTTTACCCGACTGAAACTTTCTTACTTGTTTTTATTTATTTTTATATTTTATTCGAACTTTTCTTAACCCAATTTTTTGTAAATAATAATCCTAATTCCATAAATTTGAATCTTCCAAAAAAAAAAAATATCCTTATCTACCTCCCTACCCACCCCCTTAACAAAATTATTATTATCGTCAATTTTAACGATGAAAATTAAGAAAAAGAAGACAACCAAATGTAATGTTAATAGCAATTTTCTTCCTGATTTCGCCGAAATTTATTGCACCCCCACTCACACAGATGTATGTAAATTTGGCTTTAATGGATAATTTTCTTTATCTGTATCATTTCCCTTAGCATGCATATCCTTATGTATTTGACCTACATATACAAATAAACATTAAACGCACTCACATGTACATACACATGTAAGAGCATATTTAAACATGTGTAAGTATACGAAATTTCTGGTGAATGAGGAAAAAAGGCAAACGAAAAAAAGAACCAGAAGTAAACGAAAATTTAAATAAAAATAAATTTAAATTATGTGTTAATGTTATTCCTGTTCCAATAAATGTTGCCATTTACACACACTTACAAGACCGGCAAAAAATAACACTCAGATGAACACACTCACACATATGTATATTCAGGCGTATCGTATATGTGCGGACCATTCAAGCCCATATGTACCAATGTATTTATGGAAAATATATTGAGACATATAAAATGTACAGTGGTGCAAAGCGAAAAATCTTCAAAAAAAATGAGAAAAACACAGGAAATTATGATTTTTTTTTGGAATCTAAAGGCAAAGATTGTCATATTTCAGAAATCATACAACATAAGCCCTAAATATGACACAATCTACCAAAGATCGAACATTAGCGGGTTTTTGAAACGCTGTAATAGTCTGCTACCTAGCTCCGAAGAATAACTAATAATGGATATTCTGAAATTTTATATTGTACCATCTTTCAGAAAAGTCTCCTCCTTTCTGTTGTACGAAGGCTATAAGTAGTATCAAATATTGCAACCATCTGCAGATTTGAAATAATTAATATAACTGCAGATATTTTATTAATTTTGTATTTTTTTCGCAAAAAACACAGTATATTTATAATAATAGCATGTAACGGTTTTGCAATTGGAAACGTAAACGATTTCGATCCAATTTTATGTTCCACGTAATTACAGTCGAAATAAATGGTAAGCGCCTGTATGCAAATTATATTCAAAAGGGTTAAGCACGTAGCTCTACCAATCTGTTTGAATTTCCTTTAATAACACTGTCCAACAACATTTTTGGAACAAAATAGCGCCCCAATAATTTTGAAAGGACATGATAGGTATAGGGTGGCAGACGTATTTTTTTATACAAGCTCACATAGACCAATTTAGGTCCCTAGTGTTACCACGGGCTGAAATGCCCCTCATTGAAACCAACCTGTTTGATATACAAATTTATCGATAGTACGAATATCGGTACTGGAAAGATCTGTTAGGCTGCCTAGAAAAGCCAACCCCAGTATGCCCAGTCGTCGTTTACTCAGAGCGGGGCAGTCGCATAGCAAGTTCTCAATGCTCTCCACTTCTTCCCCATCTCCACAGCTTCTGCAGAAGACATTAGAGTCAATACCCAATCTTTTGGCGTGTTCGCCGATCAAGCAGTGTCCCGTCAGAACTGATACTAACGTAGACAATCTTTGCCTCTCTAGTGCGAGGAGATATTTTGATCTTATCAGGTCATACCTTGGCCATATTTGTCTAGCTACCCTGCAGGTGTCGATTTCTGTACATGTTTCGTTGGACTGCCTGATTGCCTCTTGCCTAAGCCAAAGCTTGCACGTGGATAGTGCCGCACCAATATATGCAAATTCTTCGAGAATTTGTAATGTCGTCCCTTTCCTAGCAAGTTCATCGGCTTTGCAGTTCCCCGGGACCCGGGGCCCAGGCACCCATATGAGGTATATATTAAACTGCTCAGCCATCTTGTTAAGAGATCTGCGGCAGTTGAGGGCTGTTTGAGAATTTAGGGATGTTGCCTCCAGAGAATTGATGGCAGCCTAGCTGTCCGAGTAAATGACAGCGCCAGTGTTGGTTACTATGTTGCGACTCAGCCACTTGGCTACTTCCCATATTGCCATTATTTCGGCTTGATAGTTGCAGGTATCTTTTAGTCTGTGAGCTATATCCAAACTAAGCTCTGCACAGTGTACTCCGAAGCCAACCGTTTCATCGAACTTCGAACCATCCGTGTAAAAGTGGAGATGGTTTATATTACCTGGTATTCTTCCAACCCATTCATGTCTGGCGGGAATCATAGTGATGTAATTTCTCTCGAAGGTGTCCACAGTTGGTATATAGTCCACTCGGTCGGTTACCATAGCACTACACTTTGATATCCTCATGTGACCGTAGTTTTTGTACCTCCACAATGATAGGCAGTTTAATCTTATTGCCGTTTTGGTTGCAACATCTCTCGCCACAATATTAATCGGCAGTATATGGAGTAGGGCTTGTAGAGACTCGGTCGCTGTAGTCCTTAAGGGTCCGCTTATGCTCAGGCAGGCTGTTCTCTGAACCTTTGTTAGAAGGTTGGTGATGGTTAGTTTGTCAGCTGCCGTCCACCATATCACAATACCGTATAGGACGAACTACTGCTACATATATCCAGTGGATGTTTACAATTTCATCATGGAGAGATATACGCAAGAACAACGTTTACAAATTATTCAGTTTTATTATAAAAATAATCGTTCTCCAATTGCAACTTTTCGTGCGCTAAGTCCATTTTCAAATCCAAAAACAAACCACTTTCCTGTAGACCTACGACCTTGACACCCATGTTAGCTCTCGTTAAGAGCTATCTTTTTGCCATTGACCGATTCCCGATCCGACGTACCGTTGAGGAGCTAGAGCAAAAATAAACTTTCCATTCACATTTGAAAATGATGCCAAGTCCATTTTTTTTAAATCCGAAAAATGCACTTTCCAGTAGACATACGACCTAGACACCCATGAGCAATATTTTAGCTCTCGTTAAGAGCTATGTTTTTGCCATTGACCGATTGTGGCTATGTGCCACACAGCAAATGAAACAATTGAATTGTTGCGAGAAAAGTTTGGAGATTCGATTATTTCAAGAAATTATGATATTGAATGGCGTCCAAGAAGTTGTTATTTAACACTATTAGCCTATTTCTTGTGGGGTTAATTGAAGTCATTGGTCTTTCGAAATAAACCAGACTCTCTTCAAGCTTTACAAGTCAATATTGAACGTGCCATTCATGACATACGATATGATTTAGTGTAAAAAGTGCTCGAAAATGGGGATCATCGAATTCGTTCCTGCATAAGAAGTCGTGGAGGCCATTTGAATGACGATTTATTTAGAAATTAATTGTATCGATTGTACTTCACATTAAATAAAAAACTTTTGAATTTCCTTAACAATAAGTTTTTTTTTCAAAGAAATCATAACACTCTTATTGGAAAACCCGTTATTTTTAACAAAAGAGTCATAAAAATTATCCAAAATTTATTCAACCACAGTCATCTATAGAATAAATGTTGAATTTTTCTAAAAAATTAACAAAGTGTCACAAATATTGTACCTTTTCTCATGAGATAAATTATCCAGTTGGAGAAGAAGGATGAAAAGTTAAATACAGATATATGTTCGACTTTCGTAAATTTGTCGACCTAAAATTTTTTGAGCAAAATTGACTCCGACTCTCTCTCCATTAAATGAAATAATAATACATTTTCTAAATTCAAATCCTTTTTGGTAGAAAGGCTTCAAATATACACTTCTCTAGTTTTTACACAATTATTATTTGTCCAACGTCCTACTATTTGGGATAAAATGCGAGCAATAAAAAGAAAATTACCGGAGGATGATTTATATTAAAAACCTTGAAAACATAGGCTTTAAAACCAATTTGATTTTTTTAAAAATGTCTAATAGTTTAGAAACAGTGGGTGCTTTTGTTGATCCACTTTATAATTTATATTACTTGTACGCACCGTGGTACAGTAGCGTATGTCATTAGCCTCTGGAGGATTCAAAAGAATTTTTTGAAGAAAAATCAAAGGGAACAATTACGTAGAATTTACAAGAATTTATTCAGCTGCAGTCATCTTCTTACAAACTGTTGGATTTTGCGAAAAGTTATACGAATTACTATTACACCGATCGATATAGGATCACACAGTGAATATAATCATGTCCGTCCTGCTGTTGATTTACTTTGTAACAAAAGTAAAGGCCACAATATTAGTTCAATACTTACAAACTTTATAACACATATTTCCTTGCCATAAAGAAGATCCCTTTTAAAATTAGTGAAAATCGGGAAATGTTCTTTATATATTATACCTCCGATTAGATTTGTAATTTCTTTAGAAGCGGAAATTATCTTCAAATGTCCGTCCGTCTGTCTATAGAGATGTACCCGTGAACAAAGTGGAGGTTGCTATTACTGGTGGCGTTTTTTGAACCACTGTGCCTCACTTGACTTGTGTAAAATTCAGTTTTCTTATTTGTACGATAAGTATCTTCAGATGACACGCATACACACAGAGTTACACATATACTCGTACGCAGACATAAATGGAAATCATTCAACATCTTATGCCACTGAAACCAAATTACTTTCCTCTTCCCCTTCACATATGTGTGCACTCGAATGTATAGTGGTATACGGAAGACTTCAATGTATTTTCATGAGGATATAAATGTATTTTTTCTTCTTCTCTGGCACAGCAACGATAACCTTGTACATAAAAACCTATACAAATACAAGTACAAAACAACAAACGCACACTTGCACATACTCATATAGCCACTCATACCCTGTCATTTATACACTCATTTGAATAGATACTTAACATTGCCACACGGAAGGCATTCAGAGAAGAAGAAAAAAAACTGAAATGAATGTGATGAGTATGTGTGGTACTGAGTCTAGCTAGAATGCGTTTCTTATGCTCACTCTCGATCCACGGTGTACATGTGTGTGGGTGGCGATGTGTGATTGAGCGTGTTAGGTAAGAGTTTTATAGGTACTTTGTACGTACCTCGTACATGTGTGTTTTGGAGCTTCGTTGTGTTGTGCTAACATCCTCTTCCTTTTGTACGAAATTACTTTTTTTTGAAATTTATACAATCTCTTTAGATTTTCATAATACCTATAGAATTTCTATGACTACGTACGTATTCATTTCTCATTTTTATAACTTCTGTTGTTCTGCAATAAAATAATTTGCCACAATGCTTTTGTTCATGTGGCTATATAAAAGTTTGATTTAAAAATTTCCTTTTCATTTGTTTTGCATGCAGTTCTTCTTATTTAATATTATTTTGTATCATTTTATTTCCCAATCAACTCAACATTAAAGGCTTTTGTTTCATTAATTAATGTTTATTGTCTGCAAAAAAGCAGTTCGTAGTGTTATCTTTTTTTTAACTTAATTTATAATTATATATTTATTGATGTTTACTGTGCGTCCGCGAAATTATGTTTATTTTGTACATATATTAAAAGGCAGTTTTTGTAGCCGTATTTAGGTCATAAATTTAATACTTAAATAAGTCATTTTGGAGCATTTGTTAATATGTCAACTAATAAAGCTTAAAAATGCGTTAATACTATTATCATGGTATAATTTATTATAATGGTTGAGATTAGAAAGCTATTAAATCAATGTGACCGGGCAAATTAATGGAAGACAGGTCAGCGATATTCTTAAACAATTCGGTTAGGATTATGGTTGACAATGGAAACTAAAACTGTGGTTAAAAACGAAGAGAGTTTGTGTACCTGCAAAATGCTATAGTGTGAGCATGGAGACCGCCCTTGGTGCCATGGGAAAAATCAGCACAATCCCATTGATTTTTATCCAGCTTCTGTATATAGCTCTTTATTGATGAGAAAGACTTTGTGGATCTTATTTAAAATAAATTTAAAAATATTTCACTAGCCATTATTTATGTGGGAGGTACTAAAAGGATCGTGACAACTGTGCCCATTTTTGTCAAGCTGATAGCTACTAATAAACCATGACTATGTGTGGAATTGATGAGTAGTATATAAGTTACTAAAGAATCAATATTACACTAAATGTTGACCCATTGTGGGGGAGATACCAGAAGGAGTTGACCAACATAGTACATATTCGATCTCAGCCTGACATAGAAAAATATATTAGCATGTACCAAATTTGAAGTCAATCGGTTACTCCTATCGAGAGTTGTCGTGGCGCAACAGCCAGACAGACAAACGGACATTTCTCATTCTAGTTAAAATGGCCTTGGCTTACTTCTTCGATGTGGTACACTTTTGGCCCGCAGCAAATGATATATCCCCTTGTTAAACTAAAGTGAGGTTATAAATATGTCATTAGCCACCGACAATTGCCAAAGGCCACTGACTAGCTGACAATGGTCTCTAACAGGCTCACCCACAACAAGTAAGCATTACCTCCATACCTTATATCACAAGACCGTTACTAAAATATTTGATAACAGAAGTCCTACCATAAGCTCCTATATCTATTAACCTTCACCTTATAACCTATATATCATTTCTGTCTTAGAGAATAAAGCTTAAAGGACATGAAATTAATGGTGGTTTTCCATAGCAAAAAACCTTTTAAAAAAGAAACCTTCGTAGGCAGAAGATTTTTTTGTAGAACCCCTTAAAGAAGGCCTTCCGTTATAGAAGAGCTTAAGGCAGGGCCTTCCGCTATGGAATCCCTTACGGAAGGACATTTGATATAAATTACCATAAAAAATCGTCTGAAGTGGATGACAATATGTATATCTCAATCGAAGGATTTTAGGAATGTCTTCTACTATAAAATAACATTTTCTATTATAGAAAATCTTAAAAAGTGTATGCCATAGACTAACATAAGGGCGGTTTACTGCCATATAATAAATCAAGAACGGCAATCTGTCATAGAAGACGTTAAGATCGATTTTCTAAAAGGGTTTTCCGCTAAAAGAAACCTGTAGGCACACCTTCTTCTAAAAATACATTAAGGATGGTCTTCTAACACGAAACTTATTAACGATTATCTACTATAGAAAACCGCATAAAACTATTTTATAACAGAAGTGTTACCGAAAATCATATGCGTGTAAAACTTAACATATAACTTCTATATAAACCTTAAAATTTCTTCTGTAAAATATATCCTTAATGTTGGTCTTCTATAGCAGAAATATTTAAAAAAAGAAAAATGTCTCTATGATCTTTGTGGGCGGAAGACATTAGAGAAGATCCTCTTTTTTAGAAGACCTTAAAGAAGGCCTTCCGTTATATAAATCCTTAAGAGAAGGTCTTCCGTTGTAAAAAACCTTAAGGAAGGACTTATGAGTTAGAGGAAAATAAGCAGTCCCTGAATTTGTAGACTTTAACAAATATTAGGATGAAGTTCTTATACTAAAGAAAGAAGCTTTTCTGTTAAAGAAACCTTTGGAAGTGTCATATATGAACTTAATTACAGTTTACTGCCAATGAAGATCTTAACCCTCTAACAGGCAAGACCGTCTACAGACGGTGTTCGCTTTTTGGGCTCCAGTACTGAATTAAAAAATATTTTCCCCTCAAAATTTTGACAACTCTCTTAGGACGATCCTACCTGACAATTTGATATGTTCCCCAAAACATTGTGACAAGTCCATCGTGAGATATGGTCAATCAGATATGAGAAATCAACAAAATCGTTGCGAAAATAATTTTTCCAATTTAGCTGTTTTTTAATTAAAAAAACCGACATTTATAATAAAGTGATCGACATCAAATTTTTACCAATAACACTTAACATATTATACTTTAATTTTATACTATATTTGGAGTTAACAAAAAATATAATTGTGATTTCTAATCGAAATAGTGAAAAGTATTTTTCACTATTTTTCACCTGACGTTCGTTTCGCTGGCTTTTTTCGCCTAAATAACCTTTTTTATCTACATATACTTGGAACAAAAAATATAGGCTTTATACGACCATTTTTATGATTTGGCCTGTTAGAGGGTTAAAAATTGCATTCTGTCATATCAGACCCAAAAAGAGGTATTTCGCTTTAGAATACGCTAAGAACGGTGTTCTGCTGTGAAAAAGATTAAGAAATAAAGTCTTTCCAACATTTTAAGCGAGGTTTTTTGAAATTTATGAATACTATTAATGTCTTCCAATATAGAATGTATTCTGTTAAAGAAAACCTTACGAATATGTATGCCATAGAAGAATGTAAGGCTTTTTACTGTCATAGAAGAACCGTATGACGGTTTACTGCCACAGAAGAAGTTAAGGACGGTATGAATATTATTAATGCCTTCCAATATAGAATGTATTCTGTTATGTGTTCTAAGAAAATCTTACGAATTTGTATGCCATAGAAGAACGTAAGGACGGTTTACTGTCACAGAAGAACCTTAGGACGTTTTACTGCCATAGAAGAACTTAAGGACGGCATTCTGCCATAGAATACCTAACGAAAGCTCTTCTATTTAAGTCGCTACTTTATGGAGGACCTCCTCTAAAGTAGACCTTAATTCAGATTTTCTGCTAAATAAGACATTAAGGATGGTATTCTGGTATAAAGAACTTTGAGAACGATTATCTTCTATAGACGGTTATCGAGGGTCTTCTGGTAATGAATGAAAACCCAGGCAGGTCTTATGCTATAGCATACCCTCTGGAAGGTATTTTGTCATGAAATTCCATGAAAAAGGAATATTCCTTTAAAATGACTTTGAGGTAGATCTTCAGCAATAGCATTACTTAATGAAGGGAGTTAGATATGAAAGACTATTAAAAAAAAATTATATGTACTGGTAAAGGCTTTAAGAAAGGTCTTCTGCAGTAGAATAACTTAGGGAAGATTTTCTTCTAGAGAAGAATTTAGGAAATGTCTTCCTCTATATAAGACTGTAAGGTAAATTTTCTGCTATAGCAGACCCTAATTCTATTGAAGTCTTTAGCTATAGCATACTCATACCCTAAGAAGAGGGTTAGATACGAAAGATTATTAAAAACGAAATTCTACTGTTAAAGGCTTTCAAAAAGTCTTCTGCTGTTGAAGACTTTTTCTAGAAAATACTTTAGGGAAGGTCTTCTTCTATAGAATACTGTAAGGAAAGTATTCCGCAGACCCTCAGGAAGGTGTTTCGTTATGTAATACAATAAAAAACGAATTCTCCTGTAGAAGTCTTCAGGTATAGCATACTCGTACCGTAAGAAAGAGAGTTAGATAAGGAAGACTATAACAAATAAATTTTACTTCTGCAGGCTTTAATAAAGGTATTCTGCTGTTGAAGATCTTAAGAAAGGACTTCTGTTTAGGAAGGCCATCTCCTATAGAGTACTTTAAGGAAAATAGTCTACTGTTGCAGACCCAGAGGAAGGTATTGTGATATGTTTAGATACAGTAAAAAACGAATACTGCTATATATGAGTTAAAGTTATTCTTCAGCTATAGTATACCTTAAAGAAGAGAGTTGGATACGAAAGACCATAACACACGAAATTCTACATTAAAAGTTTTTAAGAAAATCCTTCTGCTTGAGATATATCTCAGGGAAGGTCTTCTGGTGAAGAAGCCTTTAAGGGTGGTATTCTTCTATAGGGTATTGTTAGGTAAGACTTCTGATATTGAAGACATTAGTGAAGAGAGATGTTCCGCTATGGAACATGTTATTGGAGGAGTTCTTAAACTGGATCTTTTGCTACAGAATGTATTTTGAAGTAAAATACTTTAACGTAGGTATTATGCTATAGAATACCTTATGGGAGAACTTCTGCTATGAAAACTCCTTAGGAAATTGTAAGTTAGGTCTTCTGTATATATATTCTATAGCAGACCCTATGAAAGGTTCTTTGATATTGAATGCCATGAGCAGGAATCTTCATATAGAAGAGTTTAAGATAGACCAGAGAGTCAGATAGACCGTAAAAATAAATTCTGCGGTTGAAGATTTTAGAACGGTTTACCGCTATAAAAGATCTTAGAGAAGGTTGAGGGCTTTAAGAAAGGTCTTCTGCTATTGCCGATCTTAGGGAAGGTCATCTGCTAGAGAAGGCTTTAAGGAAGGCCTTTGCTATAGAATATTTTAGGGTAGGTCTTCTGCTATAGCATACCTTAAAGTAATGTTATGTATGAAGGACCATAAAAAAGAAATTCTATGGTTGAAACCCTTAAGAAAGGCCTTCTGCTCGAGAAGATCTCAGGGAATGTATTCTGCTAGAGAAGATTATAGGGAAGGTCTTCTGCTACAGAGTAATGTAAGGATTTCTGCAGCAGCAATTAATCTAAGGAAATTATTTTCATATATACATAATACCATAAAAAACGAAGCATACGCGTTCCCTAAGGGGATAGCTAAATTTGAAAGGCTACATAAATAAAGAAATTCTTCTGCTAAAGGCTCTAAGAAAGGTCCTTAAGTATCTTAAGTAAGAGTGTTATATATGAAAGTAAAAAATAAATTCAACGGTTGAAGATTTTAGAAAGGTTTTCCGCTATAAAAGATCTTAGAGAAGGTCTTCTGCTGGAGAAGAAGACCTTCTCTCTTCTGTAGCAGATTGTAAGGTAGGTCTTTTTCTATGGGAGACATTAAGGAAGTTCTTCCGCTTTAGAAGACCTCAAGGAACGTCATCGCTGTGGAATATGTTAAGGAAGTAGTTATATTAAACATACCTAAAATGAGATATTCTGCTACAGAGGGTATTCTGGTGTAAAATACATTATCGTTACCATGCTATAACGCTGCTATATTCTGGCAGCAATTTAAATGCAGACTCTTTTCAGGAACATTTTTGTACACTTTTGGCAGAGGAGGTATCAGCAGGTGAAATACTTTGGGCTACACCCAACTGTATTGACCCCTTTTTGGTTTCACCTTTCGAAATGAGGGAACTATTGATAATTCTGAAGGACGCGAAACTTAACAAGGCTCCAGGTTTTGATAGAATCCCCTTTGAGTTCTATAAATATGCTCCGGCTATATGTTTGCAAGAGGTTCTCCAACTCAATTTTTCTACGTGAATCTATTCCTTTGTCTTTCCGTAAATCCATTATTAGACGTTAATGATGTTTCGAACTATAGAGGTCTTTCGCTTATGGATACTCTATATAAACTATTTACAGGTATTCTACTAAGCAGAATTAATAGTTGGATAAGCTATAATGGCGTTATAAATGAATATCAGGCCGGGTTTCGAGAGGTTACTCCACAGTAGATAACATTTTTGTTTTAACTAATACAATACACATGAACTTCAGTATTAAACAGAAAACATATGCATTTTTTGTCGATTTCTCGTCCGCTTTCGACATGATTCCTCCGCAACTCTCTATTCTATAAGTTATCTGCCATGGGCCTTTCGACAAAAATGATAAGGATACTTCAGCTAATTTATCGGGACAACGTCAGTCAGGTATGGGACGGTAGTCTTTTGTCTGATAATTTCGGGGTGTCTCAGGGTGTCCGACAAGGTTGCCTGTTGAGCCCTGTTCTATTTTCACTATTCTTGAACGACCTGCACGATGTCCTGCCGACCGGTTTGTTCATCGAGGACATGGAAGTGAAACTGCTTATGTATGCAGATGACATAGTCCTACTGGCGAACTCTTCCACGCGGCTGCAGAACATGATAGATGTCCTTCGCGAGTACAGCTTCCAATGGGGTCTCAAAGTAAATTTAGCTAAATCTAAAATTTAGATTTTCAGGAGGGGTTCCCGAATCGACAGGAATTTACACTGGTCCTACGGGTCTCAGGTCATAGAGATGGTAAATGCATATAAATATCTTGGGATTAACCACACTTATAATATGTCATTCAAGAAGCATCTTTACAGTAAATGGGCATGGACACGCTATATACATAATGATAGAATTAAACTATCGAAAAAGATTATAATTTTCGAGACGGCTGCTAAGTCAATTTTATTTTACGGTGCTCAGGTCTGGGGTTTTGAGTGTTATGACCAGGTGGAGAAACTTCTTAGATACTTTATTAAAAATATTCTATACCTACCTAGTAATACCCCAAATTATATGCTACACCTTGAGACGGGTCTTCCCAGCATGCATTCTGAAACACTCAGACTACACTTTAATTATATGGAGAAGGTACTCTCGAAGGTACTGCCGCCAGATAGGCTCCCCCGCAAAGTGGCCGAGAGAGTGATTGGTACTTGTACCTTGTGGTCAGGAAAATGGAGGGACTTATGCTCTGAACTGGGGATTGTTGTAGACATCAGCCTATGGGGCCGGAAGGTAAGAGCATTTCCGAATCCATATTAGAGAGGTTAATCTCTCGTGAACGGACGTTATACGCTGAGAGGGCTGTTGCATCCCAATTCCATGATATATATCCAAATCTCCAATATGACATACCATCATATATTGTGGATACGAACTCATATAAAATGATAAGTTTAATCTTTCGTGCCAGAGGTGGACTACTTAATATTAATGCCAGAGCTTTTAGAAATAATACATATGGCATTTGCACAATATGTAACTTAGACGAATCAGAAAACACGTATCATTTTCTAGCCGTCTGTCCAATTTTCGCCCACGAAAGAAAAATTCCTTTCGGAAAAGAGTACTCACAATAAACGAATGTTATGAAATTTTAAACGATAAAGACTTTTTACAACTATATAAATATTTAATAAATTGTTTGAAATACAGAAATTTGATACAAAATGAGGATTAAATTCATGAATACGTAATGCAATTAAATGATCTTGATGTAAATTCAACCTAGTCAATTTAATAATATAAAGCCAATCTGACACACAACAAATATGTTATGTCAAACTAAATTTTTTCTTAATTATTTGAAAAAATTATGATTTTGTAAATGAATTATTAAAATAAAATCTATCTATCCATCTATCTGAAGACTTTAGAGAAGATCTTGGATAGAGTATTCTGCTAGAGAATACTTTGGAGAAGGAATTCTTCTATAGAAGATTGTAAGGTCTTCTGATGTATGATACATTAAGGAAGGCCTTCTGCTATGGAATATGTTAAGGAAAGGTTTCTTTTAAAAATACTTAAAAAAAATATATTTTGTTATAAGTATTAGAAAGCATTCTGGTGTAAAATATATTAAAGCAGGTATTATGCTGTAGAAGATCTTAAGATAGGTCTTCGACTAGGGAAAACCATTAAGATGGTCTTTTGCTATAAAAGATCTTAAAGAAGTCCTCATGGATGATCTTCCTCTATGGAATCCCTCAAGGAAGGTCTTCTGCTACTAAATACTTTAAAGAAACTGTTCTGCTTCAAGCAACATATTCCGCTATAGAAGATCTTAAGGAAAACTCTAATAAGTACCATCTGCTATGAAATACCTTAAAGAAAGTATCTTGCTTAAGAATACCAAGAAGACCAAGATCCCATGATATAGCATAGCTGATAAAAAAAGCTATAGGGAAATTCTAGAAAATTCTCGAGAAAATAATGAAAATACTTATTTATTTTATAAAACTTCGTTTCTCTATTTACTTTTTTCTAATATGTCCATCTTCCTCACTATTTGTAATATGCTCTTGTTCTCTCACAGCTCCTATCGAAGTAAAAATAATTTATTATAGTTTAACATATCCATACAAGTAACGATACTATCGTCCATGACCCTTGTTTCGTGTCAAGGATTAGTGTCCACCTATTTTTGAATATTTCTATAAATTCAAGCTAATTTATGCAGGTCTCTTTAATATGCATTGCCTATACATTAGCTTTTGGGTAACAAATTTCGCACAAAAGCCAAAAAACGAATGCTCCTACATATATTTCAACAAAATAATTTATATATCTATGTATATGCCCACAATATGCCAACACCAGCCATGAACATATACATATATCAAGAAGCGAGAAATACTTAACGAAAATATTATACTAACACATATTTTCTCTTAGCCAGCCATTTCATCCTTGGCCTTTCTCGGGAACACAAATACCTACATAATATTGTCATATATGTGTAGGAAATATGCCACAGATGTGGAGCTCTAAGAAAATTGAAAAAGAAAAAAAATCCTAAACATACACCCGCACGCACACACACGCATACACTTGTAAATATGTCAAGGAATGTTGCTGCATATATCTATGTATGTCATTATATTCACAAAGTTACGAGTATATGCAAATTTTCAAATATTTTCGGTGTTACAATGAAGAAACAAAAACAACCAAAAAAGCGGCGAAGGAATTCTACTCATGCCAGACATAGTAACACACATCACACACATCACACACAACCGCACTCAAACACATATACATTGGCATTAACACTAAAGTTTTCACATGGCCTCACACATACATAGTTCTTCTTAGTCTCATATATTTATGTGACTTTATGCCCATATACACCCGCACCCCCTCACCCTAACATCTTCTGACAAAACCACCGTCTTTCTCACCTCACCGCCAACCGCAACATGGTTTTTTCGGTTTTGGGCCGAGAAATTGTATGGCGTAGCATAAATACCAACACATACCAAGACAAGATAATGTGTTACTTTGGCATCCAAAGGATGAAGGAAAATGCTCCACATTGAGGAGATGAGAAGTGAGAAAAGAAAGGGGGAGAGAGAGCATATTCAGGATATGTGGCGTTGAAGAGATAAAATAAGAAAATTAATGTGTTTTTCCACACGAGTTGCAAAATTAGTAAAATTCTTAAATGGAGACATCATGGCGTATGTGTAATTTGAAATTGCTATTCAATAATACGTATACGTAACCAAGTCAGATGGTAAATGATGAAGATGGTGGGGTAAAAAACAAAACTGTTTCAAATTCTCTTGAAAAAAAATTTGATTTGATCGAAATGATTGGAAAATTAATGACAATTGGCAAAAGATAGTGGCAATTGTCAACAGTCAATGACACTTGACAAAAATCAATGACTATTTGCAAAGATCATTAACAAGAGGTCAATGCCAATGAGCACTGGCAATTTGAAAGATTATTAGCAAAATATCAACAAAAAATATCACAATTTAACAAATAAACCCGAATTGTTTTTAGCTTTCATGTTCATTTTTTCTCTATTCTTAAATTTTAAAACGCTTGAAAATATCATAGTATTGAAGTTATGGGTCTGCGTTGTGTAGATCGTTCCGCTATAGAAGACCTTAAAGGAAGGCCTTCCGCTACAGAAAACCATACGGAAGGTCTTCTGACGTAGAGGACATTTAAAAGTCGGAGGTCTTCTGACGTAGAGGAAAAGTCGGAGAAAACGGAAGACTAAGAAATATATGCAATTTTTTTAGAAAAAATCGTTTTTTTATTGAACAAATTCTTGACTTTTTTTACAGAACAAAATTCTGAACAATTTTTTATTGAAAAAATTCTTTACACAATTTTTTATCGAAAAAATCTCTAGACAATTATTTTATAGAAAAAATTCTCTACACAATTTTTCATAGAAAAAATTCTCTACACAATTTTTCATTCTCTAACAAAACAAACAATTTTTTATAGAAAAAATTCTCTACACAATTTTTTATAGAAAAAATTCTCTACACAATTTTTTATAGAAAAAATTCTCTAGACAATTTTTTATAGCAAACATTCTCTAGACAATTTTATTATAGAAAAAATTCTCTAGACTATTTATAGAAAAAATTTTCTACACAATATAATAATTCTCTACACAGTTTTCGCCTACAAAAAATTGTCTAGAACATTTTTCCTACAAAAAATTGTCTAGAGATTTTTTCCTACAAAAAATTGTCTAGAGATTTTTTTCTATAATAAAATGGTCTAGAGAATTTTTTCTATAAAAAATTGTCCACAGAATTTTTTATATAAAAAATTGTCTAGAGAATTTTTTGTAGGCGAAAACTGTGTAGAGAATTATTTCTATAAAAAGTTATGTAGAGAATTTTTTCTATAAAAAATTGTGTAGAGAATTTTTTTTATAAAAAATTGTGTAGAGAATTGTTTCTATAAAAAATTTTGTTGGAAATTTTTTCTATAAAAAAATTAGTAGAGAATTTTTTCTATAAAAAATTGAGTAGAGAATTTTTTCTATAAAAAATTGTGTAGAGAATTTCTTCTATGAAAAATTGTGTAGAGAATTTTTTCTATGAAAAATTGTGTAGAGAATTTTTTCTATGAAAAATTGTGTATAGAGAATTTTTTTTATAAAAAATTGTGTACAGAATTGTTTCTATAAAAAATTGTGTAGGGAATTTTTTCTTTAAAAAATTGTGTAGGGAATTTTTTCTATAAAAAATTGTGTAGGGAATTTTTTCTATAAAAAATTGTGTAGGGAATTTTTTCTATAAAAAATTGAGTAAAGAATTTTTTCTATAAAAAATTGTGTAGAGAATTTTTTCTATAAAAAAATGTGTAGAATTTTTTCTATGAAAAATTGTGTAGAGAATTTTTTCTATGAAAAATTGTGTATAGTATTTTTCCTATGAAAAATTGTGTAGAGAATTTTTTCTATGAAAAATTGTGTAGAGAATATTTTCTATGAAAAATTGTGTAGAGAATTTTTTCTATAAAAAATTGTGTAGAGAATTTTTTCTATGAAAAATTGTGAAGAGATTTTTTTCTATAAAAAAGTGTGTCGAGAATTGTTTCTATAAAAAATTGTGTAGGGAATTTTTTCTATAATAAATTGAGTAGAGAATTTTTTCTATAAAAAATTGTGTAGAAAATTTTTCTATAAAAAAATGTGTAGAATTTTTTCTATAAAAATTGTGTAGAGAATTCTTTCTATGAAAAATTGTGTAGAGAATTTTTTATAAAAAAATGTATAAAGATTTTTTCCCATAAAAAATTGTGTAGATTTTGTCTATCAAAAATATTGTAGAGATTTTTTTCTATAAAAATTGCGTAGAGAATTTTTTCTATAAAAAAATTGTGTAGAGAATTTTTTCTATAAAAAATTTTTTGTAGAGAATTTTTTATAAAAAAAATTGTGTAGAGAATTTTTCTATAAAAGATTGTGTAGAGAATTTTTTCTATAATAAATTGTCTGTGAAATTTTTCTATAAAAATATAATTTTTTCTATAAAAAATGTCTAGAGAATTTTGTCTATAAAATAATTATCTATAGAATTTTTCCTGTACAAAAATTGTCCAGAGAATTTGTTCTATACAAATTTTGTATACCAAAAATTCTCTAAACAAGCTTTATAGCAAAATTATTTATACAAGTTTTTATTCATATAAACGTCTTCCCTAAAAATTCTCTATAAAAGTTTTCATAGAAAAAATTCTCTATACAATTTTTTTATAGAAAAAAAATCTCTAGACAAAATTTTTATAGAAGAAATTCTCTAGACATCTTTTTTATAGAAAAAAGTCTCTAGAAATCTTTTTTATGGAATTAATTCTCTACACAATTAGTAATAGCAGAAAACTCTACACAATTTTTTATAGCAAACAATTTCTACATAATTTTTTTATAGCAAAAATTCTCTACACAATTTTTTATAGCAAAAATTCTCTAAACAATGTTTTATGGGAAAAATTCTCCACACAATTTTTTATAGCAAAAATTCTTTACGCAATGTTTTATGGAAAAAATTCTCCACACAATTTTGTACACCAAAAATTCTCTACACAATTTTTTATAGCAAAAATTCTCCACACAATTTTATATAGAAAAAATTCTCTACACAATTTTTTATAGCAAATATCTCTATAAATTTTTTTATTCATATAAGCGCCTTCCAAAAGACGTTTAAAAGTTACTTGTAAAGCAGACCTTAAATATTGGCTTCTATTGTATATTTTTAATAATGTCTTCTTCAAAAAATACAATTAGGAGGATATTCATCTAGAGAGGCCTTTAGTAGGACAATCCGCCAGAGAAGACCCTTAGGAGGACCCTCTTCCAGAGAAAACCTTTAGTATGGAATTCTTCTAGAGAAGACCTTTAGGAGGAAAATCTTCTAGAGAAGACCGTTAGGATAACCTTCTTCTAGAGAAAACCTTTAGGAGGACCTTCTTCTAGAGCTGCTGTGGAATATATTATAGAGGGCCTACAGAAAACCGTTAAGAGGGACATCTATACTAGACTTTAAATAATGTCTTTTTCAAAAAAATACTTTTAGGGCGATATTATTTTAAAGAAGTAATTTATTGGACATTCTTTTAGAGAAGACCTCTAGGAGGACCTTTCTCTAGAGAAGACCTTTAGGATAACATTCTTTTAGAGAAAACCTTTAGGATGACCTTCTTCTTGGGCTGCTGTAGAAGATACTTATGAGGGCCTACCGAAGACCATTAAGAGGAACTTGTATAGGAGGCCTTTAAGAGGGACTTCTGTAGTAGACTTTTAATAATAATTTCTTCTTTAAAAAATACATTTAGGAGGACATTATTCTAGAGAAGGTCTTTGGAGGACCGTCTTTAGAGAAACCCTTTAGGAGGATCTTCTTCTATATCAGACCTTTAAGTATTCTACTTTAGAACATCATTATATGATAGAAGACCTTCCAATTCAATGGTGAAACCAATATTCCTTTTCCTTCTCATTGTTCACACTTTGGAAAAAGAAGATAAGCGCTTCGTACCAAATTTGGACTTCTATATTATAATACAATAGTAATGTATATTTTGTAAACCCATTTTCGTATGTATTTATGTTTCATTACACTGCACTTTCTAATTAAATAAAACATTTGTATGTAATATGCATTAGCCTTTCATGCTCAAATAATAGGCTAAATCTATTATCTCAAAACTTATTACAAAATTAAATTTTCAATAGACCCTTTTTGAGGCGTTTTCAACACCACAATAAAGCCCTCAATCTCCTTCCATCGCTTTCTAAAACACTCACACACATTTAGCACATTTCTGGTGGTAATCCTAAAAGTATACTTTAAAAATAAATACATATTTCATAAAGCCTAATGGAATGCTATAAATACATTAATTTTTATGAGATTGCCAAGCCATATACAACATACATACATACTACATATAACCACCAGCAGTATGCATAATATAAATATAAATAATAACAAGTATTTTACTGTCATTATCATTTAGGCTAAAACTGATTTTGTCCCCCGTACGTCTCATGCCACAAAGGCCTTAGAATGAAGCATTTTATTGAGTTTTCGGTCGAACGAATTTGTCCGTCCATCCATTCATCCATACCGCCGAGTTCTTGATTGTTGTGCATTCATCCATCCATCCATCCACTTGATATAATTTTATTTCAATACAATTGTGTTAAAATGTTATGGTGTTTTAATGCTTTGGTATTTAATAAGCTTTTTAGCATTAATAATTCATATGTACAATTGCACACACACACACAAACACATACGGAATCTAGAGCATAGCATTTAGGCGTAAAATGCAATTGCATTTAATAAAGTGGCCTTTTAGGGGTTTGCAAGGGAATTATTTGTAATGCATATATGTATGTATAATAAATATATGTGGTAAACACAATATATAGAACAATAATTTGTTTGCTACACTAGCTTACAGCATTTTGGTACTAAAGATGTGACTAATTCGTTGATAGCATTTATAATATAGATTACTTAATATATTTATAGCAGAAGACCTTCTTCAATATTTTTTTAATAGCAGAAGACCCTTAATTAAGTCTTCTAAAGTAGAATATCGTTTTAAAGTCTTCTACAGCAGAGTGTTTATGAATAATACATTTCAAAACAGATGCTCCAGGTCTTTCTTTAAGATCTGTAGCTGAAGACCTTCCTAAAATTGTATATAGTTGAAAAAGTTCTGAGCTATTACGAATATAGCAGAAGGCTTTCTTGAAGTTCTCCCATAGGAAAATACCTTCTTTAAGGCCATCTCTAGTCGAATATCTTTTCTAAGGTCCTATGGAACAGAATTGATAACAGACTACATTCGTAAAAGTCTTCTGCAGCAGAAGATATTCTCTATAACAAGAATTTGCATATAGTTCCAGTAGAAGATTTATAACAGAAAATCATTCTTAAGGTCTTAGTTCAATAAGACCTTTCTTAAGATATACTATAGCAGAATACCATCCTTAGGTATACTGTAACAGAAAATATATTGTGTAAAATCTTCTATAGAAAAATACCACTTATAATGTATTTTACAGCAGAAGGATTTCTTTGAGGATTTCTATAGCAGAAGGAATTTCTTATGATCTTCCTTAAAGTCTTCTATTTACAATAGAAAACTTTCTATAAGATCGACCTTAACTTTTCTGTAGCTGAAGGCCTTGTTTAATATGTTCTATACCGGTAGACCTTCCTAGTGCAGAAATTCTTCCTCAAATCTTTCATTTAAAAGCTTTTACATAGCAGAAGACGTTCCCTAAGGTATTTTCTAACAGAATATCGTATCTGTGGTGATCTAGCAGAAGGATAATAGCAGAATATATTCCTTTAGCAGAATACATTTATAAGAGAATACCTTTATGATGTTCTCAAACATAAAAAACTTCAATATGTTTCTGGTAGAAGAATAACAACATAATACCATTAAAATCCATCAATAGCACTATTCTATCATTATGGTCCTCTGTAGCAGAATCTTTAAAGTCTTCTCTAGCAAAAATACCAATTATAGTATATTATACTCGTATACAGCTGAAGGTATTCAGGCGATCTTTCCCAAGCTCTTCTTCAGCAACAGACGTATTTTATGTCCAACCATAAGGTTTCTGTTGCTTAAGTCCTTCCTTTATATCTTCTATATAAAAACATCCTTTTTTAGTAGAAAATCTTCCTAAAGCCGTGTATATGAGGAGAACATCCAAGCTATTCTATAGCAGAAGAAGTTCAGCAAGGTCTTCTCTAACGGAATGTATTCCTTACGGTTCTATAGCAGAAGGTTAATAGCTGAATAAATTCCGTACAGTTTTTTGTAGCAGAAGATCTTTACGATCTTCTTTAGAGCAAGAGCATTCATGTGGATCTAGCAGAAGAATGACAATAGATGATCATTCTTTCGCAAATCTTCCTAAAGCCGTGTACATGAGAATAACATCCGAGCCATTGTATAGCAGAAGAAATTCCATAAGGTCTTCTCTAACGGAATGTATTCCTTACGGTTCTATAGTAGAAGGTTAATAGCTGAATAAATTCCGAACAGTTTTTTGTAGCAGAAGATCGTTACGGACTTCTTTAGAGCAGGAGCATTCATGTGGATCTAGCAGAAGAATGACAATAGATGATCATTCTTTCGACCTTCCTTCATTAGGTCGCTCTTAAGACTTCTATGGCCGAATACCTTCCTTAGATGATTTTAAAAGTCTTCTTTAGTCTAAACAAACATACGAATACCCTCACCTTAAGTCCCAAAAAAATATTCGAAAATTTATTTATGTTTTGTTTTAATTATATTATTATTTAATTATATTATTATTAATTTATTATAATATTCTCTTATAATCTCTTCTAATCTCTTCAGAAGGGTTTCCTTACGATCTTCCTTAAATTCTTATATATCTACAGAACTACCTATGAACCTGCCATGAGGACTTCTATAGCTGAAGACCTTCCTAAGTATATTTTAGAGAAAAATACATTCATCAAGATCGTCTATAACTATAAATCTTCCATAACTTCTTCTATAGCTAGGGACTTTCCTAAATTTATTTTATAGCCTTAGGGTCTGCTATAATAGAAGACTCTGCTAAAGCATAATGAGCAAACGACCTTCATTAAAATAGTCTATGTATAACAGGATCTTGCTTAAGGTCTTATATAGCAAAACACCTTCCTCTCAAGCTACCAAAACTCCTTCTATAGCTGAAGACCTTTCTAAATGTACTTGATAGAAGTAAACATTCCGCAGGATCATCACTAGCTGAAAAACTTCCTTTGAGCATACCATAACTTCTTTTATAACCAAAGACTTTCGTAAATGTATTTTATAGAAGAATACCTTCCGCAAGTTCTTCTGTAGCTATTTACCTTCCTTTAAAGCTACCGTAAGGATTTTTATATCTGAAGACTTTGCTTAAGTCATTTTGTAACAGAATACCAACCTAATGGTCTTCTATAATAGGATAGTCTGCAAAAGTACTGTGCAATGACACCTACCTTATAATTGAATATTTATAACAGGATCTTCCTTAGAGTTTTATATAGAAACATACCTTTCTTTCAACATAAGACGTTCTATAGCTTCCATGTGAGATACCCTTACTGCTGAAGAACTTCCATCCAGATCTTCTGTAGCGGTAGACCTTGTATTAAATCTTCCAAAGCAGAATAACATCTCTCAAATCACCCACAGAGCTTCCTAAAAGCCAGAAAAAGATTTTCAATATTTCTTTTACATCAGAAAGGCTTCCATACGGGTTACTGTATTAGAAAATATTTCTTATATATTTCAATATATCAGAATATGTTTCTTGTATAGCAGACTTGCAATAGCCGACGGCCGACATTTCTGAAAGTATTTTCTAGCAATTGTGTATTTCTATTAAAAGAAACGATCTGAATGACCTACCTTAAGTAAAATCGTCCAGAAGACCTTCCTTACCATATTTTATAAGACACACCTCTACAGCTGAATAACTTCCATATGATCTTCTGCAGCGGTATATCTTCCATAGCAGAATAACATTTCTCAAATCACCCACAGATCTTCGTAAAAGCCTTCGATTTTCTAAAGTTCTTCTACACCAGAAAGGCTTTATTATGGTTTTATCTGGTAGAAGATATTTCGTAAGCTCTGCTATAGAAGAATAGGTTTCTTTTATAGTAGACTTTTAATAGCAGAAGCTTTTACTTAAGGTTGGCCGTCCTTAAGATATTGCGGAAAAGAAGACATTTCTGAAGGTATTTTCTAGAAATAGTATATTTCCATTACTAGAAAAGATCTGAATGACAGCCTATCTAAAGTAAAATCGCCGAGAAGACCTCCCTTTCCATCTTCAATAAGAGTTACCTCTACAGAAGAATAATTTCCATAAGATCTTCTGCAGCGGTAGATGTAACATCTAGCAGAATAACATCTCTCAAATCGCCCACAGATCTTCGAAAAAGACTTATATAGCAGAAGATTTGCTAATGGTCTTCTAGATCAGAAAGGCTTCCTTGAGGTTTTCCATAGTAGAAAATATTTTGTAAACACTGCTATAGCAGAATATATTTATTTTATAAAAGACTTTCGATAGCTGGCGATTTTATCCGTAAGATATTTTCGATTAGTACACATTTCTGAAGGTACCTTCAGTGATAAGCTTACATTACTAGAAATGTATATGAATGACAGCGTGTCTAGAGTAAAATCGCCCAGAAGACCTCCTTTACCATATTCATTAAGAGATACATCTACAGCAGACCTACTTCCATAAGATCTTCTGTAGCGGTAGATTGTCCATCAAATTTTTAGGATAACATCAAATCTGCTATGGCAGAATAGGTTTCTTTTTTAGCAGACTTTCAGTATCAGAAAATTTTACTTAAGATAGACCGTCCTTGACATGATACTGACATTTCTGAAGGCTGTTTCTAGCAATAACAGGCGTTGCTTGAAATGCTTAAGATGAATAATTTAAAGGGTGATTTTTTTGCAGCTTCCTTTTGGCAGCTCAGCTACTTTCGTGTAACATGTTCCTGTCAAACATGATCAATTTGGTCTATAATTTAACCATGAATCGACTTACAAACGAACAACGCTTGCAGATTATTGAATTTTATTATCAAAATTCATGCTCGGCTAAGATCTTCCATTTTATGGTCAGTTTGGGCGAACTTCTGAGGCGGCTGTTCGGAATCGTGAGACTAAATTTCGTACCAAATTTACATTATTGGACATTAAACCACAAACACGCATACGTAGATTGCGGACAGAGGAAAATATCGCCTGGACCGTACTTTTTCAAAGACGACTAAGGCAGGAGAGTTACTGTGAATGATGAGCGCTACCTTGCAATGATAAAACTTTACCCAAAATGGAAGAGCTGGACTTGGCTGACATATGGTTTCACCAAGACGGTGCCACATGCCATACAGAACGCAAAACAATGGCCCAATTTAAAGGCGAGTTCGGTAAACAGTTTATTTCACGTGTGGGGCTTCAGATAATTTTTGTGGGGTAATGTTAAGGCTCGTGTCTACAGGGACAAGCCTGCAACGGTTGACGTACTGGAAGCCATTATTAAAGAATTTATTCGTTAGCTACCGTGAATTTATTCGTTAGATACCGAGTATTTCAAAATTGGACCCAGCGTATGAACCATTTGAGGCGCAGCCGCGGTCACCATTTACATGAAGTCATTTTTAAACATTGATTTTTATATATACCGTTCTATTGACTCAACTAAAGAGTTCCTACATTTATCTAAATTGTATGTGTTTTTTTCTAAATCAAATCCGAAAGCTCTTACAAAATCACCTTTATTATTCTATAGCAATATACCTTTCTTAGGGTTTTCGGTGGTTGAAAATTTTCCTTAAAGCCTCCCATAGCAGAATAGCTTTCCAAGATCTTCTTTATTAGAAAACAGCCATTAAGGTAGGTATCCTATTGCATAAAACCCCCTTGTGGTATTCTACAGTAGAACCATTCTTTAATGTCTTCTATATCAAAAGACCCTCCTTTGGTAATCTTTTGCGAAAATCCTTCATTAAGCCTTCTTATAGCAGAAGTTTTCTGTTCAGGTGTTATCTAACAGAAGAATTTACTTTAGGTTTTCTGGAGCAGAAAACTTTCCATAAGGTCGCTTGTAGCTGAAAACCTTTCTTAAGGTGTTCTATAACAAAAATACCAACATTGGCATCTACTATAACATAAAACCGGGCATTTATACTTCCTAAAGTTCATCTCTAGCAGAAGTTGTATGATCAGATCTCTCATTGCATATGATATGCTAAAGTTGGCGATCATACTATATTTATGCAGCAAAGGGCTTTACTTAAGGACAATAACAAAATAAGCTTTATATGCTCGTTTAACGAAACCATACTTCTAGAGTGCAAAACCTTCATTGAGTTCTTATGTATCGGAAAGTCCTATAAACGAAAGGCTTCCGTAAAGTCTTCTGCAGCAGACAACTTTTCTTAATGCCTTTTTTTTTAGCAAAATTCCTTCCTTAAGACCTTTTAATGCTAATGATAACTTCTTTATAGTTACCAGAGCGGGCGAACTTCCACAAAGTCCTTGGTAGCATGATACCTACCACTAGACCTCTTCTAGTGTTAGTCCTTCATTAAGCTATTCTTCTTCTATAAAAAATACTCAGTGTCAATGGATTCCTTCAGGTATTTTATAGCAAAATAACTGTCTTAAGTAATTGTATAACCAGAATATTTAATTAAGGTCTTCTTAAACTAAAAACTTGATTATGGTCTTTTAGTGCAGAAGACCTCCATAAAGTCTTTGGCAGAAGGATACCTTCCATCAAGCTATTTTTAAGGTATTCTGTATCGAAAATGATTCAATATGTGTTTCTGTAAAAAATAATAACCTCAGTAAAAGGAATGCTTTCATTTGGTCTTTTGCAAATTTCCTTTTTGACAAACTCCTCAGTGCGGTCCTCTATAAGAAAGACTTTCAGTAATGACTTTTTGCAAAGACCTTCTGCAGCAGAATACCCGTCTTAATATATACTATAACAGAAGACCTGTATTAAGGTCTACTTTACCAGAGGTATTGTAGGTCTTCCGCAACAGAGATATATATATATAAATATATTCTACACCCGAAGACGTTCCTTAATGCTTTTTTTTTTAGAAAAATTCCTTCCTTAAGGTATTCTTTATCAATAGACCTGTCTTTAGTTTTTCTCTAACCAAAGAACCGATTAAGGTCTTCTTTAGTTAAGGATAACTTCCTTATAGTCTGCTAGAGCAGAAGACTGCTAAAGTCTTCTGTGTCGGAAATGCTTCAATATATGTTTTCTGAAAAAGAAGCTCAAGAAAGCCTTCTATAACGTCTTCTGCAAAAGAAGACTTTCCTGGATGATAATTTTAGCAAAGACCTTCTACATCAGAACCTTTTCATAGGATATACTACAACAGCAGACCTTCTAGCAGAACATGTTCTTAATTTATACTTTAACATAAGATCTAACTTATGAACTTCTATAACAGACGACCTAATGTAACGGCATCTACAACGAAAATCCTGGTTTAAGGTTTTCTTAAGCTACAGCGCTTGCTTAAGGTTTTCTAAAACAAAAAATCTTCCATATTTTGTAGCAGGAAATCTCCCACAACGTCTCCCGTATCAGAGGACCTCCTGTAAACGGATTATTTAGCCGAAGACCTTTATTATTATTATTTTTAAGCTGATTACCGTCCTCGAATAGTGTTTAGGGGATATCCTTCTTGAAGCTTTGAAGAGGAAAAAATTCATTTAAAGTCGCAGAAGACCTTTTTTAGGGTCTTCTTTCTTGAAGATTTGAAAGGAGAATAATTCATTTAAAGTCACAGAAGACCTTTTTAAGGTCTTCAGATTACTTGTTTAAAGTCGACTATACCTTACGATCTTAGCTTGCAAATAATTTAGGTATATCACGAAATCTGTACAAAAATCATATTAAAGACTTCATAAAGGTGTTTTTGGAAAATAAACAACTTTTGCATATTTTTCTAAATGTTAAAGGCCCAATTTCCGCTCCTTTAAAAAGCAAAAACCCTCTGAAAGCTTTGATAACAATTTTCGAAAATCTCCCTCCGTTTCTACCTTTAATTTCCATCCGTTGCATTGTGATGCTAAATGCTCAAATTATCTCTTGGCTATCCATCACAATTTGTCTGTACATAATTGCAATTAAAACGACAGCCTAAAACGATGCCACAGTTTTTTGACTCCTAAATGTATACGGCCATTTTATTTGCTACACTTTGAGGTTTGTTTTTTTTGCTGGTCAAACACAAGCACTGAATTTCTTTTTGTAGTTGACATTTCCAATTAGAAGAGTATGTGTGTGTGTGTGAATGTGGCAAATTTCCCAAATATAGACTGTTTTAAATTCGTCTGAATTTGAAAATAATTATGACCAATTACTGTTTTGGAAAACGTTTGTGCATGAACAACGACCAATGACCGAACACTTTGTGTACCTAACCCGAAAAAAAAATAGAAAAAAAAAGAAAAGAGACAAAATTGAACCGAAAAACAAAACCTTAACATCAATTTGTTTGTTATTGCTTTCAATTATCCAGCATATAGAATGTATTTGTGTGCGTGTACATGTACGTGTGTAACTGAAAGTATTCACTTGAATATTGTCAGTGTGTGTGTGAATGTCTGAGAGTGTGAGCTGCTTGACATGTACAAACGTTTGGTAGTACTTCAGTCTAAATGTGTCTCTTGAATGTCATCAAAAGAAAAGTGAACAAATTTACAAAACGTTTTATGACAAACACACGCACACATTACAACAGCAGCCCAAATACAGAAAAACACAGCCTTACATACACATAGTAAATGTCTGCAACATGGAAAAATATAAATGCCACTCACTATCTCCCACACTACTCACTCACCTCTATTACACACCCACCGACTCTCATAATCTTTTATGAAATGCTAAACGTTTTGCTCGACATGTAACTTTGTGTCTGTCTGTCTGCCTGCATGCCTTTTTTGCGGGTGAGAGTATGTATGTGCGTGTGTGGGAGTTCCACTAAACTACCGTTAGGTAGTCTACCTTAAGTGGTTATGAGTATGTGAGCTGCGGTGTTGTGTGAGTAGTTATGAGTATGCGAGCGAAAGTACATCTACACATATACGACAGAGCGTGAGTTTGGCCCTTAGTGTACCGGTAGTTAAGCTTTAAGTGTTCGGGGGTTTTGTTCGGCAGCCAAAAAGCCCTGCATATACAAAGGGTTGTAATTTTACGCATATAATATTGCATACTTTTTGGGGGGTTTGGTTATTGATGTTACGCATTTTGAGTGATCCAGAGGAAGAGGAATTTGAGGTGAACAGAATGTGTGGAGGTCAAACAAAATTTGTCGATGCTCTAAAGTGTCTTTGTTTATTGTGGTAATATTGAAGTATAATTTTTGTGAAAAGATAGCAATATTTTATTTTGTATGGAAAAAATAATAATGATAAAAATTGTGAATAAAAATTTTTAAACTTTAGCTTTAACCCTCTAACGGGCAAAGTCGTAAAAATGGTCCTATGAAGTCCATATTTTTTTCCCAAGTATATGTCGACAAAATAATAACCTTAACTTTTAATTTATAGGTAAAAAATGCCATCGAAACGAACGTCAGATGAAAAATAGACAAAAAATGTATTTCACTATTTCGATTAAAAATAACAATTAAATTTTTTGTTCACTCCAAATACATTACATACATTATAAAATTAAGATACAATATGTTAATTACTATTGGTAAAAATTTGAAGTCGATCGCTTTATTATAAATGTCGTTTCTTAAAAAATTAAAAAAACAGCGAAATTGGAAAAATAAATGTCGGAGCTAATTTGTTGATTTCTCAAATTTGTCACAATGTTTTGGGGAACATATTAAATTGTCACATAGGACCGTCTAAAGAGAGTTGTCACAATTTACAGGGTATTATAAGTTTGTTTCACGGCAGATGTTTGCAACACCTGAAAATAACACAGCTAGACCCACCTTAAAGTATACCGATCGACTCAGAATCACTAGCTGAGTCGATTTAACGATGTCTGTCCGTCCGTCCGTCCATCCGTCTGTCCATGTAAAGTTGTTCGTCGACTACAGGTCGCAATTTCACTCCGATCGTTCTGAAATTTTGCAGTTTAGAGTATTTCGCAGCTGTTAAGATCGCTATTGAATTTGGTTGAAATCGGTTCAGATTTAGATATAGCTCCCATATATATATTTCGTCCGATTTGGCCCTTTAGGCCTATAGAAGCTGTATTTTACACCCAATCCTTTTGAAATTTAGAATGGTAGAGTTTCTTGATCGATGAACCAACACTAACGAATTTGAAGAAAATCGGTTAAGATTTAGCTATAGCTCCCATATATATGTTTCGTCCGATTTTGCTCTTTAGTCCTGTAGAAGCTGTATTTTACATCCAATCCTTTTGAAATTTAGAATGGTAGAGTTTCTTGATCCATGAACCAACACTAACGAATTTGAAGAAAATCGTTTAAGATTTAGCTATAGCTCCCATATATATGTTTCGTCCGATTTGGCCCTTTAGTCCTATAAAAGCTGTATTTTACATCCAATCGTTTTGAAATTTAGAATGGTAGAGTTTCTTGATCCATGAACCAACACTACCGAATGTGAAGAAAATCGGTTAAGATTTAGCTATAGCTCCCATATATATGTTTCGTCCGATTTGGCTCTTTAGTTCTATAGAAGCTGTATTTTACATCCAATCGTTTTGAAATTTAGAATGGTAGAGTTTATTGATCCATGAACCAACATTGCCGAATTTGAAGAAAATCGGTTAAGATTTAGCTATAGCTCCCATATATATGTTTCGTCCGATTTTGCTCTTTAGTCCTGAAGAAGCTGTATTTTACATCCAATCATTTTGAAATTTAGAATGGTAGAGTTTCTTGATCCATGAACCAACACTACCGAATGTGAAGAAAATCGGTTAAGATTTAGCTATAGCTCCCATATATATGTTTCGTCCGATTTTGCCCTTTAGTTCTATAGAAGCTGTATTTTACATCCAATCGTTTTGAAATTTATAATGGTAGAGTTTCTTGATCCATGAACCAACATTGCCGAATTTGAAGAAAATCGGTAAAGATTTAGCTATAGCTCCCATATATATGTTTCATCCGATTTGGAACACATTTTTTTCAAGAATAGTTAAAGCATAATAATTCAGAAACTGTCTAATTTCAATCGGTTGTATTGTATGGCTTCTAGAACGTGAATAAGTCAAATTGGAAAGTATCGAAAGATCAGTTGCACAATGTGGGATCTAAACATGTAGATGTTAAATCGATAGATACCGTTATTTGAGGGCTTTTTAAAAATATGTAACGATTTCACCCATCTTTTTCAGGAGTAGTAACTGGCATAATAAGATAGAACGTGGGAAATTTAAATCGATTGGTGTCATTTAGTGGGGGCTATATAAAACCATGGACCTATATGTACCATTTTCAATAGGGTTTTCTCGGTGTACGATGGATCGCTACATGTTTGCGAGTAGTACTTTAATCACAAGATAGTGTGGATGGCTAAAACTACTCAGAAAGTCATTCGAACCGACCATGCAGACTGATATGTTTCTTTCTTGAGTGTCCATTTTCAAAAATCAAGTTCAGATCTTCAAAAAACACAGTGTTCATGCATAAGTGGATAAGATTCAGCATAAAAATGTTGAAGTCTTCCTATAACAATGGGTTATATTGCACAATTTGCGAGATATATTCATTTAAAAATTATTTTACACTTTTTTCCTACCCTGTTATTTACGAGGGCGGTCCCAAAATTAGCCGAACTGACATATAGATGGCGGTAGTAGTTTGAAAAAAATTACTTTCGTGATAAGTGACAACCCTCTAAAACATATGTTTTATGTTTCAAGGCGTGGTGCCTAGTTTTTTTGAGTTCTCAAAATTAGACGATCTCAACAAAATTGGTCACCGATATTGAAAGGTCTCTGTCCAAGCAATATTTAAACCGAGCTACATTCTACTTTGGGGGATACTGCTCCTTCGTTTACAACTATAACATATTGGGTTGCAGAGTTTAAACAGGGCATTTAAAAAGTGCTATACATCTCATATTGACGGAAAATGCGATGATGAGAAAGCTGTGCGCAAAATGGGTGCCGCTTTTGCTCACAATCAAGACAGTGCATCAGTTCACACAATGACTAGTGCGATGCCCAAAATCAATGAATTAAAGTTCGAATTGCTTCTGCAACCATCTTATTCGCCAGATTTAGCTCCCACGGATTATTTTTGATTTCAAACTTGAAAAAATGGCTCGACGGAAAAAGATTTGACAGCAATGAAAAAGTGAAGGTTGCGGCTGATGGCCATTTTCAGTTTACAGTTCTGTGTTGTGTTTTCTTTGTTAGGTCCTCAAATTTTGGGACCACCCTTGTAGCTAATATCGCAGACATACAGATTATTTTCATGTTTGCTCATTTGACAACAAAGTTTGGTACCTGAAAACAAATATGTGTTTTAAGCAATTTTTTAGCAGAAGATTGTCATTAGTTATTTTACTGTGATAGACCTTCACAACGTTATTTTATAGCAGAAGGTGATCTTAAACGAGTTTTTTTAGTATAGAATATACCTTAAGGCATGTTATAGCAAAGTGTGAAAATAATGATCTTCAAGTCAGCAATAAAAAATTGGATTTCTTGAAGTATTTTTTTCGAAAGGTATGCAACAGAAAATATCGAGCCTTAACCGCCAAAAAAAAGGTAAGCGCCAATTACTATAATCTAGAGCAGAAGCTTTCTTTTGCGATTATTTTTGTTTAAATGCATATGTAATACATGTATCTATTTATATTATTGTGAAATTTAGTATAACGGTATATTTTACAGCTATAAAATTCTGACACATTATGCCATTTCTTGTAAGTAAACGATTTCCCTCAAAAAAAAGTGAAATAAATCATTGTGGCGCTTACATCTTTTTGGCGGTTAGGGCTCGATAATACGAGTATATCTCGTACTTGTACCTTGAACTACTGCTTCAAAAGGAGAAGAAATCCATTCATTACACCGATCGACTTAGAATCACTTTGAGTTGATTTAGCTATGTCCGTCTGTCTGTGCATGTATTCTTATAAGACTGTGCAACAGTGGACAAATACACAGACTTGACAGTATAGGTTCGATTATACTACCAAAGGGTGGTATAACCCTATACTCGTTTTGGTGAAATTGGTGACCAACTTTATTTTCTGGGCGTCAAAAGTGTTTGAAAATCAGTGAGCCCCTCGAAAAAGGTGTCATCATCTTTTGCCCAACAACTAATTCAGACTTGGCGATACCGCTTAACTATATTTGTCAATAATGTGATTCTAACTAGGATACTCTCCCGGCTTCAAGACCATTTTGTTTCTATATTATTATAGAAACAAGTATTTTATACATGGCGGTGTATAAATATGTATTAAAAATTGGCAGCACACATACTGGATCATGATTTCTGAGCCGTGACACTCGTTATCAACAGTTCTGCTGCAATTGTATGGGAGAAACGGAGCTCTATATGTTTGACTTCTAAACACAAGCAAATGAGAAATCTTTGTGAAACCACACTTCTCCAAAATCTTCCAAAACACAATTGTTAACCAAAGTTAATACAAAACACCAGCCATGTCCAATGAGAAGCAAATTTTGCTCCATCAAATGGAAAATTACCACACTATGCAGAAAAGCTTTTTATGGTTTTTGACTGCACTAAGTGTAGTTGTGGTGAGTCAAAAGACTCACCATGTTTTGCCGAGCCATGCATTTGTTATGTTGCGTGCTTGCTTTTATTCGGTCTGCAAATCCTTGTGATTCTAACTAGGATACTCTCCCGGCTTCAAGACCATTTTGTTTCTATATTAACAAGCAAGCAAGCAACATTTGGCAATAATGTTTAAAATTTGTTAAAATTTTATGCGACAAAAAGAATTTTTCCGCACTGTTTTTTAGAAAAAGTGAAGGAAAAAATATTTTTTTTTTCAATTAAACTTACAAGGACTCGTAATTTTTCACTAAAAATATTTGGCAAAATTGTAGCCACGGTAAATCTGAACAATATCAATACAATCTGAATGCGTCTAGGCAGCCTAAATAGCATAAAAATGCCACATTGTACCTCAAAATTTTAGTATTTTTTTATTTTGTAACATTATTTTTGTAAATATTTTTTTTTTTGGTGTAGGGTATGTTCAGCAACTTTATAGAAAATAATAAGGCCAATGGTTTTGTGGAACATATTAACCTTCTAGCTCTACCACATAACTGTAATTTTTGGCCATATTTAAATAAATCGTGAAAAACATCCCTAAACATGGGGAGTGGGGGATAAAATATTCTACAAAAATATTGGCCATAAAATTTTACTATATGTGTCAGAACACACCAAAGCCCAAAACATAATACAAAACCCAAAAAGTCAAAAATGCAATGTTAGCCATACGACCTAGTGTCGGAGCAATAACGATACCAACAAAGAGCGATTTTGACTGGAATTTGAACGTTTTTGGTTTTTGTGTTAGGCTTTCGGCATAGGCATGTTTTGACACATATGGTAAAATTTTATGCCCAACATTTTTGTAGAACATTTGATCACCGCCCTCCCCATTTTTAAGGGTGTTTTTTACGTTTTCTTAAAATAGGGCCAAAAATTACAATTATGTGGGGGAGCTAGAAAGTTAATATGTTCCACAAAAATATTGGCCTTAATAGTATCTATAAAGTTGCTGAACAAACCCTACACCAAAAAATTTTTTTTTGTTACAAAATAGAAAAATACTAAAATTTTGAGGTACAATGTGGTATTTTGAGGTATTTAGGGTGCTTAGGCACATTCAGATGGTATTGATATGTTCACAAAAGTTGTTCAGATTTACCGTGGCTACAATTTTGCCAAATAATGTTGGTGAAAAATTGCGAGTCCCAGTAAGTTATGCTGAAAAAAGTGGAAACATTATTTTTTTCCTTGACCATTTCAAAAAAAAAGTGCGGAAAAATTAATTTTTCGCACAAAATGTTAACAAAATTTGTTCAGCATATTCTTAAGTGGTATCACCAAGTCTGAATTAGTTGTTGGACAAAAGCTGATGACACCTTTTTCGGGGGGGCCACTGATATCCAGAAACTTTGGAGGCCCATAAAAAAAATTGGTCACAAATTTCGTCAAACCGAGTATAGGGTTATACATCCCTTTCGTAGTACTTTAGAATCGAACCTATACTGCACTGAAAAAAAATTTGATATGAAATTAAAAACAAGTTTGCCCTTAAATCATAGATTTAATCTGGCTTTGTTTGAATAACAAATTTCTTTAAATTTATGAAAATTTACTTTATTTCAAAGAAATTTTTATTCGTTTAAAGTAAAATTCCTTACTTCTATGATAAGATGTTCATAACACTATGTCATGTTGACTTTAACGTTACGTCATAAAATTAAAGAAATAATAATTGATTGTAGTACAACTGCCATTAACTCAAGTATAAATTTTAATAGTTTGTAAGATTTTTTAATAGTTTGTAAGATTTTTCCCTTAAAATTTTAGAAATTCTGATGTCATGCTTTTAAAGACAATATACCCTTAATTTTCAGATCAGTTTTTTGGTATTTTTGAATTAACGATTAGTTATCTTTTAAATTAAGAGATCGTTTTTATCTGCAGGAGGACAATTTAGACCCTCTTTTGTCGCAAATTGAGAATAATAGTGAGAGTTACAATGAAGTTTGTTTGAAATTCTTTGGAATCAGTTCATGTTGAGCTGTGGTAGATAAAGGTTTTGTGCGCTTGCGCGTGTTGGCATTTTTAATTCTACATTAATAGCAACAGTTTCGGCGGCTGTTTGTTGACAGCTACCGCAGCTCATACAAAGAGAACTATTCGTTTAAGGAAAAATTTTGCAAAATATTTAATTATCCATTAGAATAAATTCTCATATTCCCTCTAATATGAAGAAAACTAGACTAAACACAATGGCTACTGAATAAAGTTTTTATCGAAATCAAATGTTTTAAAAAATAATAATTTAATAAAGAAAATAATAAAAATGATATATAGCCTCGTCACACTAAAGTGAAGGTATCATAATGTAAGCACTAGCCGTAATAGATTTAAAAATGTGAAGTCTTTCATCGAAGTATACGGCGTAATTCTTTCAAAGATGTTTGATGTCCAGATTTAATGATGATTAATGACTTTAATTGTCGTACAAGATGTACTTATTTTAAAAGTCTTTGTCTTTGAAGCCAAATCAAAGAAAAAATCTTAAAAGTTAAGAAAATTTCAATGATTTTCAGTTCACTTTTCTTTCAGTGTGTCCAGTCCGTGTATGTTTCAAAAAGTGTTCATTTGTTGCATAGTGCAATCATAGTACAGGTCGCAATTATAACCTGATCTCAACGAAACTTTGCACATATCTTTCCTTTGGCCCAAGGCGATCCCTATTGAATTTGGTAAAAATCGGTTCAGATTTACATATAGCTGCCATATATATATATGTACCTCCGATTTGGCGTATATGCACTGCATAAGCAACATTTTTTAAACGATCTGTATAAAAATTGACGGAGACAAGTCTCTTGATACACTTTAAGACAATATTAAGTTTGAGGAAAATCGGTTCAGATTTTCATATAGACCCCATATATATGTTACCCCCGATTTGATATGTAAGTGCTATAGAAACTGTATTTTATATCAAATCAGTGCGAAATTCGACAGAAAGAGTTTCCTTATTACATGAATGAACACTGCCAAATTTGGGGAACATCGGTTCAGATTTAGACATAACCCCCATATATATGATTCCCCCGATTTGACATTTAGGTGCTGTAGAAACTATATTTTATATCCGATCAGTACGAAATTCGGAAGAAAAAGGTTTCTTATTACATGAATGAAAATTGCCAAATTCGGGGAAAATCGGTTCAGGTTTAGATATAGCCCCCATATATATGTTACCACCGATTAGACATGTATGCGTTGTAGAAACTATATTTATACCCGATTAGTTCGAAAATGGGAAGAAAAAGGTTTCTTATAACATGAAGAAATACTGCCAATTTTTGAGAAAATCAGTTCAGATTTCGATATAGCGCTGTAGGCGCTGTTTCTTATTACATGAATATTAAGAAAGACAACTAAATTTAGCGAAAATCAGTTCAGATTTAGATATAGCCCCCATGTACATATATATTCTATCCGATTTGGCTTGGTAAGGCTGCATAAGCTTTATTTTACAGATCCTTTTAAGAACATTGGAAGAAAGGAGTCACTTGCTCTACGAATAAATGCACTAAATTTTAAAGAAATCGGATCAAATTTAGATATAGTCATTTCTAAATTTAAATGCTAAATTTTCCAAACGATTTTTAAGCAATTAAAAAATGTGATTTCTTGATCCATTGCCAGATAATACTAGTTTGAGGGTATTCGTTTCAAATTTAGATCAAGTATTTTTGTTTCCCGCTCTTGTGTTTTCCACCAAATTCTACTTCCATAAAGAAATGATTATGTTTAAATTAAAACTTCACAACGAAATCGAAAGAAATAATGTCAATAAAGACCTAAATCTAAAATGATAAAAATTAACGTTTTAAATTTTCCCCAAAAATACAAGAAATACCCCCAAAGGAGTACCTGTGAAAAACGTCATCAAAAATGTAATGTCCCACTTAATTTACCAAAGAGTACGAATAAAAATATACTCGAAAAATTGCTTATCACAAAACCCTGGTGACCCTCTATAAATTCCGTTATCATTAAAGAGAAATCACTTAAAATCTTTTACGAAACATTGATTCTTTTCATTTGGCCCATAGTTAACGGCCAACAACATTTCCTAAACAAATAACAACACCTTCCACCAAACGAAAACGGTGGGGGTGGGTGGCCAAACAGCGACAACGACAAGACCATGACCACCCAGTTGCCAGTCCCCCCAAAATAAGCAACAGAAAATGGCTCTAACAGTGAACAAGGTGAACCGGGTTCGTTACACCTCTGAACCTTAATAAACTCAACAGCTTAATAAGCTCCGGAAAAGTGGCACAAAAGGAATACAACAAAACATAACTCCCTTTCCCGCGAATGTCGGAGGGAATGTAAAAGTGAAAACTTTCACAGCAGCTTTGAAGGAGAACAAAAAAAAAACACACACACACAACATAAAGAAATAACACTAAACTTTAATGTTAATAAACCTTTATTTAAATGCAAAACTCGGAAACGGAACCAAAAAGAAAGCGACCAACAAGTCTCAATGCTGGCGAGTGAAAAGGAGGACAACTACAATGATGAGGAGGATGAGGACGAAAAACTTGTTAGCAAACGAACCAGCCGAGTTGAAATAAAGTTAAAAATTAAGTGGCATAATTTCCCACTCCCTCTACAGATCGTATACATATACACCTTTAGGAGCGCTTAGGACAACAAATTCTAAACAAAACAACACTAAAGTGGACCCTCTTTAGAGTTGACTGGCAGAGAAAAAAAAACGAAAAACAAACAAACTTTAGTTTCACTTTTACTTGTTGGCTGCAGCAACAGTAGCCAATGTGCCCTCCTTTTTTTGTTTGTTTGAGGGGCTATTTCTCATCATGGAAATGGTGATGATGGCAACGTTGATGGCGACACTGATGATAGTGATGATGACGACAATGATGTTGATGAAATCGGTGAAAGTTTAGGTCACTAAGACACAAGTACGGGTATATAATCATACAAACAAGTGACAGATATTAAAAGGACAAACAGACATACATCATCTTGGTGAGAAGGAGCAACTATACGAAGGCTTGTGTCTTGAGATCGAAACCGACTCATACAGAATTTATATTGTTGATAACACTATACAAAAGAAGTTTGCAAACCAAGTAACAAGTTTTCAAATTACCAAATCTGCTAAGGTAATTTCCTGTTCTAATTGATTCCCTAAGTTTTTTTTTGTTAACGAGGAGAAAATACTGTGGACACTTATTCCTTTTCAGCACTTTAAATGTCCAGGACGGAAGTTTAAAGCTATTTTAAGCAGGGCCTTGATAATATATGTTGTTGTAAAAAAGAGTTCAGGATCTGCTTTACTAGATCCTTAGTAGCTTCAAAGTGAGAGTGTACCTCAAAGCAAAGCCAGAGAAGCGTACATATTCACACATGGTCGAAGAACATTAGTTACAGAATTTTGCTTATTAGAACAAACTTGAGCTGCTGAGTTTGCCTTTTAAACATAGAGGGCCCCAACAACATGGATTTTAAATCAATTTATAACTCACTCATGCATCTAAATACTCTCCCTTGTCTAGTATATAAATAAGGCGAGTAGTATTCTAGCCAAAACCAGCAAGACAAGTTATACCACTCAAAAGGCTTATACCGAAATGTCTAACATTTTTCCCGATCAGAACCATTAAAATTCTGAACCAGAAAGGCTCCTCTTTAAAAAAAATTAGTCACTAATAAAATCGAAAATATTCAAAATATTACTGATTCGGAGTTATTGGTACATGTTAGATAAACCCACCCCTAGTTGTTTTGGCATAGTGGGCTCTCCTCTGAAAAAGTTGTTAAGTATAAAATTGATAATATACTGAAACGGAAAATGTTTCATATATATATTTTAGAATATATATATATGAATATCGGGGAGCCGCGGGTCCACTGGAAGCCGTAACGATATTTCAGGGAAGACGTGAATGCAGTTACAAATTACTAATTTACTTGTGGATAGAGTAAAAATGTTAATGGATAATTTTTAAAGGGAATTTTGACTTTTGAAAATGTCCAAAAATTATAATTAATCTCTTCCAATGGACGTTGTGCAATTTTAAAGAGAACATAAGGGATTATTTTATGATGTACTTTCAGTAGAAAATTACTGCAAAATTATTTTTTTTTCACGAAATTTCGTCGCAATGGTATTTTATTAAAAATTCAATAGGAATCACAGTTTTATAGAATTTTTTTTCTAATTAAAAAAACACTTGTTAAAAAGAATAGTAAAAAATTGATTTATCTAAAAAATTCGTTTAAAATGAATTTTATAGAATTTTTTTCAATTTTGATACTTATTAAAAAGTATAGTAAAAATTTGATTTATCTACAAAAATTCATTTTATATTGGATTTTTCTATAAAATTTCTTAAAATTTAAATTTTTCTGGAAAATTTCAAAACAATATCTTTTTAGAAAATGTCTTCAAAAATGGATTTTCTTTAAAAATTAAATAGAAATTACAGTTTTATAGAAGGTTTTGTCACAATTGGTACTTATTTTTTCTAAAAAAATTTGTTATACCCTACACCACACTGTGGTACAGGGTATTATAAGTTTGTTTCACGGCAGATGTTTGTAACACCTGAAAATAACACAGCTAGACCCACCTTAAAGTATATCGATCGACTCAGAATCACTAGCTGAGTCGATTTAACCATGTCTGTCCGTCCGTCCGTCCGTCCGTCTGTCCATGTAAAGTTGTTCGTCGACTACAGGTCGCAATTTCACTCCGATCGTTCTGAAATTTTGCAGTTTAGAGTATTTCGCGGCTGTTAAGATCGCTATTGAATTTTTTTGAAATCGGTTCAGATTTAGATATAGCTCCCATATATATCTTTCGTCCGATTTGGCCCTTTAGTCCTATAGAAGCTGTATTTTACATCCAATCGTTTTGAAATTTAGAATGGTAGAGTTTCTTGACCCATGAACCAACATTATCGAATTTAAAGAAATTCGGTTAAGATTTAGCTATAGCTCCCATATATATGTTTCGTCCGATTTGGCCCTTTAGTCCTATAGAAGCTGTATTTTTCATCTAATCATTTTGAAATTTAGAATGGTAGAGTTTCTTGATCCATGAACCAACACTACCGAATTTGAAGAAAATCGGTTAAGATTTAGCTATAGCTCCCATATATATGTTTCGTCCGATTTGGCCCTTTAGTCCTATAAAAGCTGTATTTTACATCCAATCGTTTTGAAATTTAGAATGGTAGAGTTTCTTGATCCATGAACCAACATTGCCGAATTTGAAGAAAATCGGGTAAGATTTAGCTATAGCTCCCATATATATGTTTCGTCCGATTTTGCTCTTTACTCCTGAAGAAGCTGTATTTTACATCCAATCATTTTGAAATTTAGAATGGTAGAGTTTCTGGATCCATGAACCAACACTACCGAATTTGAAGAAAATCGGTTAAGATTTAGCTATAGCTCCCATATATATGTTTCGTCCGATTTGGCCCTTTAGTTCTATAGAAGCTATATTTTACATCCAATCGTTTTGAAATTTAGAATGGTAGAGTTTCTTGATTTATGAACCAACATTGCCGAATTTGAAGAAAATCGGTAAAGATTTAGCTATAGCTCCCATATATATGTTTCATCCGATTTGGCTCTTTAGATCCAATCGTTTTTATATCCTACACCACACTGTAGTACAGGGTATTATTTAAGTATAAAATGTCCCAAAAGTTAATTTATGTAAACAATTTATACATGAATTACAAAATTTATATATCAGAGTTATTCAATATTACGAGAGTGGTGTAGGGTATTATACAGTCGGCACCGCCCGACTTTAGCCTTTCCTTACTGGTTTAAATTAGAATTTTTTCTATCAATGTTCTTCTATATTGAATTTTTCTAGAAATTTTCGGTAAGGTTCCATTTTCTAGAAAAAACATAATTTTTAAATAAAAAATATTTTTGCAAATTTCTTAAAAAATGCAGCACAATTTTCTAAAAAAAAATACATTTCAAAGAAATTTCCTAAAAAGATAATTGCAAAAACTTGTTCTACAATAATGCAATTTCAATAAAATTTGATTTTATTAATAATAATAAAAAGTATATAATATATAGAAAAGGGGGATGAAGTTTTTACATGGTTGTGGGAGTCCTATGATTGAAAGACTTGGGAAGCCCTGTACTAGATAAATGTGCCCATTTTTCTAATGCCAAAAACTTTAAATTATAGATTTTAAACATCGAAAAATTAAATTTTTAAACAATATCTGAAAAAAAATATTTTTTTTGGAAAATTTCTTAAAAATTTAATTTTTCTAAAGAATTTCATTGTTAATCTAATCTTTTAATAAACTTTCCACATAATTGCATTTTCTATGAAATGTCGTTTAAATTGTACTTTTAACACAGTTTTCTAGAAAAAAACAAAATTTTTAATAAAAAGGCATTTTCCACAAATTTTGAAAAAAATGAATTGCAACGTATTTTTTAGAAAAATGGAATTTTAACGAAATTTTGTAAAAAAAAATAATTTCGATGAAATTTTCTATTGAACACGATTTTATTTTATTAAAAGTTAAAAATATAAAATTTTTTTGCCGAAAGTGGCATGATGATTATAACTCTAAAATAAAACCAGTAAGGAAAGGCTAAAGTTGGGCGGCGCCGACTATATAATACCCTACACCACTCTCGTAATATTGAATAACACTGAAATATAAATTTTGCAATTCATGTATAAATTGTTTATTCTAAATTTCAAAACGATTGGATGTAAAATATAGCTTCTATAGAATTAAAGGGCCAAATCGGACGATACATATATATGGGAGCTATAGCTAAATATTAAACGATTTTTTTTCAAATTCGGTAGTGTTGGTTCATGGATCAAGAAAATCTACCATTCTAAATTTCAAAATGATTGGATGTAAAATACAGCTTCTACAGGACTAAAGATCAAAATCGGACGAAACATATATATGGAAGCTATAGCTAAATCTTAACCGATTTTCTTCAAATTCGGCAATGTTGGTTCATGGATCAAGAAACTCCACCATTCTAAATTTCAAAACGATTGGATGTAAAATACAGCTTCTATAGGACTAAAGGGCCAAATCGGACGAAAGATATATATGGGAGCTATATCTAAATCTGAACCGATTTCAACCAAATTCAATAGGGATCTTTACAGCTGCGGAATACTCTAAACTGCAAAATTTCAGAACGATCGGACTGAAATTGCGAACTGTAGTCGACGAACAACTTTACATGGACAGACGGACGGACGGACAGACATGGTTAAATCGACTCAGCTAGTGATTCTGAGTCGATCGGTATACTTTAAGGGGTGGGGGGGTGTAGCTGTGTTACTTTCAGGTGTTACAAACATCTGCCGTGAAACAAACTTATAATACCCTGTACCACAGTGTGGTGTAGGGTATAATTAGTATTCCCTTTAAGTTATGCTAAAAAAGTGACAAAAAAAACTATTTTTTCCCATCACTTTTTAAAATAAGTGCAGGAAAACGATTTTTTTGGCATCACCTGTTAACAAACTATGTTCAACACATTCTTTTTCAAGGGGCCCACTGATTTTCAGAATCTTTTGAGGCCAATAAAAAAAATTGGTCACCAATTTCGCCAAACCGAGTATATGGTTATACTACCCTTTGGTAGTAGAATCGAAACTATACTGTCACGTCCGTGTTTCTTTTTATACTGTTGCACAGTGTTGTCACAGATTTAAAATTGTAGACAAGAACACCTCAGGCTCACAAATTGGTCTTTTATCTTAATGTAATGTCTTCAAAACTTGCAATGAATATAAATAATGTTACTTGTTGTGACTTTATCAAGCCACTTTCACCAAATCGTCAATCTGTTGTCAATCTAAAGCATCTTTGTGTAGAACACGAGCCCCAATATTACAACCACGATTTCGGTTAAATATTTTACACCACCCAATCCGCCTTTCCCCTCCCATTCCCCCTCTTCCCATTCCACACCTAACTAGTCAAGGGTCACAGCATTAAGGTGTTTTGTTTCATTTAACTTTTATGGCATCGCATATAAAAACAAAAAGAACTACAACTGCCAAAGTGCCAAACTAAGGTAATCGCAAAAAAAAACACGAAAAAGAAATAAACTCTCACTCTCTCTTTTTGAATATACTCGTATATTAAAAGCTTGTCACCATGTTTTGCTTACAGAGGTCTTTAGAGTCCTTTTTTGTGCATGTGGAAAGACTGCTCACAAAGAAAAGCATAGACGGATAGATGTTAGGTGTGAAAGGGTATGAGTGTACCCTGAGAAAAAATATTCTAACTTCAACGATTTTGTTCCAAAGACGGTATAATTTCCAATAATTTTTAAAATAAGGACTCAGAATCTAAGGTATTTTTATATTATTTATTACTTAGAAATGTACTCAATTGCTTTCCATATCTCCATTTTAAATACAAAATTTACTTTTTTAAAAGGTTCTAGTCTTTGACTGAAAATCCTTGCTAATATAGTTCATTTAAGGATATTTTCTTTAAATCTTTTCTGTTTTTAAATATTTTGTGAAAATAGAGCGCCCCAGTAGGCGAGTTGGTAGCGTACTCGCCTATGAGTTTGGGGGTCGTGGGTTCGATTCCCACCAGAGGCTCTGGTCTGTCGCTGCAAAATTCAGCCACATGGTCTTTGTAACCCGGCCTTTCCCTGGACCTTAAAATTAGGATATAAATTTACTTTGTATTGTAATTCATATAAATAAATAAATAAATAAATGTTGTGAAAATCAATGTAAAGTTTTCCAAATAGCGATAATATATTTCGTTAATTTAGAGTTTCTTTAGGTTAATTAATGTTTTTTTGGTTTTATTCGAACTTCTGTGGTAAATTTTTTCATTTAAAAATTATTCTAGCTCAGGGTCTTGGTTTTCTATAAATTTAAATTTTTATTTATTTTCATTATTTCGGAATTTTTGAAATAAATTTAATTCTGAAATATTAGAATAATTCTTAAATGTTTCTTTGTAGTGTCTCAAATTATGCACGAAATTTAATTATGTATTTTAAAGATTCCTATCTTTAGCTCAAATTCTTTTTGATTATTTTTGTATTTCGTTTAAAATCATTACTATCTTCCATATATTAAAGACATTTTCTTTAATACTGCTATAAAATTTGATTCTGTGTACTTAATATAGTTATTTTTTTTAGTTTATTTCTTCATATCTCAAATTTAAGTACAACCATTGCATATTTTAAAGATGAATGTCTTTGGTTAGAAATTTTGGACATCATCTTTAATTTAAAGAAATTTTCGTTAATCAAGAAAAAATTTTTTGGGAAGCTTTATTTATGTTTATTCTTTCACGTCTTAAATTTAGGCAAAAAAATACTTATTTCAAAGATTTACAAATTTCCTTAATTTAAATAAATTTCCATTCACTTATAATTTGTATTATTTTCTACATTTAAGTAAAAGTTCACGAATTCATTCACCACAATTCCTATATTTAATCACAAAATGTGCTTATTTGAACGATTGTTGTCTTTGGTTCCACACTTTCAAACAATTTCCTTATTTTGAGGAAATTCTTTTATATCGGAAATAACCGGTTTTTTTTGTGTAAACTTCAAAAAATCATAAAATTCAAGTGGCATTATCCTTAAGTTGAAGACGTGATTTTTCAACTTTGAATACATATTCCTGATTAAATATAAATTTCTTCGATCTAAAGAGATTATCTTGCGTTTGTCCAATAAAATACAAAATACACTTAAATTCGACACTATTGTCTTTAGTTAAAAATCATTGACAATTTCCTTAATTTAAGAACATTCGCTTCAATATATTTTTTTTTACAATGACTATAGTATACTTCAATTAATCAATTTCCTTAATTTGAGGAAATTTTCCTCAATCGATATAAACAAGTATTTTCTGCGCAAACTTCAAAAAATCATCAAATTGAAGTGGCATTATCCTTAAGTCAATGACGTGATTTTTCAACTTTGAATACATTTTTCTTTTCCTGATTAAATATAAATTACTTCGATAGAAAGAAATTCTCTTGCAATTGTCCAATTAAACACCAAATTTACTTATTTTCAACAAAATTGTCTTGAGTTAAAAATCATTGACAATTTCCTTTATTTATCGACATTTTCTTTAACATATATATTTCTTTAGAATATAAATCCTTTTTCTGCGTAAAATCCAAATTAAAATTCTTTCCAATGACTATAATATACTTCAATTAAGTATATTTCCGATGGCATATGTACTATTTTTTTCAACTTAAGCATACATTTTACTTATTTTTCAAATGATCGCCTTTGGTTAGAAATGACCTAGATTTAAAGCATCTTTTTCTTTGGAAATTTTTAAGAAAAATTCTTTAATACATATTAAAACAAAGAGAAAATTCTTTATTTAAATGAATTTTCGTTAGTTTTTGACCTGATGTCTTAAATTTAAGTACAAAATTTACTAATTTTAAAGATAATTCTTGTGAATTATAATAAATATTTTTTGGTAAAAATAATTATCATAACCACATAATTTTTAAATCAAAAATGTGATATACTTAAATTTCAAAGGTATCTTTCATATTACTTCTTAAATAAAATTTAGTAAATAGCATTTTGTTCAGTCTAAAACAAATTTCTTTGAAGTCTACAATCTAAGCACAAAATATACTTATTTGCTATGTATTTGGTTAAAAACCCTTGCCAGTTTTCATGATTTAAAGAAATTTTCTTTATTTGTAGTAAATATGTTTTATTTGTAGTAAAAATAAATATGTATTACCTAAATGAACAAAACTATATAGTTTTGTTCATTTAGGTAATTTTTTACATCTCAAGTTCAGGCACGAAATTAATTTATCTTAATGATTATTGTCTTTCGCTAGAAATCATTGAGAAATTCATGAATTTAAGTATATTTTCTTTGATCTTAATAAACAACTTTTTTCTGTGCAAAATTATTGAACAATTATTAATGATTACTTTATTTATTCACTTTTTACTACTTATTTTCTAACTACTTCCTCGTGTCTTAAATTTAGGGACGAAATTTACTTATTTTTTATATTATGAATTTTATATTATGTCTTAATTTAAAGTAATTTTTAACTGCAGTCATCAGTTCTTCTGTGAATGAAGAATAATCTTACTTCTTAATTAGTATAGCTCATTTCATTTAAGTACATTTTCTTTAGATTAATTATCCCTGTCTTAAATTTAAGAAAAACTTTTATTTATATTCAAGATTATTGTCATTGGTATTAAAATTTTCTTCATTCTTTTGTCTTAAATTTAAGCACAACATTTACTTATTTTATATGTTATTGCCGATGCTCATAAATCATTGTCGATTTATTTAATTTATGGGCATACACATTTTGCTGCGTCGAATTCTAAGTAAAATTCTTAGTAGTTAATAAAATTTACTTCATTAGGTACATTTTCTTAAGTTTATTTTTTAATATCATCAATTTAAGCACAGAATTAGGTTATTTTAAAGATGATTGCCTTTAAGTTATATTTTTTTTGGACAATTTCCTTAATTTAAATAAATTGTCTTTAATCGCAGTGAATATTTTTTCTGTGTAGGCATGGCAACCTAAAAAACAGTGCAAAAATAACAGTGTTGACGAGTTGTTTGATGTTTGTTCTTTTTTTTGTATTTTTCCATAGCTTTATACATCAACAGCTTTGAGTGTGCTGATGAAGCCCAGGTTGCTAATATTGAGGTGATGAGGTAATGATGGCTATGCTTCTGACGATGGTGATGGCGATGGTGATGATGATAATAATGTTGTCTGTTTTGTAAACACCTTTTTGTTGCTTTGGTGTCTTTATTTTACATATAGATTTTTATAAATATAAAATTATGTAATAGGGGTTAGAAGATAGAGGATTGATAGACTAGCAAACACAATAACAGCAAGGTCAACAAAACCAGTCAGACGAGAAGGTCCCATGTTCTAACTAAACATCATCAGCAGCACAGAATTATGTGTGAGGAATCTAAAATCACTTTCTCTAGGTGGACTTTTTGTTGTAGAATTGTCCTCATGTTTTGTTAGAGGTTTTTTATTTAAAGGAGTTTAAATCTGTGCATTTTACGGCATCTTAAACTCGGATATATTTTAAAGGATTTAAACTGTCGTAAATGGATTTCCCTCGAAATCGTAGATCCTTCAGTGTGTTGCACTTTTTCCCCGTATCAAACGATATATATCCTCCCCCTCTAAGGTGGAGGTATACTCGTAAGTAGTACTTTTTTGAGGAAAAAAATTACCCTCTCTCGGGGATAAGGTAGCAATGGATTTTCGCAATACGACCCATTAGGAAAAAAGGGCCAATGAATGCCCTATTTCTTTTACTGAAGAAATATTAAAATTTTTTTTAATTTAACTTTTAAAAATAAATATTTTTTTTTGTAAAATAAATATGTTAGAGTCCAATATAAAATTTCTTAATTTTCATAATAAAAGAGAGACGAAATAGAATCTAATATAGTACACTTTTTTGAAATCCTTCTACCGAGCACTTGTTCAACCCCTATGACTTCATTTCCTCTGGTACCAGATTTCCCCTTCATCGTTTTCTGTTTTGTTTTTATTTTCCTTTTGTTGTTTTTATTCGAGCTTCGCTGTCTCCTGGCGACCTTTGTGGCTCATCAGCAAGAGACTTCACAATGAAAGGAATATAAAAAGTACACAAAAATAACGAAAACGACAACAAGGTGCACATTTCTTTAAGCGTTTCTGCTTTGCAACATTGTGGCACAAAAACAAAAAAACGATGTCCTTAAATTGTTTACTTTTAAAACAAAAGACGAAACAGAAGAAAACTGCTGAACGGTGGGGCAACAAAGGGCTACAAGCCTTTTCAAGAGTTTGAGAATATCCTCTTGAAGGACTTGTATTGATTCGTGTGATGAATAAGCGGCAAAAATAAAACCAAAAGTCAAACACTCTTCAGATTACCGACGATTAACTTTTCAAGCCCCACAAGGCACAATCACAAGGTGCACGAACGAACACACACAAATGCACATGTATACCACATATCCGGTACACACACTACACGTACGCACACTTCAATTTCCTTAACTGAGAGATCCTTGAGAGCGGGGCACACACTCTCACATAAATTCAAATATGCAAAAATGCCCAATTGAGTGAAACGATTAGAGACATCTTTTTCGGGGAGGGCGGAAGTTACAGTTGAAGGACTTTTCAGATTCTAAGGAAGTACTGAGAATTACAGAGAATACTTTATCAAAGAAATCTCTAATCTTTTTCCTCAGAAAGTTCTTAAAAATAAAGGGTTAGAAAGGCAAAGACATAAAATAGGAAAATTATAAAGAAAGCTAAATATATCTATTTTTATTATTAGATTGGTAAAATTGATTGATTGAGGATTTTTAATAAAACCAAATATTTATTATAAAATAAAGAAAACGTATATTTTTTCTCAGAAAATTCTTAATCAATAAAGGGATAGAATGTCACAAACTTAAAATACGAAAATTATAAAGAAAGGAAAATATATCTACTTTTATTATTGCATTTTAAAATTGATTGATTGAGGATTTTTAATAAAACCAAATATTAATTATAAAATAAAGAAAACATCATTGTTTTTGTTTTTTGTTATTCGATCTGTTGTGACTTTTCTTAGTTTTGTTTTTGACTATTGAGTTCGAGATCGTTGTTTTTGTTTTCTGTTAAACAAAAAACATATTATTAAATTTTTATGTTATTCTTAATCGAAGAATTTTACCTAATTTTTCTATAAAAATAAGTATTTGTCATAAAATAAACAAATCCTATTAATTATTCCTTTAATATATATAATAAATTCAAAAAAGAAGGAATATATGTATATATATATATAATTTTTTTTTATTTTATTATATTTGTTGAATTAATTGTTTGAGAATTTTTAATAAAACCTAGTATTTATTACAATATATAGAAGACATATTATTATTCCTTTTAATTCCCAAGAATCTATAAAATTCTTAATTAAAGAATTCTACGCAATTTTTCAATAAAACTAAATATTTATCTTACAATAAACAAATCCTATTAATTATTCCTTTAATATTTCACTAATTTAAAAAAAAAATCCCATTACAATAGCTCTTCAGCAATTTGTTCATTTTAAGTCAATTTAAATAATAATAAATAAATTTAAGAATCTATTAAATTCTTAATTAAAGAATTCTACATAATTTTTCAATAAAACTAAATTTTTATCTTACATTAAACAAATCCTATTTATGATTCCTTTAATATTTAAATAATTGAAAAAAAATCCATTTGCAATAGCTCTTTAGCAAATTTGTTAATTTTAAGTCCATTTTAATAATTCATATCAACAATCACCGATTGATAAATTACATCATTTCTGTCGCTGACATTTATGTTAATAATATTTTCCAAATTAAATCCATTGGCTGGCGCAGCAGCATTAATTTCATTTCTGCAGAATTTGATTTTTATGCAATGCATAATTTTAAAAAGTTCCATAAATTTATGCAAAGCAGGAAAAAAAGTGTAATAAATAAATAAAAAATACAAAATATCTTTACATGAAATTATGCTGAATTTAATGACACTTTTTTATTGAATGATTTTTTTTTATGAAATCATATACTACGAGTATAACAAAAAAAATAATTGAATTGTAGGTGACAATAAATGAACAAAAAAGTATTAAATAAAAATTGGTTTATATTTACCTATAACTAAACTGTAAAACTCTATAGCAGAAAGATAATATTCAATTAAAATTAATAATAAACCAGTAAGGAAAGGCAGAAAGTCGGGCGGGGCCGACTATATAATACCCTACACCTCCCTAACAATGCGATAAGGGTCATTGCCATAATAATTTGGAATAATTGGTAAATGGGTAGAAACATATTATCTAATTCTGAAACGATAATCGCTAAATTAAGCAATATTCGTTCCTAAAGTGAGAAACATCTTTCTGGAAAATTTTATTGATCGGAAGTAAAATACAACTTCTATATCGGTTTGATATAAAATAAACAATATAAATCTGAACCGATCTTCCCTGAATACTCATTCATGTAAAAAGACCTCCTTCTGTCGAATTTCGTACTGATCGCATATAAAATACAGTCTCTACAGTGCCTACATGTCAAATCGGGGGTAACGTATATATGGGGGCTATATCTAAATCTGAACCGATTGCCTCCAAATTTAACAGTGTTCATTCATATAATAAGAAACCTCTTTCTGCCGAATTTCATACTGATCGGATATAAAATAACATTTTTACAGCGCTTACATGTCAAATCGGGGGTAACGTATATATGGGGGCTATATCTAAATCTGAACCGATTTTCTCCGAATTTAGCAGTATTCCTTTATGTAATAAGAAACCTCTTTCTGCCAAATTTTGCACTGATCGGATATAAAATACAGTTTTTACAGCGCTTACATGTCAAATCGGGGGTAACATATATATGGGGGCTATATCTGAATTTGAACCGATTTTCTCCGAATTTAGCAGTATTCCTTCATGTAATAAGAAACCTCTCTTTGCCGAATTTCGCACTGATCGCATATAAAATAAAATTTTTACAGCGCTTATATGTCAAATCGGGGGTAATGTATATATGGGGGCTATATCTAAATCTGAACCGATTTCTTCCAAATTTAACAGAGTTCATTCATGTAATAAGAAACCTTTTCCTGCCGAATTTCATACTGATCGGGTATAAATCAAAGTTTTTACAGCGCTTACATGTCAAATCGGGGCTAACATATATATGGGGGCTATATCTAAATCTGAACCGATTTTAACCAAATTCAATAGGGATCGTCCTTGGGCCAAAAAAAAGATATGTGGAAAGTTTCGTTGAGATCGGACCATAATTGCGACCTGTACTTTGATTACAAGAATACATGCACAGACAGACGGACAGACAGACAGACAGACAGACGGACAGACGGACATAGCTAAATCGACTCAGAAAGTGATTCTAAGTCGATCGGTATAATAAACGATGGGTCTATTTCTTCTCCTTTTGGGTGTTACAAACAAATGCACAAAGTTATAATACCCTGTACCACAGTGTGGTGTAGGGTATAAAAATGTTTCTATTAGTGTAACTTCAATATATTGAGAAACGCGAAAGGACGGACGGACAAAAAAGCTGAGGTAACTCTAGACAATAATACAGAGATAGATATAGAGAGACAAATATTTAATCTAACTGACGGACAGTAGAAATGGAACACCTCCAAAAGGTCGACCCTAGCATTGAATCCTATTATAGGGGTCCGCTAAGTCGGCCCCACAATACAAGTCCACAAAGTCGACATATGTTCGACTCTAATACAGAGGAAAAAACAGTAAGATCAACTCTAGTATAGAGAAAGACCTCAGAGGTCGACTTTAGTACCGAGGAAAACCTCAAAGGTCGATCGTATTACAGAGGAAGACCTCAATGAAGTCGTCTCTTATAGAGGAAGGCCTCAATGATGTCGACTGTAGTATAGAGGAAAGCTCAATGAGGTCGACTTCCTGTGGCCCTGTGTTCCTTGAAAGAACAAAAGGACTTAATATATATATACACTGGGCAAAATCGCCTTATTTGAAATGTTTGAATCGAAGGAAAATATATTTGGTACATAAATTTTTAAATATTATATACTTTTGAGCAAGTAAATTTTATTTGAAAATCATTAAAAGTTATTTAGAACGCATATTCCACGCATTCTAAATCTAATTTCAGTTTTAATTTTTCCTTCGTATCGAATTATACCGCATAATTTAAAATAGAATCTGCAGCATTAGCTTCTCTTTTAAGGGACTCATTCAAATTTCTGAGTATTCCAAGTCAATCCTTCAAGTTATTTATTACCCAAGATTATTCAACCTTAATTATGAAGTGTTTTAACAAACATTAAAATTTTCTAAAAATTAACATTGAATTGCTGAAAAACACAATTAAGGTTCGATATATTCTCAGAATATTTAGATTCAGAAACAAGGATTTGGTTAGAACAACATCTTCCATATAGTGCAGTGGACGACTCTAGTATAGAGGAATAGAGATCGACTCTAGTATTGAGGAAGACTTTAGAGATCGACTCTAGTATTGAGGAAGACCTCAGAGGCCGACTCTATTATAGAGGAAGACCTCAGAGGTCGACTCTAGTATAGAGGAAGACCTCAGAGGTCGACTCTAGTATAGAGGAAGACCTCAGAGGTAGACTCTAGTATAGAGGAAGACCTCAGAGGTCGACTCTAGTATAGAGGAAGACCTCAGAGGTCGACTCTAGTCTAGAGGAAGACCTCAGAGGTCGACTCTAGTCTAGAGGAAACGTCAGAGGTCGTCTTTAGTATAGAGGAAGACCTCAAAGGTAGGCTCTAGTCTATAGGAAGACCTCAGAGGTCGACTCTAGAATGGAGGAAGGCTTTAGGGGTCGACACTAGTATGGAGGAAGACCTTAGAGGTCACCGGTAGTATAGAGGAAGGCCTTAGAGGTCGACTCTGGTATGGACGAAGACTGTAGGGGTCGACTCTAGTATGGAGGAAGACTTTTGGGGTCGACTCTAGTATGCAGAAAGACTTTAGAGGTCGCCTGCAGTACAGAGGAAGGTCTTAGTGGTCGACTCTAGTATAAAGGAAGAGTTCAGAGGTCGACTCTAGTATAGAGGAAGAACTCTAGTATAGAGGCAGACCTCAGAGGTCGACTTTAGTATAGAGGTAGACCTCAGAGGTCGACTCTAGTATAGAGGAAGACCTCAGAGGTCGTCTCTAGTATAGAGGAAGACCTCAGAGGTCGTCTCTAGTATAGAGGAAGACCTCAGAGGTCGTCTCTAGTATAGAGGAAGACCTCAGAGGTCGTCTCTAGTATAGAGGAAGACCTCAGAGGTCGTCTCTAGTATAGAGGAAGACCTCAGAGGTCGACTCTAGTATAGAGGAAGACCTGAGAGGTCGTCTCTAGTATAGAGGAAGACCTGAGAGGTCGTCTCTAGTATAGAGGAAGACCTGAGAGGTCGTCTCTAGTATAGAGGAAGACCTGAGAGGTCGTCTCTAGTATAGAGGAAGACCTGAGAGGTCGACTCTGATATGGCGGAAGACTTTAGGGGTCGACTCTAGTATGGAGGAAGAGTTCAGAGGTCGACTTTAGTATTGAGGAATACCTCAGAGGTCGTCTCTAGTACAGAGTAAGACTTCAAAGGTTGACTCTAGTCCATAGAAAAAACTCAGAGGTCGACTCTAGTACGGAGGAAGACCTCAATGTGGTCGACTCTAGTAAAGAGTAAGACTTCAATGAGGTCGACTCTAGTAAAGAGTAAGATCTCGATGAGATTGACTATTGTATGGAGTAAGACCTCCATAAAGATCGCCTCTAGTAATTAGGAAGACCTCAATGATGTAAAGGCTTTTCCAACAAGAGGTGTTATTTTGGTATTCAAAGAAAAATGCCATTTTTTGAGATAAATGATCGTACGTTTACTTCATAATAAAGGGGAAGGTATGCCGTTAATAATGAAAAACAACATCAGCCAAATGGCCACCACGACCGCGCTTACAGGACCATATCCTTTTCATGAATTTTTCCATAACCAAATCGCAAAGTGGCTGCCCTATGTCCACGATAGCCTCACGAATTCTATCTTTGAGGTCTTGAATCGACGCTGGGCTGTTGGCGTAGACCTTATCTTTCACGTGGCCCCAAAGGAAGAAGTCGCAATGTGTTAAATCACAAGATCTCGGTGGCCAATTGTGATCACCTCTTCGAGAGATAACACGATCCGGAAACTTTTCCCGTAACAGAGCAATGGTTTCGTTGCTTGTGTGGCACGTAGCGCCGTCTTGTTGAAAGTAAACGTTGTCCAGATCAATACCATCCATCCCCGACCATAAAAAATCATTATTCATCTCTCGATAGCGCAATCCATTCACCGTAACTGTTGATCCAAGCTCATTTTCGAAAAAGTAAGGTCCAATGACCCCGCCGGACCATAAACCGCACCAAACAGTCAAACGTTGAGGATGGAGAGGCTTCTCCACAATAAGTCTTGGGTTTTCCGAGCCCCAGATGCGACAATTTTTCTTGTTGACGTAGCCGCCGAGGTGGAAATGGGCCTCATCAGTCAAGATGATTTTTCGATGGAATTCCGGATCATTTTCATGCATTTCAAGGACCCAATCAGCAAAGACACGACGTTGTTGATGATCGGCCGGCTTGAGTTCTTGTGTCAATTGAACTTTATAAGCCTTAAGACCCAAGTCTTTATGCATGATGCGGTGTAATGACGTCTGTGGAATGCCCAATTCCAAAGAACGAATTGGGTTTTCTTCAACACTTTATATTCTCAGTTGTTCTTGAGCGACATGCACTAGTTTTATTCTTCACATCACTAACATGTCCCAACAGCTCGAATTTTTCCACCAATTTCTGTATTGCTGTCCGACAAGGTGCTTTACGACGACGGACCAAAAATGCTGTAGTTTTGCGAACTGTGACTGCAAGATGTTCACTATTTTTGTAGTGAATTTTAATAATTTCAATGCGTTGTTGAATCGTGTATCATTCCATTTTTAGTAATGGCGTAGTTTCTACTGCTCAAATGTCAAGGAATAAAAGCTTCAAAAGTGACAGCTACCGAAATGTACATCTTGTGGCAGTATGAAGATACTAAATACCATTAATGTGTACCACAAAAATCTGTCTTAAGCTAACTTTTAACTAAATGACTTTAAGAACATCCTTTATTTGCTTCAAAATATTTCCCTATTCTTAAACTTTTATTTGATTCTGCACATTTGTGCTATATAAGCTTTCAAATGTTATAAATGTTGTTACAATACTAAAATACTAAAAATCTTAATAATGTACCACAAACTTTTGGTAGACCTTAACTTTTCCATCGTTTAATTTAGAAGATTGTCTTCCCTTCCTCGTCGTTATTCCTTAATATTGTTTACCTTCAACTAACTTATGTCTCTGCACATCCGTGGAATAAGGACATTTCACTGATATACATCTGATCACAATTTGAACACTATAAAACTCATAAAAGTGTACCACAAAAATCTGTATAATACTTCAATTTTCAATTCAAAATCAATTTTTTACCTGAGAAATTTGCTGTCATTCCCACATGATCAGCTTAATTAAACATTTTGTACATTCAATTAATGCATTTTTGCGCACATCTCTATAGTAAGAGCTTTTAATTGATAGGATTTTATATTCAATGTCCCAATTTATTATTAGAAACTTATTTCTAGATATTTTGTCTCATATTCTCTCTCGAAGAGATTAGAATGCATTTAAATTATCTAAGACGTTAACTTTGAAAAACCCGGTGTAGATTTTACTCTACAGGTCCTGGAAATAGCTCTGCCAGTTTTTAGGCAGCTTGGCAAGGGAAAGATTCAGACCTGAACTTACTGACCTGATCAATAATCTCAGAGTGTCCGATATCCCGATTTTTGCATCTAAGTTCTCTGGGTGGTAAATTTTGGAAAACCCAATGTAGATTTTAGTCTACAGGTTCTGGAAATTGAGCTGTCCCATTTTCAGGAGCTTAGTGAGGAAAAGATGCTGACATGACCTAATGAATAATCGCTGATTTTTGTGGGCTCGATGACCTGATTTTTGCTTGACATGACCTCAAGCTTCTTAATGTAATTTTGTACTCTATCCCGCTATATAGAGAGATAGATAATGAGAGATGAGGCAGTACGAAAGGGGATATACGTAAGATTATTTACGCAGTCTTTCATTACAAGTAAATGAAGCAGAATTTTGGCTCTGAGAAAATTGATCCCTCTCTCTCTCACTTATTTTACACAGTACAGCATTTTTCAGCCCTAATGAATAATCGCTGATTTTTGTGGGCTCGATGACCTGATTTTTGCTTGACATGACCTCAAGCTTCTTAATGTAATTTTGTACTCTATCCCGCTATATAGAGAGATAGATAATGAGAGATGAGGCAGTACGAAAGGGGATATACGTAAGATTATTTACGCAGTCTTTCATTACAAGTAAATGAAGCAGAATTTTGGCTCTGAGAAAATTGATCCCTCTCTCTCTCACTTATTTTACACAGTACAGCATTTTTCAGCTCATTGATTTGGGACTCAATTCTGATAGGGACTCAATTCTGATAATTGGACGTGAAAGTAAACCCAAAAATAAGAACTTCTGCATCATTCGTTTAGCCAAGTTAACTCAATTAATAATTTAATGGCCATACGATTTTTGTTTTCTCAAGGTGAATTTTAAGCACTTTTTCTATATTTTTTCCCCGAAAAAAGTGCATCCAGTGCCTTAAGAATCGCAAAAATGTTCTGTTCTGTTTTATACGTATTACGTATACGTATTTTTCAATATTTTATTGACAGATATCTTATGACTTTGTGGGCATTTTTGCCATTTTTAAGGCACTGGATGCATTTTTTTTCGGGTAGGTTTGTTCCGCATTTTTTTCTGCTATTCAATATCTTCAGACACAAAAGAGATATTGCGTACGGTATACCGAGAAAAGAATATAGAAAAAGTGCAAAAAAATCCAACTTGAACAAAAAAATCGTATGGCCATTAAGTTATTAATTGACCAATTTGACTAAACGAATGATGCAGAAGTTCTTATTTTTCGAGCTACTTTCACGTCCAACTGTGTTACTGTACCGAAAATTACAGAGTTTTAGCAATATTGACATTAAGCATTCATTACTTTATTTTAACAAATTCAAATAGATTTCGGTTCTTAAACATGTTATCTTTCCTTCTCTCGCTTAGCCTATTGTATCTAAGTCATGCAGATTTTCAGCTATGCGGACTTTATTGAAACCACAAAAGAGCTAAATAAGTGACAGTGTTTTCAGACTCCTGATAATTTTTAGCTGTATGGTTAGTAACTTCATTCCAGTAATAAATGTATATAATTTTGTGACTTTGAGTTATAGTCCAAATCAGTTTTTTTAAATAAACCAATTCAATATTTGGCAATATTTAATAATACACAATGTTGTTTTATTAAATCTGACAAATGCATTCATTTTAAATTCCATTAAATTAAATTATAAAGAATTTCATTAGTTATATTTATGTATGACCTCAGAAATCTAACAAAAACAACCTTATTAAATGGAACATTTAAATCCCGTAATTGGGGTTGTTTTTTCTCTGAAGGTTGTTTTTAATATTTTATCATCAAACAAAATACATTTAAAGTTTTCTCATTTAAAAAAAAAATATCTAGTTACTTTTTTCATTTTATTTGCTGTTGCTGGCAAACTAAAATATACAAAGTTTAGTTATTTATGTTGCGTAATTTGTGTACTCACTTTCCGGTAGTAATGTTGAAATTTGTTTAAATTTACTGTGAAAAAAAAACTGTTATATATACATATACATACATATACATACATACTATTTTAAAGGGGTTTAACAAGCAAAACAATTTAAATGAAAAAGCAAGAAAAAACTATTAGATATAAAAGAGCTTATCAAACAAAAAATAATTGCTGCAATTTTTGAAATATAATAGTTATGTTGGATAGTAGTTTTTATATTATTTTTCTGTGGTACAAGAAAGAGTATTAAAAATATAATTTCAAAAAAGTTCGACTAGCCACTAAACCTAACAAATGATTAAGTTTGAATGAAATATTTCGATACATTAGAAGACTTACGACTTACTTAGTCTTATAAAATCATGCAACTTTCTTTTTTCATTAAAATATTTTATTATTATAATTTTTATTATTTATTCTTTTATAAAAATTTTCAAAAATTAAGCTTTTAATTTCGCGCGTATTTTGTGGTTTTTTCATTTCGCAAATTGCCAATTTCATAATATCATTTGCACAAATTGACATTGTAAGCCTATTTCTTGGCAAATTTGCATTGACACAATTATAGCATAACCTTAGGCTTGTGCAGGTCAAAAGCATACATATGTGTTATTTATCATATTTCACACATTTTTCGAAGTTATTAAATTTTCAATTTAATTCAGTATCCCACAAAAACAACAAGAACAACACCAATAGCATAAATATATGATTTTTGTTGGCATTTATTGATTTTTGACATGACATACATTTTATGAACTGAAGCCACATACGAGTGTATGAGGCGACACTCGAGCGAGCGTACACATACATATGCAATTACATATACCACAATTGCACAATTCTCACGCACAGTTGTATTACAGCTGTACAAGTGCAAATTAACATTAGAGTGGGTCGAATATACCTATATATGTCACAGATTGTTATGTCAATATGGATTATTTACGAGTAATTAAAAAAATACTCTATTATAGAAGAAGACCTCAGAGGTCGACTCTAGTATAGAGGAAAACCTCAGAAGTCCACTCTTGTATAGTAGAAGACTTTAGAGGTCGAGAGGAAGACCTCAGAGGTCGACTCTAGTATAGAGGAAGACCTCAGAGGTCGACTCTAGTATAGAGGAAGACCTCAGAGGTCGACTCTAGTATAGAGGAAGACCTCAGAGGTCGACTCTAGTATAGAGGAAGACCTCAGAGGTCGACTCTAGTATAGAGGAAGACCTCAGAGGTCGACTCTTGTATAGCGGAAGGCCTCAGAGGTCGACTCCAGTATAGAGGAAGACCTCAGAGGTCGACTCCAGTATTGAGGAAGACCTCAGAGGTCGACTCCAGTATTGAGGAAGACTTCAGAGGTCGACTTCAGCATAGAGGAAAACTCAGAGGTCGACTCTAGCATAGAGGAAACCTCAGAGGTCGACTCTAGTATAGAGGAAGACCTCAGAGTTTGACTCTGGAGAAAGACTTCAGAGTTCGACTCCAGTATAGAGGAAGACCTCTGAGGTCGACTCTAGTATAGAGGAAGACCTCAGAGGTCGACTCTAGTATAGAGGAAGACCTCAGAGGTCGACTCTAGTATATAGGAAGACCTCAGAGGTCGACTCTAGTATAGAGGAAGTCCTCAGAGGTCGACTCTAGTATAGAGGAAGACCTCAGAGGTCGACTCCAGTATAGAGGAAGACCTCAGAGGTCGACTCTAGTATAGAGGAAGTCCTCAGATGTCGACTCTAGTATAGAGGAAGACCTCAGAGGTCGACTCTAGTATAGAGGAAGTCCTCAGAGGTCGACTCTAGTATAGAGGAAGACCTCAGAGGTCGACTCTAGTATAAAGGAAGACCTCAGAGGTCGACTCTAGTATTGAGGAAGACCTCAGAGGTCGACTCTAGTATTGAGGAAGACTTCAGAGGTCGACTCTAGTATTGAGGAAGACTTCAGAGGTCGACTCTAGTATAGAGGAAGACCTCAGAGGTCGACTCTAGTATAGAGGAAGACCTCAGAGGTCTTCCTCTATTCTAGAGTAAGACCTCAGAGATCGACTATAAAATAGGGGAAAATATCATAAGTTGATGATAATATATCATCAGTTTTGTGAAATTTAAAATTAATTTCAGTAACTTTTTCTGCAATATTTTCTACTTATTTAATTTTGGAAAACTCTGTCGGCCTCTCCTAATATACACACACGATATAAGTATCATTGTATGGTTGTAACGCGGTATTGCAATTGAATTCTGTGGCATAATGCAGATATCAAATCACAAACTTATTTATAACACAGACACGCCAAAACAGAGTCAAACGAACACATGTGCTCTCACACACACATAAACACACCTGTTCACCCGCTGTGGCACAGGAATACAGTTGCACAAAGGATATATTTGTTACAGGTAACCTTTGTAACCTACATTTTGTGTAGTTGAACAGGTGAAAGGCTTCCACACAAATACACCTGCATCCTCACGTACATATGTATGCATGTCCTTAGTGTGTGTAGTAATTGTGTGGGTGAGAGTTCTATAGGACTGTGTCAATGTGGTCTATAATGTATGTATGTGAGTATGCCTCTGTGTGTATGTGTGTGTGTGTGGGTTGGCATTTATGCGAATTGATATTTCCAATGATGTTTTGCCGCTGACATGGGGCATCTGTATTCTATGATCCTGTGTATGCTATGGCTCCTTTATGTGTGTTGATGTATGTGTCTGTTGTGGTGATTCCGAGAGCGTTGATGACGGTGACAATGTAGTTTGCGAAAATAATGACATTTGGCTTGTTGTGATGTATTTCTCCCCTTCAGATGACGTTCGCTTTTTTCTTGTTGTCCTGTCTATATGTACAGTATTTTGTTTTGTGGCAACTACTGGGCTATACTCTTGACTCTGGCTTTGTGTTTTGTGCTCTAAATAATGGGTTTCTTGCTCTTCACATGTATGAACGTTGTGTGTTATGGGTAAAAATTTCAAGGATACTTTCAGGTGACACAATGATGCGCTCAAAATGACTAGGCAAGTGGTGGAAGGATTGCGGACGGGGAGAAGAGGAATCATAAGGTCCTGTTGCAAAATTATTTCATAAACAGAAACTCATTTGGAGAGGTGTAGAATTTTGCTGCTGAGGTTAACTGGAATATACAAGAAACCCCACTTCTTGAATAGAAATTGAGACTTCAGTTTTGTATAGTATTGCTTATTTTTTAAAACCTTAATATTTTTCTTCGAAATGTTGTATTATATAAAATTTTTTTCCAAATTTTATATTTATAAAAAATTATTGAAAATTTCTTAGGAATCTTGTATTTATAGAAAATTTCTTTGAAATTTTGTATTTATAGAAAATTTCCTTGAAATTTTGTATTTATGGAAAATTTCTTTGAAATTTTGTATTTATAGAAAATTTCTTTGAAATTTTGTATTTATAGAAAATTTCTTTGAAATTTTGTATTTATAGAAAATTTCTTTGAAATTTTGTATTTATAGAAAATTTCTTAGATATTTTGTATTTGCAGAAAATTTCTGAGAAGAAGAAATTTTGTATTTATAGAAAATTTCTGAGAAATTTTGTATTTATAGAAAATTTCTGAGAAATTTTGTATTTATAGAAAATTTCTGAGAAATTTTGTATTTATAGAAAATTTCTGAGAAATTTTGTATTTATAGAAAATTTCTGAGAAATTTTGTATTTATAGAAAATTTCTTTAAAATTTTGTAATTAAAGAAAATTTCTTTGAAATTTTGTAATTAAAGAAAATTTCTTTGAAATTTTGTATTTATAGAAAATTTCTTTGAAATTTTGTATTTATAGAAAATTTCTTTGAAATTTTGTGTTTATAGAAAATTTCTTTGACATTTTGTATTTATAGAAAATTTCTTAGATATTTTGTATTTATAGAAAATTTTATATTTATAGAAAATTTCTGAGAAATTTTATATGTATAGAAAATCTCAGAGAAACTTTGTTTTTATAGAAAATTTCTCCAAAATTTTGTTATTATAGAAAATTTGTTCGAAATTTTGCATTTATAGAAAATTTCTAAAAATTATGTATTGATAGAAAATTTCTCCAAAATATTGTGTTTGTGGAAAATTTCTTAGATATTTTGTATTTATAGAAAATTTCTTAGAAATTTTGTATTTATAGAAAATTTCTGAGAAATTTTGTATTATTAGCAAATTTCTGAGAAATTTTGTATTTATAGAAAATGTCTCGGAAATTATGTATTTATGGAAAATGTCTTAGAAATTTTTTTTCTATAGAAAGTTTTTGAAAAAATTTTTATTTATAGAAAGTTTCTAAGAAATTTTTTATTTATAGAAAGTTTCTGAGAAATTTTGTATTTATAGAAAATTTTTGAGAAATTTTGTATTTAGAAAATTACTGAAATATTCCGGATTTATAGAAAATTTCTGAGAAATTTTGTATTTATAAAATTTTTTTTTCAAAATTATAAAAAATTTCTGAAACATTTTGTATTGTTAGAAAATTTCTGAAAAATTTTGTATTTATAGAAAATTTCGTCGAAATTTTGGATTTTTCTTCCAAATTTTACGACGATTAATAATATATTTCCTTTATTGGGTCTCGGATCTCTATTTTGGGGTATTACAAATGGAGTGACAAAAATAATAGCCCCCACCCCCGTGCTATGGTGGAGGATATAAAAATCTCACAATTTCCGGAAATTCTTGTTCAGCATTATTAATTGCACTATGCAACCAAAGCAATTGATGCCACTAATCACTATATTTGTTCCATGTATTGTAACAATTATGAAAAATTAATCTTTTTTAATTAATATTCGATTTAAAAATGCTTGAAATTATTTTCGGAATAATAAAATTTTTTTCGGTAAAATTAAATTTTAAGATAATTCCTGGCATTAAATTTGTAGCATACTTCAGGGAGCTTATGTATAGTAGAGTATAATTTTGGGAAAATAATGAAAAATTTGCCTGGCATACTTCGGGGAAATTGTGTAACTTCTGGCATCCATATGTAATTTTCGAAAATTCTTCTTCAGCATCATTTAGTATAATTAATAGCAAACATGAAATTGCTTGCACTCGCCACTTTTTATGTTCGTTGTATAATAATAATCACAATATCATCCTTATATATTTGATTGATAATCTTTTTTCCTACAAAATTTCAATTTAAAAATTGCTGAATATATTTTTTAAATCCTATTAAAATTTAAGCAGAAAATTCCTAGTATTAAAAATAATTAAAATTATTTCTTGCCTACTTCAGGGTGCTTATATATTTACTACAGTATAATTGTGGGAAACTAAACAAAGTCGAGAATGTTTCAGGGAATTTAGATAACAACATGCATGCAGAATAAAACCAAAACTGCATGCAAAATGAAACAATAATCCAGAATAATCCAGAATCATCTACATCTTCAAGAAATCAAGATGAGGAGATCCATTATATGGGGGCTATAGCAAAACATAGATGATCATTTTTGAAAATGATTGAAATGATGGTACAAATTAAACAGACACTTTTCAAAGTTCAGCCCAATCGGTGTAAACTTGAAAAAGAGAGTAAACTTTAAATGGATCTATGGCGAATATTGTGAATGGTTCTGGGTACTAACATTAAACTCAAATTACGAAATGTTAGCCCAATCTGTTTAAATTTCTATGGCGTTAATAAGCCACATCGGAAGGTTGCTTACAATGCGGGCTATAATAAATAATGGTTAATATGACACACTATCTGCGTCAATTATTTTAGATTGTAGAGTGGTTATAACGGGCAGACAGACACGGATAAATCAGTATGTTCTTTACGACAATCCTACGAGAATATATGAACGGGTCCCTGAACAATATTCCGAATACTATTCCAAAAAAATCAGACCAAATTAAACGTATTATATTTGGTAAGCTAAAAAATGTTTAAGATTGGTGACAAATTATACAGAAATACCGACAAATTTATATTTTTTCGCCTAAAAGTCAACAAATCGGGGCCGAGTTTGTAAACTTGAAGGGAACAAACAATAAGCGAAAATTTTAGCCAATAAAACACGACTATTGTAGGTAATTCTTTTCAAATGTTGAAAAATTTTATATTTATAGAAAATATTTGAGAAATTTTGTATTTATCGAAAATTTCTGAGAAATTTTGTATTTATAGAAAATTTCTAAAAAATTTTGTATTTATAGGAAATTTTCAAAAAATGTTGTATTTATAGAAAGTATCTGAGAAATTTTGTATTTATAGAAACTTTCTGAGAAATTTTGTATTATTAGAAAATTTCTGAGAAATTTTGTATGATTAGAAAATTTTGAATTTATAGAAAATATCTGAGAAATTTTGAATTTATAGAAATTTTGTATTTATAGAAAATTTCATAGAAATTTCGTATTTATAGAAAATATCTGAGAAATTTTGAATTTATAGAAAATTTCTTCGAAATTATGTCACATCTGGTATACGTTATTTACTATTTTTTCGGTACCACAGTGCGTATGACTATTATTAATTAAGAGCAAATTTCGACAAACGTTTGTAACTCCCTCATTTCTTGTGATATTTTAGTAAACTAAATGCCAAAAGAAAGTTCTTATGGAATGCAATTATTTCAAATTATTTACAGTAATTTTATTTTTAAAGAAATATCATAAAAAACATTACCTTGAAAGAAAAACAGTAAGTATTAAAATTTCCGTCTTGATTTCTTTAACAAAACGAGAATAAACCAGTAAGGAAAGGCAGAAAGTCGGGCGGGGCCGACTATATAATACCCTACACCTCCCTAACAATGCGATAAGGGTCATTGCCATAATAATTTGGTCATATCGGGAGTAACGTATATATGGGGGCTATATCTAAATCTGAACCGATTTCTTCCAAATTTAACAGTGTTTATTCAAATAATAGGAAACCTCTTCCTGCCGAATTTCATACTGATCGTATATAAAATACAGTTTTTACAGCGCATACATGTCAAATCGGGGGTAACGTATATATGGGGGCTATATCTAAATCTGAACCGATTTCTTCCAAATTTAACAGTGTTCATTCATATAATAAGAAACCTCTTTCTGCAGAATTTCATACTGATCGGATATAAAATAAAATTTTTACAGCGCTTACAAGTCAAATCGGGGGTAACGTATATATGGGGGCTATATCTAAATCTGAACCGATTTTCTTCAAATTTAGCAGTATTCCTTTATGTAATAAGAAACCACTTTCTGCCAAATTTTGCACTGATCGGATATAAAATACAGTTTTTACAGCGCTTACATGTCAAATCGGGGGTAACATATATATGGGGGCTATATCTGAATCTGAACCGATTTTCTCCGAATTTAGCAGTATTCCTTCATGTAATAAGAAACCTCTCTTTGCCGAATTTCGCACTGATCGGATATAAAATAACATTTTTACAGCGCTTATATGTCAAATCGGGGTTAATGTATATATGGGGGCTATATCTAAATCTGAACCGATTTCTTCCAAATTTAACAGAGTTCATTCATGTAATAAGAAACCTTTTCCTGCCGAATTTCATACTGATCGGGTATAAAATAAAGTTTTTACAGCGCTTACATGTCAAATCGGGGCTAACATATATATGGGGGCTATATCTAAATCTGAACCGATTTTAACCAAATTCAATAGGGATCGTCCTTGGGCCAAAAATAAGATATGTGTAAAGTTTCGTCGAGATCGGACCATAATTGCGACCTGTACTTTGATTACAAGAATACATGCACAGACAGACGGACAGACAGACAGACAGACGGACAGACGGACATAGCTAAATCGACTCAGAAAGTGATTCTAAGTCGATCGGTATAATAAACGATGGGTCTATTTCTTCTCCTTTTGGGTGTTACAAACAAATGCACAAAGTTATAATACCCTGTACCACAGTGTGGTGTAGGGTATAAAAATGTATATGAATGGTAATCGATAGCAGATATTATCATTATTGTTCAAAGTGAATTAAATGTGCAACATAAAAACAATCTCATATTTATATACAACCATTACTGAATTCGTAAATTGTGCAGTATGTTCCAGAATGAAAAAGTCATTCCACTTTATTCCAAACTACTGAATTTGAAGACTTTGCGCTCATTGGTACATTTAAGTCATTAAATTATCATATGAATATCTCACTTTATGTGTGAGGTCGCATAGGAGGTCCAGCGAAAACATCAACATACATTGGTTTGAAAGATATGAGCTATTATTTGCTACGAAAAATGGTGTAACACTTCGAACGAGTGATCTAAGATGTTATGTATTTTTGGTGGAATTCCATTTCAGGCTATTTTAATTCATTTGAGCAATGTCCATTCAACTGTCTGGTTGGTGCTCATGATAATTCTACAATGGAGTGGCCGATTTTCTTAAAATTTTGTATGTTCTAAACTTTGTCTCAATAAAACGGCTATGTTCTCCTACTCAAAAAGTTAATATTTAGTGAAATATTAAATCCCCTGTAACTATTATAAAATTTACCAGAAACTTATATTATTTTTATACCCTCACTTTGATGGTGGAGCATCATTTGCTACCGCCCAAAAGTGTAAAAATCTAATGAATAACAAAATACATTTTAAATCATTTAGACAGACGGACGGACATTGCCGTCCGTAACATAGACAAATACGCAAATAAAATCTGGAAATAAAATTTAATATTGAAATCAAATTAATCACAAATCATATACATAGAACAATGCTTAATATAAAGACAAGAAAATCGAAAATATTTCCTAAGATAATTGTATATTAAAGATTGACCATAAAGTTTAACAATTCCACTGCACTTTTAAGGAAAACATTAAATTAAATGCAATCGCAATACCAGTTTATCTTTAATTTCCTTTTATTTCCTATTTCTACATATTTTCTCTTTCCATTGACTGACTCCTTTTCTCCGTTTTTTACACTGTTTCCTGCTTCCTTTGCGAAAGCATACAATTATAAATTTCCTGTTCAATACAGTTAGTTCTCTATAGGCAAGTAACAATAATAGATGCGTATATGTATGTATATTCTTAGAATATAGATATAACAAAATATATATTGTACTAAAAATAAACTTTATTTCAATTCGATATCATACGCACAAACTTACTTGCGATGAAAATTCTTCGGGCTGATTTGCAATTGAATAAAATTCAGAGAGCGAGAAAAAAACTGAACTCTCCTAGCAACAACAAGAGAAAAAAGATTTAGAGGAGAGAGAGAAAAAAAAACTACGGTTCACTTGCAAACATTATTAAAAACTTTCAAATGGCGCCATAAAAGTTTTTCAATTGATTTGTTACAACACAGAGCGCAAAAAGCAACAGAAGTGAGGCGGCAACAAAAAAACTCCTCCATCGAACCCATAAAATACTAAACTTAAACGCAGAGGCAGCAACAATAAACTTAAATAAAAAATAATAAAGTACTTTTTTTCTTATAGATTTTTACATGAACACAAAAATACTAACAATTTATTTTTTGTTGTTGGGTATTTGTAATACGATCTCCTTTTGCCGTCACAAAATACACAAAGCAGGGGAAAAAAACAGGCCAACAATGAACGCAAATAATATTGCCAAATATATTAAAGCATAACCTTGGTTAGGATTTTGCTCAACAATTTTTTTGCGTAAATTCAGTTTAAATAGTTTTTGTTTTCTTTGTTCGTTTTTTTTCTGCTGTTGTTTTTCAATGCAAAAATTCTCCCGAAAAGTATGCAAAGAAGTTGTGTGGGAAAATATTCAATAATACCCTAAAGTATGCAACAATTTTTGATGCTACCACAATTTCTGACCAGAAAGTATGCAAATAACAGAAGGCGACCTTTAATTATGAAAAGTTTTAGCAGGAAGAAAAGGGGAAGAAAAACAACAATCCACAAAGCTTTAGATGATGAGCTTTATGGGAAGAAATCTTAAAGATGGGACAAAGAGAAAGAGGGGATTTTCAGATACACTGATAACTGTGTCATATTTCTCTGCGGATGTTATTATGTCCGCTGCAGTACATCGAACAATGTCTACCGTGATCGTTGAATTAAAACATTTTTATGGAAGAATATAAAGCTTCATAGGAACTATAATGCAACGCCACCTATTGGTTTCAATTTGGAAATATACTCGTACATATAACCCGTAGTACTCGACCAGTTAGGTCAATCCAATACCACGACTAGTTACATTTTAGGCCATCTATGTCATAGTCGATGACAATTGGATCATAACCTCTATTGCAGAGATCGTTTACTCTAAAGTAGACGACCTGCTGGGTCAATTATCGTATATTCTACGAAAATTTGAGTCATCCATTCATCAGTAGGCGATCTATTAGGTCGTCTGTATTATTGAACAATTTGAACAATTGGTTCATATGCTCTTTATTAGACTACCAACTAGGTGATCCACTCTATGATATATAAAGAAGTGGAACATATTTTCTGCAAAATACAACTAGGTAATCTGCTTTATACTATAGGAACAGTTGGGTTATCTTTTATTCAGTAGATCACTAATGGCGATTTCGTTTCTAAAAAAAGTGTAGCATTTTTTTGCCCTTTATCGAAAACTTCACTTTTAAACCCTTTTTGGAAATGTGAAAATTGGAGTTATGTTACATTAGAGGGACTACATCATTTCGAGTTAAAAAGAGGCAAGTATTTTCTAGCATTTCACGTCGACGGGGTAACACTTAAGTCAGAAACGAAATCGCAATAAATGGATAATCCACCTTATAGTAGACGAACAGCTAAATCATCTTCATAATGTACACGAAGAGTTGGGTGATATACTCTATAGTAGACGACCAACTAGGTCATCATACAGGATATCCACTTTATAGTAGAAGAACAGTTGGTCGTCTACTCTGCAGTAGACGAACAGCTGACACATCTACTCTAATGTAGAAGAAGAGTTTAGTGATATACTCTACAGTAGATGACCAACACGTCATCCACTCTATATTAGACGACCATTTGGGTCATCTACTCTATAATAGACTAACAGTTGTGTCATCAACTCTACAGTAGACGATCAACTAAGTCATCCACCCTATAGTAGACAAACATTTGGGTAATTTACTCTACAGAAGTAGACCAATTAGGTCTTCCACTCTACAGTAGACCAACAGTTGGGTCACATATTCTACACTAGACGAAGAGTTTGATCATATACTCTATTGTAGACGAAGAGTTTGATGGTATACTCTACAGCAGATTACCAACTAGGTCATCCACTATACATTAGACGAATTGTTGGATCATATGCTCTACTGTAAACGACATAATAGGTCGTCCACTGTGTCGTAGATGAACATTAAACGAACAGATGGACCATTTACTATAATTTAGACGAAGAGTTGGGTAATCAACTCGTCGTTAGACGACCAGCTAGGTCATCCACTCTGCATTAGACGATCAGCTGGGTCATATGAGCTACAGTAGACAACCTAATAGCTCCTCCACCATATATTAGATGGACAGTTGTGTCGTCTACATTGAAATACACAACCTTTTAGGTCATCTAATCTACAGTAGACGACCTTTTAGGTCATATACACTACAGTAGACAACCTTTTAAGTCATCTACTCTAAAGTAGACGACTTTTTGGGTCATCTATCCTACAGTTGGCGACCTTTTGGGTCACCTACACGACAGTAGACCACCTTTAGGTCACCTACACTACAGTCGAAGACCTTTTAGGTGATCTACTCTACAGTAGACAACATTGTAGGTCATCGACTCTACAGTAGACAACTTTTTAGGTCATCGACTCTACATTATACGACCTTTTAGGTAACCTAATCTATAGTAGACGACCTTTTCGGCCATCCACTCTACAGTAGACGACCTTTTATGTCATCTGCTCTACAGTAGACGACCTTTTAGGTCATCTACACTACAGTAGACGGACTTTTAGGTCATCAACTCTCTTAGTAGACGACCTTTCGGTCACCAACAGTATATGACCTTTGAGGTCACCATTAGACGACCTTTTAGGTCATCTACAATACAGTAGACGACCTTTTATATCATCTACTCTACGGTCATCGATTCTACATTAGACGACCTTTTAGATGAACTAAAATGGCCTTTTCTACACTAGAAACTCTTCAGTAGACGACCTTTTAGTACATCTACTCAATAGTAGACGATCTTTTCGGTCATCTACCCTACAGTAGACAAGCTTTTAGGCCATCTCCTTTACAGTAGACTATCTTTTAGGCCATCTAATCTACCGTAGACGACCTTTTCCGTCATCGACTCTACAGCAGACGACCTTTTGGGTCATCTACACTACAGTAGACGACCTTTTACGTCATCTGCACTACAGTAGACGACATTTTAGGTCATCTACTCTACACTAGACAGACTTTTAGGTAATCAACTCTAGAGTAGACGACCTTTCAGGTCAGCTACAATACAGTAGAGGACCTTTAGGTCATCTACAGTAGATGACCTTTTAGATCACCTAGACTACATTAGACAATCTTTTAGGTCATCTACTCTAAAGTTGACGACTTTCTATGTCATCTACTCTACAGTAGACGACCTTTTAGGACATCTACTCTACAGTAGACGACCTTTTATGTCATATACACTACAATAGTAGACTACCAACTAAGTGATCCACTCTATAGTAGATGAAGAGTTGTACCATCTATTCTGCTGTAGACGACCAACAGTGTCACCTACTCTTCAGTAGATCACGAAGTGGATCATCCACTCTATATCAGACTAACTGTTCAATCATCTACTCTACAGTAGAACATCAACTCTGTAGTAAATGAACATTAGGGTCATCTACTTCACAGTAGAACACCTTGTGGATCATATACAATAGTATATGAACCCACTGAATCATTCACTCTATAGTAGACGAACAATTAGCTTAAACTTTTTTAGAATCCATGTTGTTTTTGTCCACCGTACAATTTAAAGATATAAGCCGCTTCTGTGGATAAACTGCAGTTTTTTCTGCATTTATATATTTCAATGTCCTTTCATTCAATTTACCATTACGTCTCGAATGTATTTTTATTTTCTTGGTATGTCTTGTGACAAGTACTAAATCATTCATACATAACTGACTATGACCCATTTATTATTCTAAGCAAAAAAAAACAAACAAAAAATTCCTTTGGAAAGTACATAGCAGTGACATTACCTTTGTCACAACCTAATCTTCTTGTCTCTTCGACAGGCCACCACAAAAACCACAAAGTTATTCAAGAACATGACCACGACATACATTCAAGTATGGCAAAAACGACAAAAAATAAAGACAGAATGCTTTCAGTTTTCGTTTTTGGCAGAGTTACTCGCTCGTCAGTGCCTAAAATGCTGCTACACAATTTGTGTGGTAGTCACAAAAACGTTATTTGTCAATATTTAAAAGTATACCAACAAGGGTTTAATAGGGTGGATAAATATTACAATAAGAAAATCTTTGAAGATATTTAATCAAAATATATTTTTTTTAGTATATACATTTCAGTAGACCACGAATAGACGACTAATTGGGCCAACTACTCTACCGTAGACGACCTATTAGATCATAAACTCTATAGAAGACGAATATTATGACCATCTTATCTACTGTAGACGATCTGTTAGGTCATTCACTCCGAAGTAGCAAAACATTAGAGATATACACTCTACATTCCCAAATTTCAATTCTTCCCCAATTCTTCGAAATTATTTTTTTTAATTATTTGACTTCACCCTGTAGGTATTCACTTATGAAAGCCAAAATAACAATATATTCAATTTGTCAAATTCGAGAATAACCGCCTAACTATTTTTACAACTATTTTCTCCGTATTTGCTTCTTTATTTTGCCCACTGTCATTCCTCTCTAATATTTAAAGAATCCATAATTTAATAGCAACTCCCCCGAAAAAATTCACTATTTTGTACTTTTTCTGGCCAAGTTTTTTTTTGCATGAACAACACATAAATATGTTGTCTTGTTTCGCAACGTTTTTTTTTTGTTTCAAAAAGATGATCGTTTTTCTCCATTTTATGACTCAATGAATATTTCAAAAATTGAGGAAACCCCTCGTTGCCTCACTCAACGAAATAAAATAACAACGACACATCGCAATTGTGGCTGACTACGCCCGGAAAAAAGAAGCAACCTTTTAAATAGTTTCTGACAACGACATCGATATCGACAGCAAACCAAAAATATAAAAGAAAAACAAAATCGATTGCACTTGTCCCACATAGAGGATATTGCACAAATGAAATGTACAGTGACTCAGAGAGATATGAATGCCTATGACAGAATGTCAATGACCACTAAAAAAGGGTCAACGACAACAGAAAAAGGGTCAATGACTTCTGAAAAAGGGTATTCATCAATGAACATTGATAAAGAGTCAATAACCATTGAAAATTGGTCAAACACCATTGAAAATGGGTCAAAAACCATTGTCTAAGGGTCAGTAACCATTGACAAAGGGCCAATGACCATGGACAGAGGATAAATGACAAAGGGTAAAAGACCTTTGAAAATGGTCAATGGCCATTGATAGAAGGTCAATGACGATTGACAGACGGTCAATGACGATTGACAGACGGTCAATGACGATTGACAGACGGTCAATGACGATTGACAGACGGTCAATGACGATTGACAGACGGTCAATGACGATTGACAGACGGTCAATGACGATTGACAGACGGTCAATGGCGCTGGACAGACGGTCAATGACGATTGACAGACGGTCAATGACGATTGACAGACGGTCAATGACGATTGACAGACGGTCAATGACGATTGACAGACGGTCAATGACGATTGACAGACGTCAATGACCGTTGACAGTGTCAATGACCATTGACAGAGTGTCAACGACCATTGACAGCATGTCAATGACCATAGAGAAAGGATCGATGACCATTGACAAAGGGTCAGTTACCATCGACAAAGTGTGAATGACCATTGACAAAGGGTCAATGACTATTGACAATGGGTCAATGACCATTGACATAAGATCAATGACCATTGACATAAGGTCAATGACCATTGACATAAGGTCAACAACGTTGACATAAGGTCAGTGACCTTGACATAAGGTCAAAGATCATTGACATAAGGTCAAAGATCATTGACATAAGGTCAAAGATCATTGACAGAAAGTCAATGACCATTGACAGAAAGTCAATGACCATTGACAGAGGGTCCATGGCTATTGACAAAGGTTCAGTGACTATTGACAGAAGAGGGTCAATGACCATTGACAGGGGGTCAATGACCATTGACAGAGGGTCAATGACCATTGGCAGAGGGTCAATGACCATTGACAGAGGGTCAATGACCATTGACAGAGGGTCAATGACCATTGACAGAGGGTCAATGACCATTGACAGAGGGTCATTGACCACTGACAGAGGGTCAATGACCACTGACAGAGGTTCAAAGACCACTGGCAGAGTGTCAATGACGACTGAGAGAGGGTCCATGACTATTGACAAAGGTTCAATGACTATTGACAGAAGAGGCTCAATGACCATTGACAGAGGGTCAATGACCACTGACAGAGGGTCAATGACCATTGACAGAGGGTCAATGACCATTGGCAGAGGGTCAATAACCATTGAAAGAGGGTCAATGACCACTGACAGAGGTTCAAAGTCCATTGGCAGAGGGTCAATGACGACTGAGAGAGGGTCACAGAGGGTCCATGGCTATTGGCAAAGGTTCAATGACTATTGACAGAGGGTCAATGACCATTACCACTGACAGAGGTTCAAAGACCATTGACAAAGGGTCAATGACCATTGACAGAGAGTCACTGACCATTGACAGAGAGTCAACGACCATTGACAGAGGGTCAATGGCCATTGACATAGAATCACTGGTCAATGACCATTTACAAAGGGTCTATGACCATTGACAAAGGGTCTATGACCATTGACAAAGGGTCAATGACCATTGACAAAGGGTCAATTACCTTTGACAGAAAGTCAATGACCATTGACAAAGGGTTAATGTCCATTAACAAAAAATTAATGGCCATTGACAAAGGGTCAATGACCATGGCAATGGGTCAATGACTATTGACAATGGGTCAATGACCATTACCACTGACAGAGGTTCAAAGACCATTGACAAAGGGTCAATGACCATTGACAGAAGGTCACTGACCATTGACAGAGAGTCAACGACCATTGACAGAGGGTGAATGACCATTGACATAGAATCAATGGTCAATGACCATTTACAAAGGGTCTATGACCATTGACAAAGGGTCTATGACCATTGACAAAGGGTCAACGACCATTGACAAAGGGTCAATGACCATTGACAGAAAGTCAATGACCATTGACAAAGGGTCAATTACCTTTGACAGAAAGTCAATGACCATTGACAGAACGTCAATGACCATTGACAAAGGGTTAATGTCCATTAACAAAAAATTAATGGCCATTGACAAAGGGTCAATGACCATGGCAATGGGTCAATGACTATTGACAATGGGTCAATTACTATTGACAAAGGGTCAATGTCCATTGACAAAGGGTCATTGACCATTGACAAAGGGTCATTGACCATTGACAAAAGGTCAATGACCATTGACAAAAGGTCAATGACCATTGACAAAGGGTCAATGACCATTGAAAAAGGGTTAATGACCATTGACAAAGGGTCAATGACCATTGACAAAGGGTCAGTGACCATTGACAAAGGGTCAATGACCATTGACAAAGGGTCAATGACCATTGACAAAGGGTCAATGACCATTGACAAAGGGTCAATGACCATTGACAAAGGGTCAATGACCATTGACAAAGGGTCAATGACCATTGACAAAGGGTCAATGACCATTGACAAAGGGTCAATGACCATTGACAAAGGGTCAATGACAATTGACAAAAGGTCAATGACAATTGGCACAGGTTCAATAACCATTGAAAGAGGTTTAACGATTATTGACAAAGGGTCAAAGACCACTGACAGAGGGTCAGTGATCATTGACAGAGGGTCAATGACCATTGACAGAAGGATAATGACCATTGACAGAAGGTCAGTGACCGTTGACATAACGTCAATGACCATTGACTAGGGTCAATTACCATTGACAGAGGATAACTGACCATTGATAAAGGGTCAATGACCATTGACAGACGGTTAATGACCATTGACAGTGGGTCAATGACCATTGACAAAGGGTCAATAACCATTGACAAAGGGTCAATGGCAATTTACACAGGCTCAATGACCATTGACAAAGGTTCAATGATTATTGACAAAGGGGTTTATGGCCATTGACAGAGGTTTAATGATTATTGACAAAGTGTCAATGACCACTGACAGAGGGTCAGTGATCATTGACAGAGGGTCAATGACCATTGACAGACGGATAATGACCATTAACAGAAGGTCAATGATCATTGACAGAAGGTCAATGAACTTTGACAGAACGTCAATGCCCATTGATAGAGAGTCAATGACTATTGACAAAGGTTCAATAACCATTGACATAGGGTCAATGACCCTTAACAAAGGGTCAATTACCATTGACAGAGTATCACTGACCATTGATATAGGGTCAATGATCATTAACAGGGGGTCAATGACCATTGACAGAGGTTCAATTACCATTGGTAGAGGGTCAATCACCATTGACATAGGGTCAATAAGCATTCACGGAGGTCAAAGTATCACTGAACTTTGGCACAGAGTCAATGACCATTGAAAGAGGGTCATTGACCCTTGACATAGGATCAATGACCCATAAAAGAGAGACCATGACCATTAATGGAGGATCAATGACCATTGATACAAAGTCAATGACCATTGACAGAGGTTGAATGACCAGGGCAGAAGGTTAAAGGCCATTAGAAGAGGGGCAACGGTCACTGACAAAGAGTCAATGGCTATTGACTGGGTTCAATGACCGCTGACAAGGGTTAAATAACAGTTTTCTGGTTTAATGGCCGTTGGCACAGGTGGTCGTTTAGGGGTAATTACGGTAGAAAGATGTTCAATGACCCTTGACAAGGGTCATCTCCAATTCTCTTCATCTTTGTGTACTAATTTCGAAGTATTCCAAACCACATATTTTTTTCTAGACGGTGTACTTGCTGCTTTGACTACCCATTCTCTCAATTTCTTATAAGTTCGACTTTCTATCTTTGCTTCTCTTGACAAATCTTGGTTCTTTGGGGTATCGTCACTCCAATACAACTTTTCTTGTACTGCACCATCTTTTCTGTAAATTTTGTTAAGCCTTATCCCTGATCTACGATCACTATAGACCAAGTAAAGCGTGGGTGGTCTAGATAATGATGAAAGAATGGATGTCAGTGGTTATAAAAAGTAAACGGGGACGTGTTAACTGATCAACAGGCATTCTGTTTTTATTTGGGGATTGAGAACTTCATCCTTTTTTGGAATTTACAACAACTCTTCTCATTTTCTTTCTTGAACTCCTTAGCACCTCACTACAAATTGTTCGCTTAAATGCAATGTCAAATCATTCCTTCTTTTAAAATCTCATGCAATATTTTAATCCCCTGTTTATATTTGGAAACCACTGTGCTCGGCATGCCCATAGCTATACATGCCTTATGCATGATATGTAACATGAACTTTGGCATGTCATCTACAATCTCTGCCATACTCCACACTTTCCCTTGGTGCCACCTTAACTCATTCCTCCAAAGAATACTATACTCAAATGCCATCACCTCTGCCGCAGCCACCGCCGCCATCGTCGATGTTGCTATTGGAAATCTGGCAATGAAATATTTGCTGCTTCTGTCACAGTCCAATACCGACAACAATAATGACAACAGCAACAAAGACAGTAGCTACAGCATCAGCATCATCAAATGCATAAGAACGCAAAAGGATACACTCTCAGACACACACACAGAGAGCGAGACCAGAGAACTGAAACATCCTGGCATCTATATTGCACACAGCGTGTGTGTCGTTGTCCTCGCACTCTATTGATACATTTATGATGTTGCAGACTTTGCAAAAAAAGAAATTCCCTGCATAGAACTTGGCTGTATTATGTTGTCTTGACATACTCCTCGTTTACTCGTATACTGTTGCTGTTGTCCTGGCTGCTGATTCCGATGCTGATGCTGCTCCCAGCTGGCGTTGGTGGCGGTGTTATTCTTTTCATGCATATTTGCTTGTCTACATAGAGTGCATAAATATTTTCCTCAGTTCAACTCCGCTGGAACCCTTTTCCGTATCGTTTTTCTGCATCAGAGGAATTTTCCTATTTCTTTTCGGTTGCTTTGTGTCATCTTGAATACATTTTAATACCCGGCATCCGGATTGTAAGCGATGAGGACGACAAAAACGACACACAGAAGGAGGAGGAGGGGGATTAGGAGTAGGATGAATTATGTGTTACCATTGACTTTTCGTATGTAACACTTTTAGATATTATGACAGTGAGCAAAGGAATCAAAGAATCTTGAAGTTTGCGTGACACATTAGGCAAATCAGTGTTAATGGATCTTTTTGAAAAGAAGTGACTCATTTTCTCGATGATTTGAAATTTCTGTGTCATATGCATGCGTATGCAATATGGCAGTATGGCAGAGATATATTATGATATTAAAGCCAGCGATTTTTAAAATATTTTTACAATATGCTGTGGCACTTTGAGAATTTATACATCTTTAACGGCATGTATTATAAAATTAACAATAAAAAAAACCAGAACTGGTGTGAATGTGAATGATAGCAGAGGCATCTTATTTTAAGAAATAGTTTAACCATTGTTAATCATTCTGTATTGCTGAAACTCTTCATGAATTAGATGCAATGGAGTAGGCTAGAGACGAAAAATTCGTTTAGTGCAGAAACTCTGCATGACTCAAATACGAGTACAGTAAAAGCTACTCCAGCAAAGTTACAAAGCTGCCCTCTTTCTTCCATTAAAATTTTTAAATTACTTTTTCAGTGCCTAATTGAAGATAAAAAAGATGCAGGAGATGTGAGCTACCTCTGAACATCCCCTCAAAAACTAGCGCAGATTCAGCCGGTTGATAAGCAAAAGTAAACTGCATCTCTCCCTAACAAACATTCGAGATAGGTTGCACGGTTTTTTTGCTGGAGCCATTTTTTTCAGTTGCATGTTGACCTACAGGATCCTTGAGTTACCTTCAAAATCTAGCGTCAATATGGTTTTTAAGGCTGTTAAATGTCCGAGTACCTTTCACAAGTATTACTATCGGATATCCAGTTACAGCAACTGCTGATCATTCTATACACGAAGTTCCAGGTGTTTGTATTGAAGAGGATTCATGACTTGTTTCAAAGAGTTTCAATGTAGACTACATTTCAGAATATTTAAATATTTATCTTCTAATTTTACGATCCGGGGAAAAGCCGTGTTCCAAAGACCATATGACTAGATTTTCCAGCGACATATCAGATCCTCAGGTGGGAATCGTACCCACGACCCCAAACTCATAGGTGAACACGCTACCTGCTCACCGACTGGAACGTAACATGTTTAAAGGGTAATGTAAACTTTCCCAACTCATCCTGCGTTACTTCTATTCATCCTTCTAGACCTTACAATCTTTTCCGACTAGGTGATCATTAACAATTGTTCTTGATAATCCATATTCTTCTCTGTGCGGCTTTTAATTATATTCCGTTCATGTTTTCCGCCAATGTGTTCATTTCTGTCAAGGGTAGATGTACACAATTTTGAATCTCCTTTTGCGACGCACATCCCTGACCTTTCATTCCACTTTCTATTCATTATTACCAGTAGTCATTCTACTTTATATTCCATATTACCAGTATTCATATTATTTCAGATCACCTATTCGAGTAAGCAATGCAGAAGGTTGGTCATTATCTATACTCTCTTGGTTCGTGACCTACTGCTGTTTTTCATAGTATGTACTATTTTCTTTCAGACTTCCTTATTGGATATCGTTGGGAATGCCTAAATTCTCACATGCTATTTCAGGGGATATATATTTCCTTCCCTACTCAAGTCCATAATGTCCAACTTTTTTTACTGCCTATGTTTTGAATATCTGACAGTTCTGCTAAACATACACTATCCCAAAATCCACTTGCCGACATTTACAAAGTCGAATTATTTTTGGCATTTTTCTCGTTATAAAATCACAAATCTTTCCCATCTTCAATAGTCGTCTTAAAATATGTCATCATATCACTAAATTGCTGATTTCTCAACTAGGAGTACTTCAATTTGGATAAAGTGAAAACTATCCATTACCTGCTTCAGCAGTATCATCTACCACTCCTCTTGATGACAGTCCGTCCATCGAAATACTCGAAAAAACTGCTACGGCTGCTTTGGGCGAAATTATTGATCAAGCTAAGATCTACTAACTACTTGTTTATGGATTCTCCCTGCCATTCTTTATTAACTCTTCTTTCTTTATCTACATAGCTTCTTAGTTTTCTCTTTCTTCTTAACTCTCAAGATTCCGTAATGCATTTCGAGCTTCCTTTCCTCCTCTTGATGAGTCTCAATTACAAATGATAGAGGGTCAATGCCATTGACAAAAGGCCATTTTCCCCTGATTCAGGAACAATGACCGGCGACAACTGGTCAATGAATATTGACAGGGGTTAATTTCTATTGATACTGACCAACGATCGGGTATCGCTGACCGTCTGCTAGACAATACCCTCAGTAAGCAGAAGTTAATATCCATTTACAGAAGTCTGAATTCATTGGCAGGAGTCAGTATCTATTGGCAGAAATCAATATCCACTGAAAGGAGACTCCTCTTGATGACAGTCCGTCCAGGGAAATATTTGAAATAACTGTTATATAATCTTTGTGCCATATTTTTTGAGATAATTTCTACTTTATGGAGATAATATCTACTTTATATTTCTCTATGGATTCCTTCTGCCCTTCAACTTCACTGACTCATCTCACCTTCCTAATTTCTTAGTTTTTTCCTTTCTCCTAATCTGCTAAGATTCTCTAATGCATTTCGGTCTTTCTTTCCTCCTCTTGATGAGTTCCAATTACAACTAATAGAGGGTCAATGACCGCTGACTGGGAGTCAATAATCATTGGTAGAGGACAATCCACACAAATCCATTGACAGAGGCCCAATTACAACAGATACAGGGCCAATGACCGATGGCCATCCATTGATAGAAGCCCAACGACCATTTTTACATTTCGGTCTTTCTTTCCTCCTCTTGATCAATGATCGCTGATACACTATTAACAAAGGGTCTATGTCCACTAGATAGGGTCGATGCCCAACCAAGAAAAATAAGTTGCGTTTGTCACCCCCTAGATTTGAAGATTATTCAAAGACAATTTCAGAAAAAATTTTTTTAATTTTTTTGGTGCACCCTACATTCCGCCCTTTTAGTTTTCTTTATTCTGTGTTGCTATTTGAAGTCCGATCGTAACGGGATGTATACCGTTGTTCACGTTTTGGAAAGGGCTATATTTCGTCCACTGGCCATTTTTGACTCCGAGGTCAAATTCGATAATTGACCTCTATTATCTCGTTTTCTACCCCCCTTGTTTTGGACTTATTTTGAAACGATAATAAAGGCAATTAAAAATAATTAAACTTTTGTCTTTAAAGTACTCAGTTTTATTCATAAACAAAAAAGTTACATAGGGTTTAAAATTGTAAAATATATGCTGGAGTCAAATTCTACTAGTTTCTTTTGACCTCGTTTTCTGTCTCTCTCTCACACACACATAAATAACCCATTGCCACAAACGCACAATCACTATGGCAGATCGGTCCAGCATCAACAAATTAAATTTGCGGGATTCTCTAGCAAATGTTGAAGCTTTTTAAGGAAGAATAAAATCACTTTGTTTTCACATTCACCCTACACTCCACTAAAATAGTATTTTTGCCACTGACTCCATATTTATTATCCTATCTTTACGTATGATACCTCGTGGATCATCTCTATAAGGTCTACTTTTCTTCCATACGTCACTTTGGATTTTTTACCAGATTTTCTACTTTCACTATAAAGGGTGGGCCATTTAAAATTTGAATTACCGATTACCTTGCATTGTGATTTGAGTCCATTGGATTATTTTCGGTGGGAACCCATTAAGGATAAATGCTATGCAAAGCATCCAAAGACAATTGAAGCGTTGAAACATGAAAACTAATGATGATTTCGTTTGTGTAAAAAAATTTTAAAATTTTTCTACATATTACACTAAAACCGCATTTTTAGGTTAGTTTGTAAAAATGGTGCAGCCGCACGAACGGGTTTGTAAAATTATTACACTCCGAAAATGCGAAAATATCTATTTTCCACACTCAGCCCTGTCCACGATGTGGAGTGTTGCACCGTCAAAAACCAAACTTCAGAACCAAGCCTAATTGAAAGCGTACATGCTTAATGCACTATCAAATGGTTGCGCTATAATGTAGGAATGGGTTTTACTCACCGCACGATTTTTGTTCGATTGTTCGCATGCAAAATGCGAAATTAGCAGTATGTGCAGGGGGAATTTTTAAAATGTAGCAACATGATGTAGTGATATTATTTTTCAGAAACGAAATCACCATAAGTTGCCATTGAAGAGATTCGACTCGAAGCAATAGAATATGTCCTGAAAAATTGGGATGAGCGGATGAGGTACTGCCGAGCCAGTCTTGGTAGTCATATGAATGATTTTGTGTTGCATTATTAAATGAAAAAGTTCAACATTTCCATAAAAAAACAGAAATTCGAAAAAACTATCAGTAAATTTTTTTTATAGCTGATTCAAATTTTAAATGTATTCATAAGCAAATAAGTTATAGAGAATTATTAATAAAATTTTATAGACATGATTAATTTGTTTGAACACCATATTTAACTTACATACAAATGCCTTCCCATGCGTTTCAAAATAAGTGTTATTTACCTGGGTTGAAAATCAAATAACTGAAGTCACTAGTAAAAATTTACTTCGGATTCAAAACTGAAGTAAGGAAGAAGTGTTGTCGTTGTCAAGAGATGATCATCGACGTATCATACAAAAATATCATACTAGATTAAATCAGGAATTAGTGGAAAAAATACTATTTTGGTGGAGTGTAGGGTGAATGGGAAAACAAAGTGAATGTATTCTTATATTCTTCCTTAAAAAAGATTCAAAATTTGTTAGAGAATCCCGCAAATTTAATTTGTTGATGCCATAGTCGTTGTGTGTTTGTGGCATTGGGTTATTCATGTGTCTGCGAGAGAGAGTGAGACAGAAACGAGACCAAAAGAAACTAGTCGAATTTGACCTCAGCATATATTTTAGAATTTTGAACCCTATGTAACTTTTTTGTTTATGAATAAAACTGAGTACTTTAAAGACGAAAGTTTAATTATTTTTAAATGCCTTTATTATCGTTTCAAAATAAGTTCAAATAAGGGGGGTAGAAAAAGAGATAACAGAGGTCAATTATCGAATTTGACCTCGGAGTCAAAAATGGCCATTGGACGAAATATAGCCCTTTCCAAAACGTGAACAACGGTATACATCCCGTTACGATCGGACTTCAAATAGCAACACAGGATAAAGAAAACTAAAAGGGCGGTATGTAGGGTGCACCAAAAAAATTAAAAAAAAATTTTCTGAAATTGTCTTCGAATAATCTTCAAATCTGGGGGGTGACAAACGCAACTTTTTTTTATGACCCTGTCTAATGTCCACTGATCTCAATTGGTCTGGGGTCAGTGATATTTCAATGATCTTTGTCCAGAGGTCAATAACCTTTAACCAGGTGTCAATGAACTTTTACCACAGGTCAATGACCTATGATCAGAGGTCAATGACCTATGACAAGAGGTCACTGACATTTTAACTGAGGTAAATAATCCTTGACTTGTGGGCGATGACGTTTAACGAGGGGTCAATAACCTTTGACCAGATTTCAAAGACTTTTGGCCATTTTACAAGGTGTCGATGAGGTTTACCCTGGGGTCAATGAAGTTTACCCTGGGTCAGTTGCGTTTAACCTGGGCTCAATTACCTTAGACCGGGGTGAATAACCTCTGACATGGGGTTAATGACCTTGGACGTAGGTCAGTGACCTTTGACATAGATCAATGACCTTTGACATAGGTCAATGACCTTTGACTTTGGATCAATTACCTTTGACCAGGGGTCACTTAAATTGCATTTTTCCACTAGACCATCCGCAGAATAAAAAATAGGTTAAAACATGTTGACAGAAGACAAAACTCATTGACAGTGGTTCAATGACAACTGTTATAGGACAAAATACCGCTGATAGAGAATCAACAAGCATTTACGGGGGATCAATATATATTAACAGAGGCCCAATGACTACTGATACAGGGCCAATAACCGATGACAGAGTGTCATTGAACATTGGAAGGGGTTAATATCCATGAACTGAGATTTAATGCACATCGGCGGAGCTTCACTAACCATAAGCGGTTCGTTTTTAACTCTCATCACCTTAATACTCGTAGATTCTAAACTTATCAGTTTAATTATACATTAGCAACTTTAATCTCTTCTAGGTACATATTATTCTTCCTCTTTTCCAATACACAGATTTTATGAATGTTATTTTCATTATTTTTAGCGTCCATCCATTTAGTATATCCTAAATCAACAATACAATCCTTCATATTTACCACCTTCATTTATATTCTCCTTCTAATAGCTTTGTAAGATTCATCCTTCATTCAGCGTGGAATAGTTCTCTTTATATGCTCATCCGTGGGGCTTCATTCTTAGACTGAACACTTTCCTTTCTGACTGACCTTTTTTGTGAAAAGTTATTTTTCTGTCTTTTTATTGAACTGATCGCATTACATTCCGAGTGTCTTTATTGTAGTCACGCGCCTCCCGAACTTCTTAGTGTCAATGAGTGGTTCTCATGATCATTAAAAACACTTTGTGTCCTTCCAATAAGCCTACTTATTGCGCTAATTATTTCATTTTATTACGATTGTATCTAGGTGTCCTTCTGTCCTCACTACAGTACCTTTGAATCCCATATATAAGTTCTTTACAGCAGTAAATGTTATTTTTTATATCAATTTACATTCTTAAAGACCTCTGGACATCCATATTGACTTATCAGTGTCAGATTGAATGCTGATATCATTGTTGATCCCCATTATTCCTAATAACAAATATCGATTTTAATATAAAGGGTGGTTCAACCAAAATGCACGATGTTAATTGTGAGTTACACCATAACGTCAAGTTTTTAGCCTTTGGCCGATATTTTGTTTCACACATAATTGTCATAAATATCATAATAAATAGACTTTTTGTTTTATTTACAATTAACATCGTGCTTTCATTTTTGACCACCCTTTACCTTTCACCACAGTTGCATTCGAGGATCACCCATCTTAACTTCCTGCATCTGAACTTCCCGATATCTCTGAACATTTGGCATAACAGACTGTTCTATGTATTTCTCTGCCTTGTCATTTCCATTGTCCTCGATGCATACATTAATGTCTTTCCAAAACTAAGTGGCATACATCGAAAACACCGTTGAATCATTGTGATTGCCTTTAAAAGGACAATAATTTGACCTATAGAAGATATATGACTCCTTTCAATTCACTCTCCATCCATCTAGAGCCGTTCCATAGACTTATTCCTTTTACAGATCTTATGAGACCATTCGTTCGTCATTAAATGAACGGTATTGTCGATAACTGTTCCAGATTACTTAATCATCCTTACTGTCTTTTAGATATCTTTAAGGTAGGTAACTATTAATTCTAAGTACTTACAGATTATAATGGGGTGCTCCACCCATTTTAGGTTCCTGACATCACCTACTCAATTTCTCTGATTCTCCTTTCATGTCTTTAGATCTTCTGTGTAATTTCATATTAATTTTCTTTGTTACATAGATTGAAGTCCTATCTAAATCACCTTCCATCTAGAGCCGATACAATGATCCTGAGTCCTGGACTTAGGACAAATTCTTTCTTCCTTCAATATCTCTTAACATTCAAGTACAAATGTCCATACGCCATTGCTTCCCCTTTCTTAATTGTTCTACTTAGCCATGCATATACGAGTATGAGGTCTTCCTCGAATGGCGAGAGATCTGTAAGGTCAATTGTGATGACCCTGTGTCTGTATACGCAGATCCTCTGAACTCTACCGTTGAACCGTTGTGATTTTCCGAAAATGGACAATAAGTTGGCCTACGGTAGTGTTAGGCAACCCTATCCCTATTCCAAAGGTCGGGGCTCATACATTGGAGGTATTTAATGGACCTCTTCCTCGAATGGCGTCTACTGGAATCTCTATTGAAGACTAATGAGATAATGTTGGTGTCCATTGATATCCAATACAGTTTCCATAAGTATAAACATGATTCTGCTGATATCCTTTCAATTCATCTTAAATCCATCTAGAGTCGATCCATAGACCTATTCCATTTACTGATTCGTTCTTCTTCGAATGACCAATATGGTCGATAACCAATAGATAACACTTATTCATCCTTGCGTACTTGTAGATATCCTTAGGATAGAGAACTCTTAATTCTAAAGAATATTATACATTTAACTATTACCAAATTTAGGATCCTAACATCACCATTGCGTAGGTGATGTCAGGAACTCTTATTTCCCGTTCATGACTTTAGATCTTGTGGAAAGTTACCTATCTTTTCATAATCATTTTCCTTGTTACATAGATTGAAAGATTGAAGTCCTATCTAAATCACTTTCCATCTAGGGTTAATACAATGATCCTGTTCCCTAAACTTACGATGAATTCTTCCTACTTTCAAGATCTCACTTTCTATGGACATCCAAGCTCAAATATCCATACGTTCTGCTTGCTTCTCAATTTTTCTGCTTACCCATACACATAAAAGTGTATTCCGTTCCGTTCCTCCCTTTAACTGTGGATTTGTCCATCTTATCGGTTCCACTGCTCTAGTTATATAGAACATATCGTTTTTCCGCATTCGTTTGGCTATACTCTACTTGTATATTCTGCATTGCTTCTCAAATTCAACTCAATTCAAATGTATTGTAAAGGATGCTTAAAATTCAAGTTCGCTCTCTGTTGGAAAATAACACACCCACTTATTTTGCGTTATCAATTCAATCTATTCCTCGGCTCTTTTTCCCCAACGAATAACTAGAGCTGCCCTGCGTGTTTCCCCCTTTGGAATACACTTGAATATAATAAAGCAATATGTCGTCCTTGCAAACAAAGCAAATATAAATTTCATATTTTTCCGCAATTTTTTTTTTGTATGTGTTTTGATGCTTTAGAATTCCTAAAAGTTTTGCAATTGTGGGGCTGTTTTTGTGTGTGCGAGTAACAACTACTACTTAGGGAAAATAAATGCCAAAAAATATATAGAACGTAACGCAAAAATAAATAGCATAACAAACAAGTGAGAGTTGGAGAACAAAAGGCAGAGAGAAAGAGGGGGAAGCGGGAGCGGAAGCGGAAAGCAAGACGAGCCAAACTGTCGAATCTGTCAATATGTTAGAAGGATGAACCAGATATATAAGAACATATTCAAGTCCTTTCTTTATGGTGCGTCTTCGAAGGATTTTTTCTTTCTTTGGTAGCAATGACCCAGTTTTGTTTTTTTTTTCTTAGAGAATAAAAATGGAAGTAATGTTGATGGATGCAGTTGGAGGCGATTGATAATAGTTTTTTCAATAAAATGATATAGTTCTGTAATGTGCAGGGGAACAAAGACGCAATAGAAAATTAAAGGGAGAAACATATTCTTGTTAGGACAACCAGTCAAGTGTTCAGGGATTTCCTTCTTTTTTTATAATTTCAATAGGGCAATTGATGGAAACTAGGGCAATGTCTATGGTTGTTAGAAAAATAATAGACTTATTATAGAGAAAACAATTGAAATATATGCAATATATAGATATTTACAAAAGAAGACAGCGGCAAAGTAGGCTATGTTTTTTTATATTATTAAAGCCTGATAATATGCCGCAATTTTTAAGTAAATTTAAATGAGCTAATGGCTACACAGGTAAAATATATAGATATAATAACTTAAGAATAATATAAAATATTTTAAAAATTTTTAAAATATACCTAAAAAATAGACCTGCAGTAAAATTGGTGGAATTAAATATATAACTCAGGTACGGCAAATGTTGTATTGGACAGATGGAATCATCTTCCATAATCCTCAATTGTTTTTAGTTTTTTTTTATGGATTTCAGCTTTTTTCTATGAGACCTGAGAAAAACTATAGAATAGTTACAAATATCAATTGGGCTGCTATCAAAAGCTCGGAAAGTCAAAACTACTAAAAATGTCAAATCTACTAAAAATTACTAAAGTAAAAATTCATATCAACTTCCTATAAAAGTTGGTTATGGGGCAAAAACCTATCTAAGCATTAACGGAATCGTCTACAAGGTCAGTCTGACTTTCCACTTAATATTAGTCCCGCATTTCCAGGTAATCCAGGAAAGTAAAAATGCATATCAACTTCCTATAAAAGTTGGTTATGGGGCAAAAATCTATCTAAGCATTAACGGAATCTTCTATAAAGTCAGTCTGTCTTTCCAATTACATAATATTAGTCCCGCATTTCCAGGTAATTCATTTATTCTAGACACATTCTTCCAGTTTTACTTCTTCCTTTCATCCACTCGATTATCACTCGTAGGTGGTGCCTCCGATCATTTAACAAAAGTGTTTCGTCACTACTGACAGTTCAAGTGGTATAGTAAAGGATGGCTCGCTATTCAGTATCAACGAAACCTGTCTATCCTAACTGACAGATTGCAATGTATTCTACAGAACCCTGTGGTAAGATTAGATGAAAGTTGAAGTATATGTAGACTACAAAGTCAGTTACGAAATCGCAGAACCTCAGGTCCTCAAGTTGCAGAACATTTGCTTTTTTCATTGAACCATTGCAATTTCCTTTAAGAGTCCATAAGTAGTGCTATGGCAGAGTTTAGCGAAAGCTCCCTAATGATTTAGTAGTCTCCTTATATTGTAAAGCCCTGTCGTTATAGCCTTTGGAAATCATTTGTCGCGACTTTCAGTCTCACTGATAGCAGAACACGGAACCGGTCATACTGTTATGTGAAATGTACGCTGTCCCTGAGGTCCACCTATTATTAGTCTCATTGGATTTTTCCTATGAAGTATAAATTTGCATAAATCTATAGACATTCCCACATCTTGAAGATTCACAGTAGTGTGGAACGTTGTCACATATTTGCAGTGTCTACTTTAAAGCCGTAAGGTTAGATTAAGTAAAAGTGGAAGTGTGTAAAAATCGTTTGTAGCGACTTTCAGTCTCAATGATAGCAGAGGATGGAACAAGTTATAACGCCGAATAAAGGCATGACCACAAACTTGTGCAATGTATGCAATTATAATAGGTGGATCTCAGCAATATGTCCCACATCTTTAAGGTTCACAGTAATTTGGAACTTTGTCCCCAGTTTAGCGAGTTAATCGGTCCTGAAGTTCTCTGGAATATCTCTGTGATTCCTGCACCTACATTAGGAGAATTTTAAACTGCTCAGCTACACCGTTAAGTGATCTACTGTGTGGCCGCAGGGTCTGGAGATGCAGAACTTCTCTTTATTAGGTCTCCCACGCAGTGTGGTGGACATCAATGAAGAATAAGTGCAACATAATGATATTACAAAAGGTCCAACGAATGTGTTGTCTCGGCGTAAGCGGGACAATGAGGACCACATCCAGTAGGGCATTGGAGACGATCTTGAATATCCAACCAATATAAATACAGATTAGATATGAAGCTACCCTCACGGCGACGAGGCTCAAAGTGATGGGCGAATGGATCGAAAGCGATCACAAGTCATATCATCAAAAGATAGCTGAGGTAGTGACGGTGGTTTTAACTGACATATCATCAGTATCCGACAGAATACCTGAAAGATCAATGGTTGCTGAGTGTGAGACCATGATACCAGACAGACAATCCTGCATTGATGGAACCGTAGTACAGACAACATCTGGAAATTGCTGTTATACAGATGGATCAAAACTAGGGGATAGAACGGGACTAGGACTTTACATCGAGGAACCGGAAACCGAACTCTTATTCCGTCTGCCAGACCATAACACAGTCCTACAGGCGGAAGTCCGAGCAATTACAGAATGTGTTAGCTGGCTTGGGGCTAAAGACCAACAAATGTGAAAATTTTCACAGATAGCCAAATGGCTATCAGGGCGATAACGTCTAGAACGGTGAAGTCGAGGACAGTTTTAGATTGTAAAATGGCGATTAACGCCTACTCCGAACACGGCACTATATGCATCATATGGGCGCCTGGTCATTGCGGATTAAGGGGTAACGAGGAAGCAAACGCCTTGGCATCTAGAGCCAGAGACTTGCAAACAACAACATTAGAGAACGCAAAACCCTTCGGAGTTACGCGTTCTGAACTAAAAATATGGGCGAGGAACGCCCATATCACGCTATGGAATAGTGAAAACGTTGGGAAGACAACGAAAGTCTTGTGGGGTGACTCTAACGAGGACAAGACCAAGACCTTACTGAGATTGAGCAAGGTAGAAACTAGTAAGATCATGGGTGTCCTTACAGGACACACATGCTTACAAGCACACCTACCTACATAGGATAGGAGTTGTAGATGACAGCATATGTAGGGCATGCGGGGAGGATGACGAAACGTTGGAGCATTTCCTCTGCCATTGCCCAGCGTTCCCGAACAATAGATCACGTTTCTTAGGAAATGATACTATACCAGACTTGACCCAACTTAGGGGCGTAGACTGGAAGAAGATTAAGGACTATGTCGACAGTACAGAGTTCCTAAAATAACTTTCCAATTACCTTTCTAAATAATAACAATTAGAGCACACAACAGGCCGAATACTGTCTTACGTGTATGTCCAAGGACATGAGGCGGAATTTCACCGCCTGCTCTTCTCAACCTAACCTAACCTACGTCTCCGATACATTCTGATTGCCTTAAAGTTAATCTATGCTAGTATTCGCAGTTCCTCCATTTCTTAGGCACATACATACATTGGAGTTGTTTAATGAACCTCAGGAAACACTAGAACGTTGTCACTCTTTACTTATAAAAATATGTATTGATTCCACCAATGAGGCGTATGAATAACAATGCTGCACGAATATTCCAAAAGGGAGTTTTTGACATGACTTTAAAGGTTTTTTAATGTAAGGTTTTTTTAATGTATGTAGTAAAATTTTATGGTCAAAATTTTTGTAGAAAATTTAATCCCAGCGCTGCCATTAGAAGTTTAATATGTTACACAAAAATAATCCACCAATCCTAAGATATTTTGATGTTCTCTACTCCATATGGGGTTGAAAACAATATTTTCCTAAACCATAAACACGATTTTTTGCATCATGTCCTTCTAAACTTCGCCCCTTAACTATCTAGATTTCCATTCTTTATTTCTAAAAATATCTTTCTTTAGATGATAGATCCTTTTTTTAAGATTGGCTGCGAAATAAAAGAGAAATGCAATAATTTTTGTCGTACAAATTTAATTTGGACTAAACATGTAATAAACAATGCCTTGAATTATGCTTTAATAATTCTATTGTAGATATTTAATGGATTGAAAAAAATTTAGAGAAAATCGGTATTGATCGGCACTAAAATGTATCCTAAAGCAAATTTAAACCAGTAAGGAAAGGCAGAAAGTCGGGCGGGGCCGACTATATAATACCCTACACCTCCCTAACAATGCGATAAGCGTCATTGCCATAATAATTTGGAATAATTGGTAAATGGGTAGAAACATATTATCTAATTCTGAAACGATAATCGCTAAATTAAGCAATATTCGTTCCTAAATTGAGAAACATCTTTCTGGAAAATTTTAATGATCGGAAGTAAAATGTAACTTCTATAGCTGTTTGATACCAAATCAGGAGGAACATATATATGGAGCTTTAATATAAATCTGAACCGATCTTCCCTGAATACTTATTCATGTAAATAAACCTCCTTCTGTCGAATTTCGTACTGATCGGATATAAAATACAGTCTCTACAGCGCTTACATGTCAAATCGGGGGTAACATATATATGGGAGTTATATCTAAATCTGAACCGATTTTCTCCGAATTTGGCAGTATTCCTTCATGTAATAAGAAACCTCTTTCTGCCGAATTTCGAACTGATCGGATATAAAATACAGTTTTTACAGCGCTTACAGGTCAAATCGGGGGTAACATATATATGTGTGTTATATCTAAATCTAAACCAATTTTCTCCGAATTTGGCAGTATTCCTTCATGTAGAAAGAAACCTCTTTTTGCCGACTTTCGCATTGATCGGATATAAAATAACATTTTTTCAGCGCTCACATGTCAAATCGGGGGTAACGTATATATGGGGGCTATATCTAAATCTGAACAGATTTCTTCCAAATTTAAAAGTGTTCATTTATATAATAGGAAACCTCTTTACAGCGCTTACATGTGAAATCGGGGGTAACATATATATGGGGGCTATATCTAAATCTGAACCGATTTCTTCCAAATTTAACAGTGTTCATCCATATAAGAAGAAACGTCTTTCTGCTGAATTTCATACTGATCGGATATAAAATAAAGTTTTTACAGCGCTTACATGTCAAATCGGGGCTAACATATATATGGGGGCTATATCTAAATCTGAACCGATTTTAACCAAATTCAATAGGGATCGTCCTTGTGCCAAAAAAAAGATATGTGTAAAGTTTCGTCGAGATCGGACCATATTTGCGACCTGTACTTTGATTACAAGAATACATGCACAGACGGACAGACGGACATAGCTAAATCAACTCAGAAAGTGATTCTAAGTCGATCGGTATAATAAACGATGGGTCTATTTCTTATCCTTTTGGGTGTTACAAACAAATGCACAAAATTAGAATACCCTGTACCACAGTGTGGTGTAGGGTATAAAAAAAAACGTTCTTACCCCTAAAGTAGGCTATGATACATTTGTGACTATAAAGACTAGAGTCATGCTTTCATGAAATCGATTAAATCATATTTTTATTGATTTTCCCTGCAGCAAAAAATTAACATAACATATAAAGATTAATGAGAAATGCAGAATGCTTCACTAAAGTATGACCTCAAAGTATGCAATGACTTCTTTTGCAAACTGTAAGCCTTCAAGTATGCTTTAATATGTTTTAAAATAACATTGATTGAATATTAATTTTTGACATGTCTTCGCTGTGCGGGTATAATAGTCCATATGAAACCACAATCAATAACAGATGGAAAACAAAAACATGTTTTCGTATGTGGAGAAATCATGATGAAAATTGTTACGAAATTAATTTTTGAAGGTTTATAATGGTATAATTAATAATATACATATTTGTATACATTGTAACGGGTTTTCCAATAGGGATGATATGATTTTGAAGTGACGTTTCGGCCATTTGTAATATGTCATGATCTGTCATTTGTTTTTCATTGTATTCAGTAGTGTTTACAATTTCATCATGGAGAGATATACGCAGGAACCACGTTTACAAATTATTCAGTTTTATTATCAAAATAATGGTTCTCCAATTGCAACTTTTCGTGCGCTAAGTCCATTTTTATAAAATCAAAAAAAACACACTTTCCACTCAACCTACGACCTTGACACCCATGAGCATTATTTTAGCCCTCGTTAAGAGCTATTTTTTTTCCATTGACCGATCCCCCATCCGACGAAGCGTTAAGGAGCTCGAGCAAATGTAAACTTTCCGTTCACATTTGAAAATGATGCTAAGTCCATTTTTTTATATCAAAAAAAATAAACTTTCCAGTCGACCTACGACCTTGACACCCATGAGCAATATTTGAGCTCCCATTAAGAGCAAACTTTTTTCCATTGACCGAATGTGGCTACGTGCCACACATCAAATGAAACAATTGAATTGTTGCGAGAAAAGTTTGGAGATTCGATTATTTCAAGAATTTGTGTTATTGAATGACCTCCAAGAAGTTGTGATTTAACACCATTAGAATATTTATTGTGGGGTTATTTGAAGTCATTGGTCTTTCGAAATAAGCCAGACTCTCTTCAAGCTTTCAAGTCAATATTGACCGTGCCATTCGTGACATACGACTTGATTCAGTGGAAAAAGTGCTCGAAAATTGGGTTCATCGAATTCGTTCCTGCAGACGTGTTATTTAGAACTTAATTGTATCGATTGTACTTCACATTAAATAAAAAACTTTTGAATTTCCTTAACAATAAGTGTGTCTTTTTTCAAAGAAATCATATTACTCTTATTGGTAAACCCGTACTTATATTTATTTTATTTTAATTTTTCCTGCTTTAAAATCTTTTCTAATCAAACACATTTCAAGCAATGAAAAATAAGTGTATATTACCTACAATTTTCCTATTGGACATTTCATATCAAAGAAAATAAAGTTATAAAGAAGTTCCGTCAAGTAGCGAGTAGTCTATCAGTGACGAACGAATAGAAATTTGATTTCAGCGAGTGAATTTTTTGAGTATTTCAAGGCCGATTTCCGAGATTTTTTTGTTATTATCACATTTAGAAAATTAATATCGATCGTTATGTACCAAAAAAGTTCAAAAAAATACTTTAGAAAACTATATTTTTCGCGTTTGAACTCACGACGAAACATCTGTGTAATAGAGAGTCTGTGATTTCATATAATTAATTTGTACTACTTCTCCTGTAGACAACACCTATGCTATCTTCCAAATTAAAAATAATATCCCGAATTTAAATTCCTTATATCATCATACATTACTTTCACATAATTTCCTCCTCAGCCTCATCAAAATAATTAAATGCACTCAATATTAATATCACATTTCACATTTGCATCCATGTTTTCTCCCTCCTTCCCATCGTTTTCCTGAGGTGCCCCTCTAGACTTTAATTACTTTAACCCTTCCTGGATGGAAAAATCTCTTTTCCAAACAATTCAACAGACAATCTCGATGAAATCTCTTGCATATTGCTGCCGATTGAAATCATCTCATGTCGTAGTTACATCTGTGATTTCTCTTTCCTGGTAAACGGAGAAAATCACTTACATTCAATTTAAAAATAACATAATGAAAGTCATTTATCATTTCATATTTACAACATTTTATAAAATGAACGAACGAATGGATTCGAATTGAGAAACTGTTGGGGAATTGGTGATGCTGCAACATGAATGTCGATTGCAAAGAGGCACGCGCCTCAATGAGGGAAGATAATAATGAGAATCTGGGGAGGGAAGTGGTTTTTGCACAGTGGTTTGAAATTTTCGAAAGAAGAGAAAGATTTATTTAATATATTAAAAGAAGAATATTTTCATATAGTTATAGTCATACACGCAAAGTTTGCCCAAAAGTATGTAAAGATTTTTTGTCAAACTGACGCCTTAAGATACGCTATGATAAAAAAATCGATAAACGTGAATTATTATCGAAATTTAATAATTTTTAATGCCTATTCGTATAGAAAGTTGTTAGCACAAAGTGTACCAGGAATTTCGTTACCCTACCGTTACCTTGTTAACATGGCGCCTACAAGGTAGGCTATAATAAAAAATGAAATAATTTTGATAAACGTGAATTATTAACGAAATTTTATAATTTCTAATCCCTGTTGGTATAGATAATCCTAAAAAAAAAGTTAACCTAAAAGTATGCAAAGATTTTTTGCCAAACAGACGCCTTAAGGTACGCTATGATGAAAAATTTAGATAAAAGTGAATTATTGTCGAAATTTTAATAATTTGTAATGTCAATTCTTATACCACAAAGTATACCTAGAAGTTTTGTTATCCTAGCGACTTAAAAAAGTCTTTGAAAAATTGCAAATAAGCATTATTTTACATGAATCTAATATTTTTCTTTATACTATTTAAGTATGGAGAGACCCTATATTTGATTGAGTTAATTTCACTGTCCTAAATCAATTTTCAAAAAAAAAATTAGAAAAATTCGAATATTGCCTGAAATTTAATATAAATATATATGTAAAATTATCATTTGACTATAGGGTAATTCCAACGGCAGTCGACCCACTTTTTAACACGACCCCCTCCGATTTCGATGAAATTTGGTACACGCTATCTCCTAGTGTGTACAATTTGTATGATGTCTATATTTAGTCCAAATTCGTTATGGTTCTTGTTTTACAGCGTAGAATGACAAACAAATAGGTATAGTCATATAGATTTATTCACGTCAAATGTTAAATAAGTGACCTTATTATGGATATTCCACGAAGCTACACCTTTCTAATTCCTTCTAACCAATATATTTTTTAAGCCAGGTTTGCTTTTGAGGTAAACCTGACTTAAGAATTTTAAAAATATAAATCAGATATTATTATTACCACGGTCCGATATACACGCTCTCATAACAAATAATAATCTGATTCCGCTCACATAGAAAGAATTTACAATGTGTTTTATATAAAAATCCTGAAATATATGTGGGAGAAAACAGTAAACAATCTGTATCTTTTAAACCAAAATGACCTCCATCGTGAAACTTATGTCACGTGTAAAGGACATTTAACGGTTTAACTACAAAAAATATGAAGAAAAAAAATTAGGTGCATTTCGAGATATTGAAGGATTAAAATTTTTTTTATATTTTTAATGTCCTTCAACAAGGACAATATTATTTTTAAATTATAAATTTTGCAGTACGAGAGTGGCCGGTTACAATGACACTAAAATCGTTGAAATCGGATAACGCGTTCTTAAGTTATACTCTGTTGAATTCAGAATCCTTTAAGAAAAAAGTAGAGATTCGACCAACTTTCGGACGCTGTAAAACAAGAACCATAACGAATTTGGACTAAATATAGACATCATACAAATTGTACACACTAGGAGATAGCGTGTAACAAATTTCATCGAAATCGGAGGGGGTCGTGTTAAAAAGTGGGTCGACTGCCGTTGGAATTACCCTATAACTAATTGTAGGTAATTTGTCCACATATCAATTAGTTTCTCAGCACTGTGCCCAGCAATAACCTCTAGCACACATACGATATGCAAAAATGCGTTGTAAATGTATCTGTATTGTTACCAATATGTGTATATGCGTAAGCACCTTAATGTCTGTCCGTCTATCAGTCTATCGGCCTGCATGTATTTCAGAGTATTTTTATTTGTCAATGATATTCAAAGGTATGAATTCCAGAGAATCAATGTATATTTGTTGCCTTTCCAAGCAAAGCTGGCAGATGATACTCTCATGACATACATACCGTTATATCAGACACATATACAAATGCAGAACAATGTTAAGGACAATACCCATGATGATGAGGATTCTGATACTGCTGTTTCTCTGCTCCTCCTGTTGATGATTCTGATGACGATGACGATTAAAGTGGAAATTCGAAATTGTTGTGGAGACATTGGTGTGGTTCTGATGATACTGTCTGTCGAAGATAATGATGATGTTGAGGAGAGGAGAGGATTAGGGCAACATTGTGGATGGCGATTATGATGATGTTGATAGTCACCGTTGCTCGATGAGTGAGTGAGTGTGTGTGTGAGGAAATGGTAGGAAACGATGTCAATTCTCAATAAATTCACATAAACTGACAACTGTAATTACACATATGAACACATGCAGATGTGTGTGTGTGTATGTAGGCTATTAACATACACATAAAGTTTCAAATGTAAGAGATTGCAGGCAAATGGGTTATCAAATAAATGTGATACAGAAATCAGTACTCGACCTGCATAAAGTAAAATCTAGTAAAAGACAGGCATGGGATTGACTCTACTATGGAGGAAGACCTTTATGAGATCGAATACAGAATAGAGGAAGGCTCATATGAGGTCGACTCTAGTATAGAGGAATATCTCAGAGGTCGACTCTAGTATAGAGGAAGACCTCTGAGGTCGACTCTAGTATAGAGGAAGACATCAGAGGTCGTCTCTAGTATAGAGGAAGATCTCTGAGGTCGACTCTAGTGTAGAGGAAGATCTCTGAGGTCGACTCTAGTGTAGAGGAAGACCTCTTAGGTCGACTCTAGTGTAGAGGAAGACATCAGAGGTCGTCTCTAGTATAGAGGAAGATCTCTGAGGTCGACTCTAGTGTAGTGGAAGACCTCTGAGGTCGACTCTAGTGTAGAGGAAGACCTCTGAGGTCGACTCCAGTATAGAGGAAGACCTCAGAGGTCGACTCCAGTATAGAGGAAGACCTTAGAGGTCCACTCTAGTATAGAGGAAGACCTCAGAAGTTGACTCCAGTATAGAGGAAGACCTTAGAGGTCCACTCTAGTATAGAGGAAGACCTCAGAAGTTGACTCTAGTATAGAGGAAGACCTCAGAGGTCGACTCTAGTCTAGAGGAAGACCTCAGAGGTCGACTCTAGTCTAGAGGAAGACCTCAGAGGTCGACTCTAGTATAGAGGAAGACCTCAGAGGTCGACTCTAGTATAGAGGAAGACCTCAGAGGTCGACTCTAGTCTAGAGGAAGACCTCAGAGGTCGACTCTAATCTAGGGGAAGACCTCAGAGGTCGACTCTAATCTAGGGGAAGACCTCAGAGGTCGACTCTAATCTAGGGGAAGACCTCAGAGGTCGACTCTAATCTAGGGGAAGACCTCAGAGGTCGACTCTAGTCTAGAGGAAGACCTCAGAGGTCAACTCTAGTATAGAGGAAGATCTCAGAGGTCGACTCTAGTATAGAGGAAGACCTCAGAGATCGACTCTAGTATAGAGGAAGATCTCTGAAGTCCACTCTACAATGAAGGAAGTCGACTTTACTAAACAATAAGACTTTTATGAGAACCTGAATTGTCTAGTAGACAAGAGGGCCAAAGTGGTTGACTATAGTATACAGGCGGGCTTAAGTGGTAAGCTCTTCAGTTTTCAATTCTCCAATGAGGAAGATCGTAGTGTTCGACTCCCCTACGAGTACAGAGGACGACTTCAATGATTGGCTCTGGTAAAGAATAAAATCTCATTGTTCGACTCTGGTATAAACTTGGTGCTCTATTATTGATAAAGAGTTCAGTGTCGAACTCTGTAATTTGCCACTGGGAAATAGGAAGGCTTTATTTATTTATTTATTTCGTCTATGGAAATACAATTCCTTACAGACTATTGCTTAATAATAAATTAATTCTAGTATACTTTTAAATTTCGACATTTTCATAGAAAAATCCAGATTATACAATTTAAAAATTTTGTTAAATTCCCTAAGGGATCTAACAATAGGCTCATTAGGACCATAATTAGTTCTATGTAGTGGTACTTTAAAAAATTCATAGTTTCTTAATCTCCTAGAAGGAACGTTAAAAGGAATTAGATTTAATATATGAGGGCAATCAATAAGTCCACAAATAACTTTATATAAAAACATTAAAGATTGTAAACATCTACGGTTAGATAATATTGGAAGGTGAATAAGTTTACACCCGGATTCATATGAAGGAAATGGATGAACAAAGTTGAGTGAAGACAGGGCAAATTTAACAAATTTCCTTTGTATTCTCTCAACTCTGTTGACCTGCGTAGTAGATGACGGGTTCCAAACAATTTGCGCGTATTCTATTGTTGAGCGGACAAAAGTCATGTACAAAATTTTCCGAGTATATGGGTCACTAAAATCAGAACTGTGGCGTTTAATAAATGCAAGAAGTTTATATGCTTTTGGAATGATGTAGTCAATATGAGAATTAAAGCTAAGTTTCGAATCAAACAAAATGCTCAGATCAAGAATTTCATGAACTTGCTTGACTCTCTCACCATTTGCATAAAATTCCATAAATATTGGACAGTGTAAGCGTGAATAACAAACGTAAAAGCTTTTTCTAACATTTAGGGACAGTTTATTAAAAACACACCAATCTGTGACAGATAAAAGATCACATTGTAAAAAAGTAGCATATAATAAATTATTTATACGTTTAAACAGTTTCACATCATCTGCATAAAGCAAGCATTGAGAGTATGATATACATTTTGAAATATCATTTATAAACAAGTTAAATAGAAGTGGCCCCAAAACACTACCCTGAGTTACACCAGAAGTAGCAACGTAGGGCAAAGAACTGGAACCATCGATATGGACCATATAGACTCTGTTGGTTAAGTACGGTCGTAACCAATCAAGGGATTTTGAATAAAAACCAAATTTGGTCAATTTGGAAATCAGAATATAATGTGATACTTTATCAAATGCTTTAGAAAAATCCAAGTAAATTGATCCTACTTGGCTTCCTCTTTCAAAGCTACAGAGACAGAAGTTTGTAAAAATCAACAAATTAGTCGTAGTTGAACGTCCTTCAATAAAGCCATGCTGACATTCTGACAGATACGGTTTAACGGCTGAGAACATCTTACGATACATTATATGCTCGAAAACTTTTGAAATGTTGGATATTTTGGCAATAGGCCTGTAATGGCAGACATTGGATTTATCGCCAGACTTGAAAACTGGGGTGATAAATGCAATTTTCTATTGATCAATAAATGATCCAGTTAGCAATGATTTATTGAAAATTGTCAGTAATGGCTCGCAAATGGAAGGAGATATTTTTTTTTAAGAGAGATGCAGAAAAACCGTCTATATCTAATTTCTGAGAACTTTTCAGATCAGCAATACCAAAAGAAATGTCTTTGATATCAAGCTGAATAAGACCAAAATCAATACAAGACTCTACCAGATCCAAAAACTTTGAATCCTCGAAGGGCCCGTCATTGTCAAAATTCGATTTAAAAAAATCTGCAAATAAATTTACAATCTCAGAAGTGGTGTTAGCAGATACATTACCTAAATGCATAGCAGAAGGGAAATTGCTGGATGATTTCTTTGATTGAACAAAGTCCCAGAAAGATTTCGGGTTACTGTTAATTCTTTCTTGGAAACTTAATATGTACTGTTTGTAGAGGAATTTATTAAGAAAGGAAAATTCACGAGAATAATAATTGTATAACCGTTTCGATTCGCTGTCATTTGTGGACTTATATGATTTATAAAATTTGTTTCTTAAATTCTTTAACTTCTTTAAACCTGAAGTATACCACGGTAACTTATGAATTTTACCACATTTATAATGAATATAATTGCTTGTAAGATCACTTATAGTCTTAACAAATTTACAATAACAATCCGTTACAGTTAAATCTGAAAAATAATTCGACCAATCAATACTTAAAATTGAAGTGTTTAGCAAATTGAAATTACAGTTTTTAAAGTCAAAATAACTTTGGCCAATAGATTTAAGCTGAGGAAATTGCAAAAATTCAAACTCAACTTCTAAAGCTACATGATGCTCATCAGTTAAGGATAAAGGATGGTCACATGAACAAATTTTAAATTTTAAGTTCTCACTAATAAATATTAGATCTAGAACACGATTTAATGCATTAAAAAAGCAATTAATCTGGCCTAAATCTATTAATTAATTTCGATATCAGAATTTACATTTGTTGCACACATATATGAACTATCAGGAAAATGTGTCCATATAACCTTGCCCATATTAAAATCACCAAAGACTGCCAGCTCACTTGTGTCATAGTCAGCAGCAACATTTAAAACAATGTTAATATGCTCATCATACATTGAAAAACAGCTATTTGGAGGGATATATGATACCATGACTAATAATGATGACTGATCAACAATATGAACACATAGTTGATCAAGAATTGTGTCAGAATTAGGCAAATTAATTTTTATAGCTCGGAAATTACGACGAACAGCAACAAGAACACCTCCACCTCTAGCGCAATTTGATTTAACAAAATCTCGATCTTTACGAAAAATTTGAAATATTCTCGTATCAAAGAACTCTTCATCATTAAAATCGGCATTGAGCCACGTTTCAACAAGGACAATAACATCATATGCGGATTGGCTAGTTTCTAAATGTACTTGATGGGTCTTAGTACGCATTCCAGACATGTTTTGGTAATAAACACGTAAATAATTATTAGAAGAAGTAGCAGGAATCATGTTCTCTCGGACGGCTTTTGGCTTCTTTGAAAAAATTGAAACGGACGAACCTTTACATCAGCAGGCCACATCATCGGTTTAAAAAGGACATTGTAGAAATCGGCAGAGATACCAAGCTTGAAACTAACCCTTGTCATTTCATCAATATTCGCATCCTTCTTCACCAGTTTCCGACAAAGCAAGTGATCCCTGCTAATGTCAGCACATTTTTCGACATAGGCTAAGATTTGATTCTCCGTTACAGTGGGTTTAAACGAAGAAATATGAACCCATTTTCTGCGAGCAACAACTTCCAGTTCTTTGTTGTCATTCTGACCAATAACATACACATTCTGTTTCTTTTTGCGACGCCTTACATCAACCCAATCAGAAGTGTGCGGTGGGTTGTTATTACTCTCCGCCTGTGAGACGGGCAAAGAACAAGCATCATGCATATCTGTATCTTCCGAGCACATACTTGCATGATCAACAGCAGCAGAATTCACAGTATATTCGGAACGAACTCCATCAACAGCAACACTCAGCTCACGAACAGCAACAACATTAGTTTTCGCTTCGGCTTTATTCCCAACACCAGACTTTGGTTTGATCGAACTGATTTCATTCACTTCACTGCTTACATTAGAAATGTCAGTAGAAGGAATATTAGCAGCAGCAACGCAAGAGAGAGAACGAGTTGAATGACCTCGTGAAGTACTCGCACTAAAATCGATTTCGTTACTTGAAAGATTTCCTCTTATAAATGCATTCAAGGTCGCCTTTAACTCTATCACATCATTTGAAAGAGAGCTTACAGCACTAACCAAATCATTGGATATTAAAATGCATTCATCACAGTTAAAGACAATGTTTTTCTGTTTTTTTAGCAAGTCATAAGTTGTTTGCTCATCAACGCCAGAGCAAAACAAATGAAATTTAGAATTGCAAATGCAGCACTTAACAAACTTATCACTCTGCAAAGATTTAAAACACTTTGCACACAACGTTTTAGGATGAGAACACATAGCGAAACGACCGAATTAAACAGCAGTCAGCTACCGACTGGTAGAGCAAGTCCTCAGAAAAGACTCTCCTACTGAGGAACTCTGGTAGGGGAAGTCCTCAGTACTCGTCTCTAGTCTAAAATATCACCTCAAAGTTCGCCTCTAGGATTGATCAAAACCTCCGTGGTCGACCCACCTATGGAGGAAAACTTCATTGGTTGGCTCTGGTAAACGATAAGTCCTCATTATAGAAAGTCCTAAGTAGCCGGCTCTAGCATTGATCAAGACACCAGTGTTCGACTCACGTACCAATGAAGGCTTTAGTGCTTGACTTTGGTGCAGAAGAAGGCCTAAGTGATCGACTCTGGTAGAGCAAGTCCTCAGTACTCGTCTCTAGTGTAGAAGGTCACCTCAGATTTCGCCTCTAGTATAGATGAAACCCTAGCGTTCGAATCTCCTACGGAGTGGGGGGGGGGAGGTAGTATCTGTGGTAGGCTATAATATAGATCAAAACCTCACCTCACCTACGGAGGATGGCTTCATTGGTTGGCTCTGATCAAGAATAAGTCCTCATTAGTCGAATCTGATTTAAGGAAGACCTCAGTAGTCGACTTTAGTATGGATCAAGACATCAGTGTTCGACTCACGTATGAAGGAAGGATTCAGGGCTTAGCTCTAGTGAAGAAGAAGGCCTAAGTTGGCAACTCTGGTAGAGCAAGCCTTTAGTGCTCGTCCATAGTACAGAGGGATATCTCAGAGTTCACATCTAGTATAGATGAGACCTCAGTGTTCGACTCATTTTCGGAGAGAGGCATCAATGATAGGTTCTAGAATTGATCTGTACCTCAGTTTTCGACTCACCTTCGGAGGTATGCTACAGTGGTTGGATCTGGTGAGGAAGAGGGCCTAACTGTCCAACTCTGGTAGGGCAAGTCCTCAGTGTTCGGCTCTAGTGTAGAGGAAGACCTCAGCGCTCGCCCATGGTATACAGCCTTATTGGTCAAGGCTTCAGTGCATGGCTCTAGTGAAGAAGATGACCTAAGTCTTGGGAGTTTGTCCTAGTGGAAATGGAGATTTCAGAGTTCACCTCTAGTATAGATCAAGACCGCACTATTCGACTCACTGTGGAGGGATGCCTCAGTTGTTGGCTATGGTGAATACGAAGGCCTAACTGATTCATTCCGGTAATACAAGTTCTCAGTGCTCGGCTCTAGCTTAGAGGAAGACCTCAGAGCTCCTCTCTGGTACACTGGAAAACCCCAATGGTCGACTTTAGTATAAAGGATGACATCTGTATTCAATTCTTGTTCAAAAAAGACCTCATCTTCTATATTACCAAAGAAAATCCATATTGACATTTTTTGCCAAAAATTCATAGTTCTTACCTTACATCCCTCTACGACTCAACATTATCTCCACAAAAAAATCTACTGTGTAAGAGAGAGTATGTGCGTAAATATGAGAAATGATTATAAAAATGCGTACATACTCGTATATGAAAATGAATTTATCTCAAAGTCAAATAGGGCCATCATCAGATGTGTTCGAGTGCAATTTGTATCTGTAACTTTAGCTCCCCCACACCGTTCCTCGTACCCCAGACCACCAGAATCCCAGCAACCAACAGACTACCTTGGCTCAGACATAGCGACCATATCTTCTTATAAATAATCAGACATAAATAAGTACTTGTGGAAGGAGGATGGATGGCTGGCTGTATGCATAAATGAAAGCAGGGAGTGAGTGAGGTCTCTTAGCTGGAATGACTAAAGAAATGGATACGTGTGCACAAGACATATGGAAAAATATCGATTCTCACAGAGATTACATCATGTACTTGTATCTTTAAGTGGTTATATGAGTGTGTGTGGGTCTGTGTGTCTCCTTTATCTGAAGCATGACTTCAGTGCAAAACTGATGATTGTCTTGTCTTTCGGATAAAAGGAGCACAAGAACGATTACTTATGGGTTGACATTGGGTCTAGAGATATAATTGCTAATAACAGGATTAACTAGAATTTTCTTCACATATAATGAAATTTGAAGGTCTTTTATATTTGAGAGGAGAGCGGCAAACTCTTTTTTTCTACTTCACATCCTTCTTGACACAGATTTTCTTCTAATTCCACGGAACATCTGTCATTGCAATACATACTTGATATTTTAAATTGTATATAGGTAACATTTCCTACAGTAAGTAAGACAGATAATAAAGATAACAATATAGCTCTACGCAACTGAAATGGAATTTTGCGATCAAATGTAGCCAAAGAGGCATCTCGGTGACTTCTTATTGTATTCTAGACTCGAGCACTAAGGTCGTCGAAGTCGATTACTGAGGCCTTCCTATCGATTAGAGAAGATCACTGAGGTCCCCAGGAGTATACTAAAGTAGAACGTGGAAACCAATCGGCATATATTATTAAAATGGAGTGCTTATATATACAAATACAGAATATGCAAAAAAAATTGGTGACATCGCCATCTATTGAATGGGTGAATAACTATGAGCACACACTCATAGTTAGTCGTATATCAATATAGTGAAGATCCATTTTCATTTATTTACTTTATTATAAATAGTCTTCCGAGAAGACTTAAGGCTCAATATAAAGCAAAATGTTTACCATTTTTAATTGACAGGTAGATGGCACTACTAACCACCGAGGTTTTTCTCTGCTAGTGTCAACCACTGATGCCTTTGTAGAGTCGAAATTCGAGTTCTACCTTTCCACTAGAGTCGACCACCTCTTTTATAATTGACTCGACAATTTAGGTCTTTACCTAAACTTGAGCCGACTATTGAGATCTTCCACTAAACCAGATTCTACCCCTGAGATATTCCATATATTAGAGTAGATTTCTTACGATACTATGGTAGACCTCTGAGGTTTTCCTCTGTATTATAGTTGATTTCTGGGATGTTCTCTATACTAGAGTTGATCTCTGGGTCTTCCTCTATATTAGCGTCGACCGCTGAGGTCTTCCTCTATAATAAAGTCGATTTCTGAGGTTGACGTCTATCCTATAGTCGACCTCTGAGGTTGTCCTCTATACTATAGTCGACCTCTGAGGTCTTTCTCTGTACTACAGTCGACCTCTGAAGTTGTCCTCTATACTAGGGTCGACCTCTGAGGTCTTCCTCTGTATAGAGTGGACCTCTGAGGTCTACCTCTGTATAGTTTGGACCTCTTAGGTCTTCCTCTAAGTTCTTCCTCTGTACTAGAGTCAAATTCTGAGGTCTTCCTCTATACTAGAGTCGACCTCTGAGGTCTTCCTCTATACTAGAGTCGATCTCTGAGGTCTTCCTCTATACTAGAGTCAACCTCAGAGGTCTTTCTCTATACTAGAGTCGCCCTCTGTGGTCTTCCCGTATACTAGAGTCGACCTCTGAGGTCTTCTCGTATACTAGGGTCGACCTCTGAGGTCTTCCCGTATACTAGAGTCGACCTCTGAGGTCTTCCCGTATACTACAGTCGACCGCTGAGGTCTTCCTCTATACTAGAGTTGACCTCTGGGGTCTTCCTGTATACTAGAGTCGACCTCTGAGGTCTTCCTCTATACTACAGTCGACCTCTGAGGTCTTCCTTTATACTACAGTCGACCTCTGAGGTCTTCCTCTATACTAGAGTCGACCTCTGAGGTCTTCCTCTATACTAGAGTCGACCTCTGAGGTCTTCCTCTATACTAGAGTCGACCTCTGAGGTCTTCCCGTATACTAGAGTCAACCTCTGAGGTCTTCCCGTATACTACAGTCGACCGCTGAGGTCTTCCTCTATACTAGAGTTGACCTCTGGGGTCTTCCTGTATACTAGAGTAGACCTCTGAGGTCTTCCTCTATACTAGAGTCGACCTCTGAGGTCTTCCTCTATACTAGAGTCGACCTTTGAAGTCTTCCTCTATACTAGAGTCGACCTCTGAGGTCTTCCTCTATACTAGAGTCGACCTCTGAGGTCTTCCTCTATACTAGAGTCGACTTCTGAGGTCTTCCTCTATACTAGAGTCGACCTCTGAGGTCTTCCACTATACTAGAGTCGACCTCTGCGATTTTCCTCTATACTAGAGTCGTATTGACATGTAGATGGCTTATATGAAATGTAAGACATTGAAACTAATCTCAGACTTCAGATTGAATACGTAATAGCAAACAGGTCGATTTAAAAATAAAATGTAAATACTATGACAAATTTACATCTACAAAGAATGTTATATTATATCCACAAATGGAAATTAATAACTTTGACAACAGCGCCATCTATAGTTCGCACAAATAACTACGAACACCACTTTTTGTTAAGTGAATATAATACATAAATTTATATAGACTAAAATCTTTTGTCTTACTCCGGAAGGGGGTGCCGCAAAATATTTAAATATAATCACTTCGTAAAGAATACGCAAATCGACATTTAGATGCACGCTGAAAAAAAATCGCTTCTGTAGTATATTGTCCCAAACATATTCGGCTTGAAGCATATATATGTTTATGGTACACTCTAAATATATAATATTTGGTACACACAAAAATTATATATTTGGGAAGATGTTGTTCTAAACAAATCCTTGTTTTCACCCTAATACCTTTTATTTGGGATTTTAATTCCGAAACAAAAATGTATTTAAATTTAAGTATTCCGAAAATATCGAACCTTAATTGTGTTAAGTTTTTCAGTAATTTAACGATAATTTTTAAAAATTTTTAATTGAAATCGTATAATTTTTAATAAAATTGATTTACTCGAAGGATTGAAAAAAATATTGACATGAAATACCCAGAAATGAGTCCCTTAAAACAGAATGCAATGCTGCTAATGGTATTTTTGACTGGGAAAAATAATTCGAAACGAATGAAAAATTAAAAATGAAATTAGAAAAATTCACCAAAGTTTTGAAAATCTTTCTTAAATTATATATATTTGAAGATATTCCTAAACAATAATTTTATTGGTATATAAATACATATTTTATTTGAGAAAATTAGTTTGCAAATATATTTTGTTGTAATATATTAATATATGCGTTCCAAGTAAATTTTATTGATTTTCAAATAAAATTTATTTACTCAGAAATATAAAACATTTAAAAATTTGTGTTCCAAATATATTTTCTTTCGATTCAAACATATCAAAAAAGTCGATTTTGCCCCGTGTGGCGTTAGTCATTTATGGAATAAAATGGAAATAATTTGTAGTCGTATTTAGGATTGTAAAGAGGGATTTTCAATTAACTTGAGTTACCGAAAGTTCCCTTAAGTCTTCCATGGTAATTTTAAACATATGTACATATAGAATATTTCTTTAATGACGACATATAGAGGACGCCATCATTTCATAAATAAAATGATACTAATGGAGACCTCTATGACTAGCAGACGTTGGGTGTCATTCATAAATGCATTGTCAAGTGGATAAAAAGGTTAAAAGGGGACATTCTTAAAAATATAATCATCTCAAATAGGTAGAATAAATATTTCATTATCGACCTGCAGGAGGTGTTTTTAATAAGAAAGGTCTCTATAGGACATATTTTGCCTCCAAAGATATGGAATTACTTTAAGTAATTTCATAATAATATATTTCGTTATACGAAATTTTAGAAACGTTTCTTGTTAATGATTTTCTTGAATATTTAGGAGAAACATATTAACATTGACATATAGATGGCGTTAATGAAATTTTGAGTATACTGAACATCAGATTTATCTTTATTTTATTTCATCATATATGAATAAATTCTGATTATGATACAAATTAGGAAAAAGGTTAACTAGAAAATAATAATATTTTGACAACAACGCCATCTACATAATCCAGGAATAACTATACAATTTTTTTTCTGAAGAGAAGGATCTGACACTATTTTGAAAATTTACTTCTAGATGGCGTAACTCATTAATAATAGGAATCTTACAATATTTTGAATATAAATAGAAAAAACTCTTGTCAAGTTTATGGAAATTGACGCACAGATGGCGTTAGTCATTTCGGAAAAATTAAAATAATTGTTGCTTTAGGTCATCATTAGATTTATATATATTTCTTCCATAGTGACTAAATGTTTCAAATTACTCCTCTCTAGGATCCCTTCTGATTCCAAAAAATAAATAAATTGACATTTAGATGGCAGTCAGTCATTGTGGAAAGAAAATGAATTATTTTTGTTATATATATATATCTAAATAATGGTAGATTTTATATTAAATTATTTCCCGAAATATTCTTTCAGACTTTCAGGGTATTTTGTAACAAATTTATAAAACATTGCAGCATTAACGACATATAGAGGGCGCCGTCACTTCACGACCAAACATAATTTTATTTATGGAGGCTGCTATGACTGCAGTTCCTTTTGTGTCATATAGCTAGGCGTGACTATAAATACTTTAAATTGATCATGGAAATATGATCTTAAAAAGGTAGATTAAATCTGTCAATAAGACATGTAGGTGTCTTTTTTCGGAAGTAGTGTTTCTACAGAACATTTGTTTGTCGTTAAAGGTATTCAATCAATTCAAGTGATTTCCTAATTAAATAATTCAGTAAGTTATATTAAACACTTATTAGAAAAAATAGAAATACTTAATATTACCTTCAATCATCTACGAATAATCATTTACTAAATGGATTACCACAGACTAATGAATGGAAATATACAAAAATATCCATGATAAATAGTTTCATTAGGAATACTGACCCTAGACTAAGTACACTTTTTATATATTACATTTTACTAGACATCTTTTTCGACCAATTTGTGTGTACATTTAATGACTTGCGAGCAAATAATGATACCTATTAAATGTCCAAACGACAGAGTAAAGCCTAGACAAATTTATCTAATGACAAATACAATATAAAGAAAACGAAATCTTTAAGCCCAAAGAGATGCAGACAAAAGACTGGACAGTAACAAAAAAAACACACACACACTCACAAATGACCACAAAAATAGCCCCCAGACAAGATGGTATGAGTAGGTATCAGACATGTAGTATTTCTCATACGGCTGAGCACAGACAGGCAAATTTTCCAGACCAACTAGTAAGAAAAATGCTGATGGACATTCCAAAGAAACACTCAAACATGTGCATACATGGCCAGGGGCAGACAAAAAGTATGAACTAGACACCGGACAAGTGTCAGGTAAAAAAGGTAAAGGTATTTGTGAAATTATTAAAGAAATGTAGTTACTAAAATATTTGTTAAATTTAGAAAGAAAAAAAAAATTACCTTCTTTTGAAGTAGAGAACAAAATTTTCACTTGAGCGCCTAAATTTGGGCTTCACTCGCATTGCATTTTAATGTGAAAGCCTACATATAGGCTTCACTTTTTGTTATTTTGAAAATTCCCTTATGTTTATAACACTCTCACTGCATTTTATTAGGCCAGCCTAAATGTAGGCTTTAATTTTGGATATTTTTAAAATTCCCACACACAATACTTATTCACGCCAAGCATTCACACGCACGCACACACGTTTTAGTTCACACTTTCTGTTGCTTCCGTTTTTGATGTTTTTTTCTTTCTTTCCTTTTTCCGTTTTGTTATGATTTTGCTTATTGTTGTTGTTAGGTTTCCTTTTCTTGTTTGGCAAATTATTACACGTGAAATTTACAACACAACCTTCCGCCGTTTGTGTTTTTCATAATTCGTTTGTTTTCGCCGTTTTGCAGGTTCGTTTCGAATTTTTTTTCTCGCATTATTTGGTGAGTTGCATAGTCAGTCAGTCGAACCTCTGGTACGTCCGTTTTGTACGATTTAATTACGGAAACTGTGCTACTCCGAAATGTGCCGGCAATAACAGCAAAAACAAACATCAAATAGAAAAAGGCAAAAGAACAACAACACTGCCAACGCAGCATATAAACAATGTAAAAGACAGAAAGAACAACAGCACTAAGGACAATTGGAATTACAAATAATTCTCGGCGCTCTTGTACTCTGCAGCTCTCAGCTCAGAGAGTTTCATTCGTTAGTATTTCTCTTTTGAAATACTAACGAATTTCCCACAAAGAGTTAGCAAATCGTTACTCGTTATTAATATCTGACTCTCATGCTCTTTCGTAACAAATGGTTCGACACTCTCTCGAGTTGTCTCTTTCTCTCTCCTCATGCAATTGTCAGATTTAAGGAGAGATGATACAAAATCCTTATGTGACAGGAATCGTTTATTTGTTTAATACCAGGAGAAGTCATGGGACGTGTAAATTCACGTATACTAAGGCAAATAATGTTGTATACTGTGAGAGTAATCGAATAATTTCGAGCATACTTTTAGGATGAAGTAAGCGAAAAATGGTTGTGGGAAGGATTTGTATAATTTTAATTCTAATTTTTATGAAGATTTTTAAAAATTTGGCTTAATTTTTTAGATTTGTACCAAAAATTGCTCTATTTACAATTAATGTTGCTCTATGTTACAATTAAGAAATTAACTCGAAATTAGTTAACCTTTAAAAAGTACGGGCTAGTCATTTAAATTTCTAGACCAAACGTCTTTAAAAATAAAACCAGTAAGGAAAGGCAGAAAGTCGGGCGGGGCCGACTATATAATACCCTACACCTCCCTAACAATGCGCAAATGGGCACTGCGATAAGAATTTGGCAGTTTTCATACATGTAATAAGAACTGCCAAATTTTCGTACTGATCGGATATAAAACACGGTTTATACAGCGCTTACATCTCGAATCAGGTGAAACATATATATGGGAGCTATATCAAAATCCGAACAGAATTTCCCCGAATTTGGTAGCATTCATTCATGTAATAAGAAAACTCTCTCTGCCAAATTTCGTACTTATCGGATATAAAATACAGTTTCTACACCACTTACATGTCAAATCGGGTGAAACATATATATGGAGGCTATAAATCTGAACGGATTTTTCGCGAATTTGGCAGTGTTCATTCATGTAATAAGAAAATTCCCTCTGCCGAATTTCGTACAGGTCGGTAATAAAATACGGGTTCTACAGCGCTTACATGTCACATCGGGCGTAACATATATATGGGGGCTATAGCTAAATTTGAATCGATTTTGACCAATTTCAATAGGAATCGTTCTTAGGCCAAAAAAGAGCACTGTGCTAAATTTCATCACAATCGGGCCATAAATACGTCCTGCACTTTGATTACAAAAATACATGGACAGACAGACAGACGGACATGGCTAAATCGACTCAAAAAGTGATTCTATGTCGATCGGTATTATAAACCATAGGTCTATCTCTTCTCTTTTTGGGCGTTACAGACAAATGCACAAAGTCATAATACCCTGTACCACAGTGTGGTGTAGGGTATAAACATAAAAGTCATAAGATTATCCTTCAAAAACATAGCTTAAAAGCCAAACCGTTGTCCATTAAAATCTGGACCAAAACATCTACTAAAGTCTTTTAAAAACGCAGGACTTTAAAATTTCATCTAAAACTCATACTCAAAATTTTTTTATTAAGTAAGAAATTCACACCACTTATAGTTTAAAATTCTAAACAAAAGCCCTTCAAAATGTTAGTCTAAGAGACCTACGAACGTCCTTTCTAATCTACAGTAGACTTCCTATGATTTTCTTTTAAAAATACATAAAGACCAAAAGTCTAAATAGTATAATTTAAAAATTGAGACTTGAGAATGCTTTAAATATATAAGTCTAGAGGTCTTTTGATTGATTTTTAAACGTCAAGACAAAAATCCTTTGAAATTTCAGGCTTAAATTGGTTATTAATGTTTTTTTTTTCAATATAATTGTTTTTTGTTTATATTGTTCCAATTATTGAAGGGATAAACATAGACTAATCTATTTAAAAAGCACGCCTAAAAGTCATACGATTGCCCCATAACAATTTGAGCCAAAAATTCTTAGTATTGTCCCCTAAATGTCAATACTAAAAGTCCTTGTCGAAGTTGCCTTTAAAATCTATTCTCAAATACTGTCGATTGTTCTAAGAACCATATAATTATCCTTTAAAGTTAAATCCCTAGCTGCAATAGCATTTTAATGCAATCTACGATTATTCTTCAAAAACCAAAAAAACCTTGTAAAAGTCCTGCGATTGACTTCTTAAGAGTCATGCTTTTTAATTTCCTACAATTATACACTACAAATTTTTGTAACATATATGATTGTTGTTTTGTCAAAGGCCCAAAATTAGCCGACTTGACATATAGATGGCGGTAGTAGTTTAAAAAAATACTTCGTGAAAACACTACTTTCTAAAACACATTTTTTAAGTTTCAAGGCGCCACTTTGTTTAGTCTTTTTTGAGCACTGAGATCGTTTACTCAGTGAATATGTAAACATGGAAAAAAGGCCTCATACCAACCAATATTAAAATCGAGCTTGATACTTCTTGGGGAGAGTCTGCTCCTTCGTTTACAGCTATAAAATATTCGGTGGCAGAGTTAAAACGGTGTCCACGCCATGGTTATGGTTAAAAAATCCACAAAGTGGTATTGGAAGACCGTCGGTTGAAGTTTTGTGAACTAGCTGAAGTCATAGGCACTTTAAAACAAGTAAGAAAGTTTCAGTCGGGTAAACCGACTAAGGTATACCCTCACTTTGTGAGCAATGTAATATATAACATTACACCAATAAATCTGTCAATTTGTGTGGGAGGTACCAGAAGGGGTTTTCCAAATACACATATTTTTCGGTAAACAGTACATTCTTAAATACATTGCATTGTGCTGAACTATAAGCGTTTATGTGCACTGGTATATTAAAGTTACGAGCTATGTAATTTTGGTATGATTTGGTCATTTTGTGTGGGAGGTACAAAAAGGGGAGGGGTGATAACGCCCACTTTTTACAGGACTATAGGCACTATAACAGCATTACACTGTACAAAATTTCAAGTATTTGTATGCACTGGTATTAAAGTTACAAGCCGTTTACTTTTGGTACGAAACGGTCCATTTGTGTGGGATGTACCAAAAGGGGCTGTACAATAATGCCCATTTTTTACCGGACTATAGGCGCTACAAAAACATTATACTGTAGAAAATTTCAAGCATTTTTATGCACTTGTATTAACGTTATAAGCAGTTAAATTTTGATGCAAAATGGTCCATTTGTGTGGGAGGTACCAAAAGGGGCATGCCAACTTCACTCATTTTTCTCGAGTTAATAGCGACTAATATACTAATACTATGTGCAGAATTTCAAAAGATTCGAATAAGTAGTATAGAAGTTATTAAAGAATCAATATTTCACTAAATTTTAACCCTTTGTGTGGGAGGTACCAGAAGGAGTAGACCAATATGGCCCATCTTCGAACTCATCCGGAGATAGATCAAAATATTACCACATACCAAATTTGAAGTCAATCGGTTAATCCTTTCGAGAGTTATCGTGCGCACCAGCCAGCAGACACACAGACAGACAGACAGACAGGCAGACAGACAGACAGACAGACAGACAGACAGACGGACGGACATTGCTCATTCGACTTAAAATGACCCAAAACGGATTTCCTCCGAACATACTTAGGGTCTTAGATCACTCCTTCGATGTGTTACACTTTTTTCCGTAGCAAATGATATATACCCTCGTCACACTAAAGTGAGGGTATAATTATCTATAGATGGCATATTAACGGAAATGTTAATGATGAGAAAGCTGTACGCAACATGGGTGCCGCGTTTGCTCACAATCAATACAATGCACCAGTTCACACATCCAATATTACGATGGCCAAAATCGATGAATTAAAAGTTCGAATTCCTTTAGCACGCACCGTATTTAACAGATTTAGCTTCCTCGGATTATTTTTTGTTTCGCGGGAAAAACTGTATCGAGCTAAAAGGAGATTATTTTGAGAAATAAAAAAAATTGTCTTATATTATCCTTTAGAATTTCATTTTAAAATTGCTGCAATTGTTTTTAATTTTGCTAATTTTTGTGGAACATATCTACGTTTATCATTTAACTTTTCAACTAATATACCTCAGTCATTGTCATTAAATCTATCGTAAAATATTTACGATTGTCCTTTTAATATGTAGCCTTAACCACGTACAATTGTGGTTTTAAAATTAGCCTACGAATCACACATTTTTAACTTTTATTGACGCCTAACATAACGTCGATTTCCTTAAAAAATAGGGTCTAAAATATTTATAATTTTACATTAGAAATTTTGCATAAAAAACTAAAATACCTACGATTTGTAATTAAATCTCAATCTAAGACAATCCAATAATTAAATTATTTTTCTTCTTAAATGTGTGAGCCTAACGTACCTACGATCAACCTTCACAGTGTGTGAATAAGTACCTGCGATTAGCCTTTAAATGTTATGCTAAAATAGCCTAAAAGGCCTACGAATATCCTTTAATATTAGGAGTATTCTGATTGTACTTTACAAATATATTTCAAAATGTCTACGAAAGTTATCAACAATTGCTGGTAAGAGTCCCACAATATTTTGCCTTAATAATAGGGAAAAAAGCCAAACGATTGGCCTAAAAAGTACAAAAGTCCTTTTGCCCTTTAGATTAAAAGACCTACGATTGTCATGTAAAAATATAGCCTAAAACACTTTTTCAAAAAAATAAGCAAAAAGTCCTGCGATTGGCCTCTATAAATTAGCAGCAGTCGTTGATCTGTTCTCGCTATTGACAGACGTGTTTCTCTTGTTGATAAACTCGACAGTGTGTTTTTTTTTTCGTTTTCATTTAAAACACCATAAACATTGTTGTTGGACTCGAAAAACAAATTTTTAAAAACAAACAGTAAACAAAAAAAACAACATAAAACGTACATACGAAAGTGATGATGTGAATGCACATCTTGTTACAATGACGGGAAAAAAACCCAAAAACAACACTATCGGGTCCAAAACGGACAACAACTACTATGCTCCCTTACAAACAATTGATGATGATGATATCGATGATTATCAAGTTACTAGTGAAGTGAAGCAACACATTCCACCAATAACAATCCTCAAATGCAAAATTGAGGAATTGCATGAAATTTGCAAAATTTCTAAAATCAAAGACTATGCCATTCGAAAAATGTCGATTGGTCTAAAATTTTTTTGTTATTCAAAACATGATTATGATGCTATGTGCAACGCACTTAATGAAAAATATGAATTCTTCACCTATGCAACGAAGGATGAAAAGCCCTATAAGGCATTACTTTTCGGCCTTGAAACAAAAGACCCAGCCGTAATTAAAAACAAATTAATCGCTAAGGGACTCCAATGTCTCGACGTTAAAATTGTGCACCAAAAAACAATGTATGCAACTATTGTAATCTACGTTGTATACTTCAAACGCAAGACTATTACTATGAAGGAACTGAGACAAAACCATTCGGTTATTGACTATGTAAAAGTCAAATGGGACTTTCAGACGTCCAACAAAAAACGTGTAACGCAATGTCACAATTGCCAAATGTATGGTCACGGCTCCAGTCGGTGCAGAGTAAAGACGTTTTGTGCTAATTGTGCAGGTAGTCATAAAACAATTGACTGCAAGGAGAAGTCAACGGACGACAGTTGCCCCAGCAAAGCTCACTATTTGAATGTTAAGCAGCGAAACAGACCAACCAACAGACAAACGAACAACTACATACCAGCTATGACAAACAATATCAGCAACTTTCCGAATGCATTACAACAAAATATACCTCATACATCTGGTACATGGAATCGTCCAATAGCTTTCAACAACAAAGCAAACGCAAACAACCCTACACAACATTCTGGAGATTTATTTTCAATGCAAGAAATGCAAGAATTAGCGCTTGAATTAATTACAAATTTAAGAAATTGTAGAAATAAATTTGATCAATTTGAGGTCATAACAAATCTTGCATGCAAATTTTTATCATAGTGATAAACAACATAAATATTGTTACTTGGAATGCCAGAGGCATTAAAAACAAAAGCGTAGAATTATTTCAGTTTCTATTAGATTATAATATACATGTTTGCTTAATATCAGAGACTTGGCTCAATCCAAATGTATCCATAAGCCACCAAGATTTTTGTATATATAGAAATGATAGACAATTAAGAAGAGGAGGAGGTGTCGCTATTGTAATTAGAAAACATATTTCCCATTCGGTATTACCCATTGTTCACACGGCATTGATTGAAAACATTGGTATTAAGATTCCCATAGCAAACGGTAGTACAGACATATATTCGTGTTATTTTCCAGGAGGCCGGGTTGGATATGATGGTACTCGGAAGAGATTGTTCGCGTCAGATATTCACAAACTTACCAGAAGCGAAAGATACATTCTAGGCGGGGATTTCAATAGTCGCCACCAATCATGGGGCTGTACACGAGCAAACTCTTGGGGTAATGTCTTTTATGAAAAACAAGATTCTTACAATTTGAATATAGTGTATCCAACAGAAAACACGTATATACCTTCACAATTAAATCGCCAGAGTTCGACTTTGGACATTTTCATTACGAATATTAGAGATTGTTTATCCTCAGCCGAAGTAATTAACGAATTAAGCTCAGATCACCTTCCCGTTAAATTGAGCATACGTAATAGCTGTGAAAATAACGAATTAAATTATTTTGACTTTAAAAATACTAATTGGCAAAGTTTTTCACGTTATGTGAAACCAAACAAGGAGTTTGTTAACTCACAAATTGCGCATTTTAATACAACTTTGGGTGATGCGATTTCCCAAAGCGTACCTCTAAGGCAAAGAAGAAGTTCCAATAAACCATTACCGGAATACATAAAATCGTTCATTCGAAGGCGCAACCACTTTCGGAGGCAATGGCAAAGATATAGAGATACCAAAGATTATTATGAATTTAAGATATTAAACTCTGTAATAAAGTGGAAAATTGATGAGTTCAGAAACAGATCGTGGAACCAGTTATTGTCTACACTTGACAAAGGGTCCCCTCCTTTTTGGAACCTAACCAAAATCCTAAGGAAAAAGACAAAAAATGTTCCTATACTAACAGAAAATAATTCTCGTTTTATTACAACGACGGAAAAATGTGAAATATTGGCAAGAACCTTTCGTAATAATCAAAATATTGTAAATTTAGCTGACCCTTTTACCAAAAACCAAGTTCGTGGAGCCATAAACGAGTTTAATGTAAACTCTGATATGGATTTCATACCTACAACATACGCTAAAGTCTCTGCAATAGTGAAGAGTCTTAAACCTAAAAAGTCTCCGGGCTTGGATGGTATAAGTAACAGATGCCTCAAATCTCTTCCGAGAAAGGGGATACAATTTCTGACAAGCCTTATTAATAGTTGTCTTATAATTGGTTATTTCCCAGATCAGTTTAAGGAAGCGAAAGTCATCGCTATTAAAAAACCAAACAAACCAGCTGATTCTCCTTCTTCATACCGTCCAATCAGCCTATTATCCTCTGTTAGTAAAATATTGGAAAAAGTCATTAAGGACCAAACTACAGGATTCTTGGACGATCATCATATTTTACCTCCACAACAGTTTGGATTCCGTAGGGAGCACAACACTGTACATCCTTTAGTTAAAATAAAAAATATTGTGAAATCTAATTTTGAGAGACAATTTTCCACTGGAATGGTACTACTTGACATCAAAGCTGCATTTGACTCAGTATGGCATGATGGTTTGCTTTTTAAACTAATTCGCTTAAATTTCCCAGCATATATAATAAGGATGGTCAAAAGCTTTCTATGTTCAAGGACTTTTAGAGTCCACATTGGATCCACATATTCCGATTTAATTAACGTAAATACTGGTTGCCCACAAGGTTCATGTTTGTCCCCTGTGCTGTATAATATATACACAGCAGATATCCCAGTCATTGAAAACTGCATCATATCAGTTTTTGCAGATGATACTGCCATATTGTGCTCTGGTAAACTTGCATCAGAAATTATGTCAAATATACAACATGCGCTTGGAATATTATTCAATTATTTTGCTAAATGGAAAATTGCTGTAAATTGCGACAAAAGTCAGGCTATCTATTTCACTCGTAAAAGAAAGGAATGTTTTATTCCTCAATGCAATATAATCGTGAACAATGGCGAAATAAAATGGGAAAATAGAGTAAAATATTTAGGGGTCATCCTAGACCCAAAACTTACTTATAAGGATCATATTTCGTATATTGTTAATAAATGTAATATACTAATTAGAACCTTATATCCTTTCATAAATAGGTCTTCGACGTTAAACATTGGCAATAAAATGTTGATATTTAAAGTAATTTTTCATGCTGTTATATTTTATGCAGCCCCCGTGTGGGGGATAACTGCCGCCTGCCATTTAAAAAAGCTTCAAATATTGCAAAATAAAATTTTAAAACTAATTAATAACCTTCCTAGATACTATTCTACGGCAAGACTCCACCAGATCGCAAATGTCGATCTTGTGGCTGTCAAGATTGATATGTTAATTGAATGTTTTAATGTCAAGTGTTCTAACTCCGAATACAATCATATCTTTGAGCTGGTCTCTTAAGATATGAAATTAGTTTTTAGTAGTAGTGCAATAGGGTTTTATCATAAATGTATATAAAAAAAAATTCATAAAGGTTTTTTAAATTTTCTCCTACATTTACTATATTAATTACAAACTCTTCTTCTTTAAAAATCGAGTATTATTGTCCAAGCAGAAAAAGGAAATATCCTTAAACTCTTTAAATTTATTGTAATATGCCTACTTAGGAAAAATCTGTGAATATTATAACGAATAAACTGAATTGAATTGAAAATAAATTAGCAACAAGACCAAAAATGTATCTCTTAAAATGCTGTTAAAAGTCCTTAGATTATTTTTGTCATAGCGTCGTACGAAAGTCTCCAAAAAAATATAAACAAAGTTTAATTTTTAACAAAGTTGTTTTCATATACTGAAAACAACAATAACGATCTTGAGCCTGAGTACAAAAACAAAATATGTACTATGAAAGCAGATCGAATAAAACAAAAAAACAAAAACAAAAACAAGAAGAAATGGTAGGGCACGACCAAATACGTTGTTGTTGCATAGTCAACTACAGCAAAACATTCGTGTGAATTCTTTACATTGTAAAGACTCACGAGAGTGGAAGTTGGTGCATGTACGAGGGACGATGATTACTGAATTGTCTTTTTTTGAAGATATGCGCTTTTAGCAAACAGTTCTCGTTTAATGATACTTGGCTGTGCGTATATATTTAATAATTTCGACTGAAGTAATCGTTGTAATAAGGATATTGATAATGGGAGTTTGGTGGCTCCCGAAACAGATCTGTCTATCCAACCATTACAACCGCCCCCAATACATGTCACTTACTTCTTCTTTAATTTTTAACAAAGTTGTTTTCATATACTGAGAACAACAATAACGATCTTGAGCCTGAGTACAAAAACAAAATATGTAAAGACGAATTAAGTTCGGTCATGCCGAATCTTATATACCCTCCACCATGGATTGCATGTTAGAGTTAGTATGAGTACTAATTAACTCATTATACCAAATTTCAGCACAATTTGTTGAAATTTGAGGATTTTCTGGCGTTACAACGTCAAACCTAGAGGGACCTTTGTATGGGGGCTATATCAAAACATGGACCTATGACAACCGTTGTTCGCGTGAAAGATACCGGATTATAAATAAACCCCAGTTACCAATTTTCAACCCGATCAGTTGAAATTTTTGGTCTCTATGACGTTAAGAAATCAAATCGGAGAGATGCTGTACATGGGGGCTATATCCAAAAATGGTCCGATATTACCCATTTTCAATCACAACATACCTGCAGATATTAGAAGTATATGTACCAAATTTCAGCTACCTAGCTCAAGTATTATAGATTGTAGCGTAATTACAACAGACGGACAAGGCTAAATCGTCTTAGAATTTACTACGATTAATAATAGATATACTTTATGGGGTCTCAGATCAATATGTAGTGGTGTTACAAACGGAGTGACAACATGAATATACCCCTATCCTATTCCTTTAGGAATTGAAGATAATATGGCTTCGTTTATTTGATATTTGTCTGAAATAAAGAAATGAATTTATTTCCTCAATAATGTCAAATTAAATTAAATATTCGTACACTGTCTTATTTATAACAACATTAACGTCATATTAAATAAAGTACAATGTTCGCAAAAATTCCAACCGCAAATAAAACTAAAATATTTATAAAAAGGACGAGAAAAATAAAAAAAGGACTAATCTTACATCAACACTATCAGCGCCATCTATATTTGAAATTTGTCTGAAATAAATAAATGTATTTATTTCCTCAATAAAGTCAAATTTAATTAAATTTTCATACACTATCTTAATAGTATCATCATTAAAGCAAAATTAAACTAAATATTTGCACAAAGCCCAGTGGCAACTAAAATAAGACTAGCAACGCCATCTAAATTTGATAGTTTTGCAAATTACTGAAGATGTGAGGAAAAAAGTCGCAGTGACAAATAATAAGGTCTAACATTAGAGCACAACAATCAACGCCATCTAAAAAAGGAAAAAAGGGAATAATTAAGTTGAATAAAAATATATTTCCTTATTAATAAAAAAAATATGTACAGATTTTTATTTTTATGTATTCCCATAAAAATATATGACAAATTAAACAGATCCTGAACAAATTCGGGATCTGCTTCTGTGAAGTGGACGGTAATTTATTCGAGATGTTGAACTCGAAGAAAATGTAACAGGTGGAAATAAACAGAATAGAAAAAGGCACAGTTTCAGATTATTGGTTTATTGAGTAGCAAAAGTGCAAAAGTGATTTTGCGGTGCAGAGACAAAAAAAGTGAGACAGAGTTTGTTTGGGAATTCGGTAGAATTCCACTGGAACGTACAGAGAAGATGGCAGCCCTTTACCCATTTGAGTCAAAGCTTTTGCCTCCGTGGCAGGGAATGGATAAAGGGTTGCCATCTGGAAGAAAATGAGTAATACAGAGAGGGCAGTTCAGTGCGTATAATAATTTAGTTAATTCAAAAAATTCATTACAAACTAAGGAAACTAATATTAATTTATGGAATTCATTGAACTTAAACTAATGGTTGAAACAGGGTTCAACAGCTCCATTATTTCAGTAATTTAAATATTCATCAAAAGGACCGATAAAAATAAAATAGAACTAATATTACATCAACACTGTCATCGCCATCTATATTCAATATTTGTTGAAGGTTGATCTTAAATAAAACCAGTAAGGAAAGACAGAAAGTCGGGCGGGGCTGACTATATAATACCCTACACCTACCTACCAATGCGAAAATGGGCATTGCGATAAGAATTTGGCAGTGTTCATACATGTAATAAGCAAACTCTCTCTGCCGATTTTCGTACTGATCGGATATAAAACACGGTTTCTACAGTGCTTACATGTAAAATCGGGTGTAACATATATATTGGGACTATGTTTAAATCTGAATCGATTTTCCCCGAATTTGGCAGTGTTCATACATGTAATAAGAAAACTCTCTCTGTTAAATTTCGTACTGATCGGATATAAAACACGATTTCTACAGCGCTTAAATGTTAAATCGGGTGGAACATATATATGGGGGCTATATCTAAATCTAAACCGATTTTCCCCGAATTGCGCAGTGTTTTTTCATGTAATAAGAGAACTTTCTTTGCCGAATTTCGTACAGGTCGGATGTAAAATACGGTTTCTATAGCGCTTTCATGTCAAATCGGGTGAAACATATAAATGGGGACCATATCTAAATCTGAACCGATTTTCCCCGAATTTGGCAGTGTTTATTCATGTAATAAGAGGACTCTCTCTGCCAAATTTCGTACTGATCTGATTTAAAATACAGTTCCTACAGCGCTTACATGTCAAATCGGGTGAAACATATATATGGGGGCTATATCTAAATCTGAACGGATTTTCTCCGAATTTGGTAGTGTTCATTCACGTAATAATAAAACTCTCTCTGCCGAATTTCATAAAGATCGGATGTAAAATGTGGTTTCTACAGCGCTTACATGTCAAATCGGGTGAAACATTTATATGGGGACTATATCCAAATCTGAACCGATTTTAACCAATTTCAATAGGGATCGTCCTTGGGCCAAAAAAGAGCACTATGCTAAATTTAATCACAATCGGACCATAAATACGACCTGCACTTTGATTACAAGAATACATGGACAGACAGACGGACAGACAGACGGACATGGCTAAATCGACTCAGAAAGTGATTCTGAGTCGATCGGTATATTAAACAATGGGTCTATCTCTTCTCCTTTTAGGTGTTACAAACAAATGCACAAAGTCATAATACCCTGTACCACAGTGTGGTGTAGGGTATAAAAATTTATTTATTTATGTCCTCAATAATGTCAAATATTCATACAATATCTTATTTATATCGAATTAAATAAAATATTCGCCCAAAGCCTAGGGGTAATTAAAACTTAACAAGACTAGTAACGTCATCTATGTATATTTAATAGTTTTGCAAATTATTGCAGATGTGAGGAAATATGATGTCCAATTAACTTATTAATAACAAAATATGTACAGATAAATATTCCCATAAAATTATATGACAAATAAAACAGATTCATTATTTCTGCGTGTAGAGCGTCGCCACCTACGTTTCGTAGTTTTGGAAGCTATTGCAGTGAGGAAGGATTGAAAATATTGTTATATAATTTTATTTACAAATTTGCATAAAGGAGTGACGTGTTTACTGTCCTTTAAAACTGTAATCTGAAAGTACACTGGTTTTCTTTTTAAATTTTTCTCCAAAAGAGGAATCTAATGTTCCAGCGATTGTCCTACCAGGAATGTAAATCTCTTTGGGTACTAAACATATTCCGCATATTTTATCTACGAGTATCTGCAAGTTTTTCAAAACAGTTTTCCTAAAGACTGACTACTCATAAACTTGCGAAATAGAATTTTCAATTTAATAATTAATAATTTTAAGAAAAACAACCGATTACTTTCATCAAAAAGGCTTCCTTTTCCACATCCCTATCAATGTCTGCGATTTCTCAGGGTCTAAATCTGCTCTTTCAAGGGCGTATAATCTTATCAAATATTCACAAAAAGGACTTTTGTTCAAGGACATTTTGTGAAATCTCTTCTAAATGCAAATGCATAGCAATATAGTTATGTAAATTATAATTCAAATACATTATAAGTATTTTAAGATAAAATAAAGAACCAAACACTTTTAAAAAGAATTCTGTGATATATCACAAAATATACTATTTCTGAAAAATTCATTAATTAAACGAATAAGAGCAGATAAATTGTAAATTCGACTCATCATTGGAATTTTCTCTTAACTATTAACATTAAATGTTATTCCAGCTGTTAAATTAACATACAAATAATATATAATGTTATTTACATTATGTACTACATGATATAGAAATGTTGGTAACATTTATGTTATAATTAAGTATAATGTTAAGAACATTATTGGCTTAAATCATAATAATGTTAGTAACACTTTTCTTATCCGTTGACAGTTTTATGATTTACATTAGATGCTATGAATAACATTAGGTGTTGTTATGTTAATAAAATGTTTCTCAGATCCTTTCATGTTTCCAACATCTTTTAAGTAGCTGCTATTCAACACCTTTATCTTAATCACCGTGATTTTTGTTTTTCGGTGATGTGGAAAACGTGCTTAGGGAAATATCAAAAAATATGAACACAAATAAAAACACATTCCAAAACTTCGTGAAGATATCCTTGAGGGGCGCGAAATAAAGAAAAGAAAAAATTCAGCACCTTAAGTGGGACGTGTCTTCCCCATATTATTTCTTTTTTAGATGGTGTTCTTCCTTGTCGCATAAGCTTGTTTCGGGCTTAAACATGCATTAGCTTAAATGCCACTTTGTGCAGGAGTTGCAATGTGATGCCATGCAAAAGGAATGCGATACTGATGCTGATGCCATGTCATGCATACACCATGACTTGGCACATCCTTATTGTGCTCCTTAAGGTCGGTGGGTCGGCCTCACCAATTCTGCAAGTCTGAGAGGGTGATGAAGATGCAAAGTAAAGCTCTTGAATTTTTTAGCAGACTTAAGGAAGGTGAGGACAGGCACATACACATGATACTCGTATCATTTTAAGGACAATGATAAAAGACTATCCAGCGTGAGGAAAGAATATTTAAATTTGTTAAGAAAAGGGAAAATAAAAAGGTACAAAGAAAACCTTTTGCTATCATAGTGAAGAGAAGATGTTTTTAAGGACAATGATTTATGATGCTTTCATGGTCCAGAAAATGGATGAAAGTGAAACCAATTTTTGTAGAAAATTTTGATTTTAATTAAAATGGGGATCTGATATTGATTTTCTAATGCAATAAAATTATAAAAACAAAATTGTAGCATTTAACATTTTCTAAAAATATGTTTTTTTTGTTTACGGGTTCGACGTTATATAAGTATTGCCAATAGACTAGCACCGCCATCTATATTTGATATTTTTATAAGTTTATGGAGAAATAAAGAATAACATTCAATTTCAATAATTTTAAGGATATTAATGTCATATATATTTTACATATGGCACATGAGAAATATATTGGAACTAATATTACGCTGAAAAAAATTGTCTTAAAATTAAAGAAAAAATTAAAATTTAAAGTCTTTAAAATAAGAAAATTATGAACCTAAAATATAGATAATTTCCTTAATACTAAATTATTTCTCTTAATTTTAAATACAAAACGTTCTTATTTCAAAGATTAAGGACATCTTTGGGGCCATTCATAAAATTAAAGAATGTCTCCAAAGACGTTCTTAGTCTTTAAAATAAGAAAATTATGAACTTAAAATATAGATAATTTCACTAATATTAAATTAATTCTCTTAAATTTAAATACAAAACGTTCTTATTTCAAAGACTAAGGACGTATTTGGAGCCATTCTTTAATTTTTTGAAACAATGTCTTTTAGTGTATGAGGCAATCTATATTTGAAAATCCTTTTCGTAGATATTGTGGTTTCAAAAAATGTTGTGATATTTTGAACATATTAACGTTGAAGCAGACCCTATTTGAATTTTCCGGATAGACTAGCACCACCATCTATATTTGATTTTTATATAAGTCATTGAAGAAGTGAAGAAAAATTAAGTTCAATACAAAATTAAATGTGAAATAAAATATTCGTATAAATATCCTTGAAAAATAAAATTAATTTGATATTATACCGAAAATATAAGGGCCATCTATATTTGAAAATCCATTTTGTAAAAAATTGTATGTCAATTAATGTTAAGATCCTTTCTAAGACAGACATTGATTTTCAAACAAAAAATATTTTAAATACAAAATTCAAGGATTTTTTTTATAAATATTGTAGCAAAATTGTAGCATTTATCATTTTCTAAACATATGTTTATTTTGTTTACGGGTTAGACTTTATATCAGTATTGAGAATAGACTATCACCGCCATCTATATTTGATATTTTTATAAGTTTATGGAGAAATAAAGAATAATATTCAATTTCAATAATTTTAAGGATATTAATGACTTATATATTTTACATATGGCACATGAGAAATATATTGGAACTAATATTACACCAAGACTACGCTGAAAAAAATTGTCTTAAAATTAAAGAATGGCTCCAAGAACGTTCTTAGTCTTTAAAATAAGAAAATTATGAACTTAAAATTTATATAATTTCATTAATATAAAATTAAATATCTTAAATTTAAATACAAGACGTTCTTATTTCAAAGATTAGGGACATCTTTGCAGCCATTCTTTAATTTTATGAAAAAATGTCTTTCAGTGTATATTAGAAAATCCTTTTTGTAGATATTGTGGATTCAAATAAGGTTGTGATATTTGGAACATATTAACGTTGAAGCAGATCCTATTTGAATTTTGCGGATAGACTAGCACCGCCATCTATATTTGATTTTTATATAAGTCATTGAAGAAGTGAAGAAAAATTAAGTTCAATACAAAATTAAATGTGAAATAAAATATTCGTATAAATATCCTTGAAAAATAAACTCAATTTGTGATTATACCGAGAATATAAGGGCCATCTATATTAAAAAATCCATTTTGTAGAATATTTTATGTCAATTAATGTTAAGATCCTTTCTCAGACAGATATTGATTTTCAAACAAAAAATATTTTAAATACAAAATTCAAGGAATTTTTTTATAAATATACCTATATGAGTATTGTGCCTAGACTAGCACCGCCATCTGTATTTGACATTTTTATATGTAAATGGAAAAGTGAAGAATGATGAAGTTCAATAACAAATTGTGGCATATTTCCGCACTAATGACAAACTACAAAAAACTTTAGTAAAAAGGCCTCAGAAAAATTAAATAGCACTAATTTTAAGACTATCAGACCATCAATATTTGATATTTGTTGAAATTAAATAAAGAAATTTATTTATTTCCCCATTTCCTCAATAGAAGCGAACTAGACTAGCAGCACCATCTATGTTTGACAGTGTTGAATGTTACTAAAGGAGAGAAAACGAACCTAGTTTAATAATAATAAACATTAGCTGTAGTAGTTTAACATCAATAAATATAAATTGGTTTAACATTAGAGCACCAAAAGCAGGGTCATCTATATTTGAAGGTACTGTAAGTTAATGAATAAGTGGATAAGGATGAAGTTCGGTCAAAAATATATTTCATTATTAATAAAAAATTACGAACAAAGAAATATTATTTCTTAAGAAATGATATTCTACCGGACTTGACCCAACTTAATACAGAGTTCCAAAAATAACTTCCAAGGACCAGTCCATTAACAATTAAAGCGCCGAATACTGGCGAATGTGTATGTCCAAAGACATGAGGCGGAACTTAGCTGCCTCCTCTGCTCTACCTAACCTATGAAATATTCATGTAAAATGATATGACAAATACATCAAAACTATTATTACGGCAAGGGCGGCAGCGACATCTACATTGTATAGTTTTGAAAGTTATTGACAAAGCGAGGAAGGAGCTATGTAATTCAATAAACACTTGTGGTCATATTTCAATATCAATGACAAATTACCTATTCTTTTCTATAAACACCGGTGTCAAAAAACATAAGTAATAGTAGAACAAATGAATAGCGCCATCTATATTTGATGTTATGGAAGCTAATGAGGAAATGAGTAAGGATGAAGTTTCGCATAAAAAATTAATTTCCTTATTAATAACAAATTACTAACATACATACATATATTTCCTCTAAAAATACATAACAAATTAAACAGTCCTACTATTACAGCAAGAGTAGCAACGCCATCTACATTTGGTAGTTTTGAAAGTTATCTGCGCAGTGAGGAAGTATGAACTTTTTTGTCATATTACAAATTTAATAGGAAATTATATAAATTATTTCTATAAAGTCAAGGGACAAATATACATGACTAAAAGTAGAGGAAGGCTAATAATAGTAGAGCACAAGAATTAGCGCCATATATGTATATTTTATGTTATGGAAGCTAATTAGAAAATGAGTAAGGATGAAGTTCCACATAAAAACAAATATTTAAATATAAATTATATACAAACAAATATGCCTATAAAAATACATGGCAATTTGAACAGACCTACTGTTACAGCAAGAGTAGCTGCGCCACCTACATTTGATAGTTATTTGCGCAGTGAGGCACTATGAAGATCAATTAACATATGTTGTCATATTACAAACTTAATAGGAAATAACATAAATTATTTCTACATTTCAAATTATTTCTAAAATGTTAGGGGCAACACACACGCACACACACACACATAACAAGGCAACCAGTGCCATGTATATTTGACTTTTTTGAAAGTTAATAAAGGGGTGTGGAGGTTAAAGTCCAATGCAAAATGTAATGTATAAATTACATACAAACGAATATTCCTTCAAAATACATGACAAATAAAGCAAATCTGACTGATATTACAAGAAAGTTAGCAGCGCCATCTACATTTTATAGTTTTGAAAGTTATGCAAGAAGTGACGAACGTTGAAGTTCAATAAACATTTGTTTGCCATTTCAACATTAAGGAGAAATTTAATAAATTATTTATGTTAAGTCAAAATGGCAAATTAACAGCACTAAAATTAGATCTCGACAATAAGCGCCATCTATATATCATATTTAAATAAATAATAAAGACGCGAGGAAGGATGAAATTCAGTTAAAATTATATATTGCCTTACTAATAACAAATTACAAATTATAACAGGTCAGCTCTACTAATACAGCAACACAACGCCTTCTACACTTGATATTACCCAGCAAAATTTCCATTACCAAATAATCCGACGAGTAAGCAAAGTTCGATAATGGTAAGTACTTATTATTTTGCCACTTTTCTCATTATTTTAACATGGGGATGTCATTGGAGGAAAGTACTTCCCAAAAGCATACAATAAAGTAGCATAATAAGTACTTATTTGTAGCTCGATTTTATGTACTTGAATAATGCATTACCAATAAGTTATAAAATAAGTAGTAGATATGTAGAAATGGCCATTTAAAATGATTTTTTGCATATTGTCGCGCATATTTCTCGAAACAAACAATTTCCTCATGCCAGATTCCTTGGTATTTTCATTCAAATCTGCACGTATTGTTTGAAAACATGTTGAAATATAAATAAACCTTGTACAATAACCTACATATAGCCAAAATTGCATTATATTAAAATTTGCCACAATGATTTTGATAACAAAAAATCTCTTATTTCTGTTATTATTGGTAAGTCATTATTAATAAGCCGAAAGTAGTGCAGCGAATAATGAGATGTCATTATTTGGTAATGCAGGGAATAATTACAGGTACTTACCAAGATTATGCTGGCTATTTAAACTGAAAGAAGAAGCGATGAGTTTTATTAAAATATGTTATATTTTTAAGAAATTGATTTGTTTCTAAAAATTTTTAGAAAAAATAATTTCTTAAAACTGACGCTTAGAAATTAGCAGTTGTCTTTTTCGCCACTATTCACCGCTAGGAGTATTCATCTCTTTTCTTTCACTAATTTATATAGAAATCTTACAGAAATATTGAAATTGATTTCGCTATAAGAAATTCAAAAGTACACCTTTTTGAAATACAACACAAATTTTATTTTGACTCAATACATTTTTTTTAATAAAGTTTTGGTCAGAAAAATGCAGAAATTATATCGCTGACCTATGTCAGCACTTTTCCGTGAATATTTTTTTGGAATAAATTCATTGGTATTTGAAGAAATTCGTCTTTCTTTTTTAACAAATTACCATTTTCCTTTGTGTGAACAGACCTTATAGTGCTAATAGCGTGTCAACGCCATATATATTTGAAAAATTTAATAAATAAGCTTTGAAAGTTAAAAATACACAATAGAATCTAGATTTTCTGAAGGTGCCAGTATGGGACTTTTTGATCACACTCAAAAATCAGAAGTCTAAAAATTCATCATTTAAAATAACACTTGCATTTTTCGGCTCTAACCACCACTAGAGGCGCTGCTAGTTAACGTTAACGTGGTGTCTTGAAACCACTCTTTAGACTCAATCAGTACATATGTTAATATACCGTTTGGATATGCGCTGCTAATCTCGATTCATTTCCTCTCAAAATACAATTTTATTTATTGTGTAAAAATATTGTCACTGACTTTATTTGAGAAAAAAAATCGTTAGTTTTCCTAATCTTTATATAGACGCAATTAATTTTTTGTTGTTAATTTTTCCTTGCACACTTCAAATCACTAAACTTTCTTATTACTTTATCTGTAAATACTTTTATAGGATACGAATTTAGTGGGTTATTTCTTGAAATTTGTAATTTTTATTTTAACCAACTACATTTTACATTGTGTGAACAGCCCTAATAGTGCTAATAGTTTGTTAACGCCACCTATAATCGTAAATGAAAAAAGTTATAAGTCCAAAGCCTTACAATGGAATCTAGATTTTATTCCGATACCAGTAATGGATTTATTGATCACACTCCAACCCAAAATCAGAGCTTAAAATATGAAGTTAGGTTTTCGCCTATATGCACCACTAGAGGCACATTTGATACGATTTTGTACCGTGGATAATTTATTGGGTGACAAATTTAATTGATTTTTCTTGGAAATCGTCTTTTCTATTTTTACTAATTACACATTTAATTTGTGCGTAGAAACCTAGTATGGCAGATAAAATACTTAGAACTCGTAAAAACTGAGCATATGAAAAGCAAAAGTGCCATCTATATTTGATAAAGTTTCTGATCCTGAAAATATGCAATATATCATAAGTTATCACTTGAATTTTTCGCCTCTACCCACCGCTAGAGACGCAGCTATTCACCTTTTCACTTGTATTAAATTCTAAGGGATATAAAAACATGTTAATATAAAGTTTTACCCATAGCTATTGACCCTAATTTCATTATTGAAAAAAAAACCTTTTATTCTTCCAAAAACTTTTTTTACATTTAAAAAAAATAAGTTTATAGAAATTCCCTAAAAAACAGAAAAATAAGTTTCTTACAAAAAAGCAACAAAATAAATATTTCTGTACATCCTTACATTATTTTTATATTTTCCGAGAACAATTCAATTCCTTGCATTATGTATTATTCTTCTTAAAAAATCATTGTTTATTTATTTACTCAATGAATTCGACTGCACAATTGTTGGCCACCACAAAGCAAAATGTTGTAGTTCGTTTTCATTTGTGTTTGAACACTTTCCAGAATTCTTGTTGCCACTTCTGAAGATGGCGATGGTGATGGCAATGATGCTGATGGTTTTGTGTTTGTTTGCCGGAATTGAAGCCAAAAAACAATTAGTTTTAAATGCACTCCTGAGAATTGTTAACGCTGACCTTAAGGGAGGAATTATAATGGACTACTACTACTACGAGCATTGCTCGCCCGGTGATTGCTGCCATCTATAAAACACGAAATGTTTACTTTGATTTTTTTCTCTCTATTTATTCGTTCTTGGTAATGTCAATAGAAGATCTTTAATAAGGAGGGGAGAATTAAGTGTGTGTGTGCGAATTAGAATTAAAGTAGAAGATTTGTGGGAAAGGAAATACATACATACATATATAATTTTTGTTTCGAATAGAAATAAATGGTCAAATCTCACGAACTTTTCAGCAAAAAATACGTTCACCAAAAGTTATCAACGTATGGATTTTACATTTTATACTAAAGTCAGCTAATTGTTTTGATGAAATAATTTTCAGAAATTATAGTTGTCGTCCTTGCAAAATTCGTCAATATATATTCAGAACAAATCATCGGCAGTAAATTGATTCTAATTCGCAAATATGAGACTTGAGAAATATGAATATCTCAATTCTCAAACAAATATTTTAAAAATCCCAGAATGGGGATATTTCCCAAGATAAAGTGTAATGTTTGTGGAAAAAAGAAATACTTGTTTGCGTCGTAAAAATTTGCACCAAAATTTGAATCTCGGGCATTAATCCCTCAATACTTTAAATAAAATAAATAATATTAATTTTTTAAAAAAAGTTGTTTTCATATACTAAAAACAACAAAAACGATCTTGAGCCAAACTAACTGCGAAAACAAAATATGTAAAATAAATCAATATTGTGATCAGAACCACATTTTCTCCGAAAAAATTTGATTCAAAAAATTAAAATACGAAACTTTGATATGTAATCTCTTAAATTCCCAAAAATACTATAAAAATCCCAGATTTGAGATTATTTATTTGAGATTTATTATGTTCGCCAATAAATAGCTACCCGATGAAATCCTTATTTTCGTGGTAAAAATTTGCTTCAGAAATTAACCAGTAAGGAAAGGCTAATGTCGGGCGGGGCCGACTATATAATACCCTACACCACTCTCGAAATATTGAGTAACTCTGATATATAAATTTTGTAATTCATGTATAAATTGCTTACATAAATTTACTTTTGGGACATTTTATACTTAAATAATACCCTGTACCACTGTGTGGTGTAGGGTATAAAAACGATTGGATCTAAAGAGCCAAATCGGATGAAACATATATATGGGAGCTATAGCTAAATCTTTACCGATTTTCTTCAAATTCAACAATGTTGGTTCATGGATCAATAAACTCTACCATTCTAAATTTCAAAACGATTGTATGTAAAATACAGCTTCTATAGAACTAAAGGGCCAAATCGGACGAAACATATATATGGGAGCTATAGCTAAATCTTAACCGATTTTCTTCAAATTCGGTAGTGTTGGTTCATGGATCAAGAAACTCTACCATTCTAAATTTCAAAATGATTAGATGTGAAATACAGCTTCTTCAGGACTAAAGAGCAAAATCGGACGAAACATATATATGGGAGCTATAGCTAAATCTTAACCGATTTTTTTCACATTCGGCAATGTTGGTTCATGGATCAAGAAACTCTACCATTCTAAATTTCAAAACGATTGGATGTAAAATACAGCTTTTATAGGACTAAATGGCCAAATCGGACGAAACATATATATGGGAGCTATAGCTAAATCTTAACCGATTTTCTTAAAATTCGGTAGTGTTGGTTCATGGATCAAGACACTCTACCATTCTAAATTTCAAAATGATTGGATGTAAAATACAGCTTCTACAGGACTAAAGAGCAAAATCGGACGAAACATATATATGGGAGCTAAAGCTAAATCTTAACCGATTTTCTTCAAATTCGGCAATTTTGGTTCATGGATCAAGAAACTCTACCATTCTAAATTTCAAAACGATTGGATGTAAAATACAGCTTCTATAGGACTAAAGAACCAAATCGGACGAAAGATATATATGGGAGCTATATCTAAATCTGAACCGATTTTCTTCAAATTCCGTAATGTTGGTTCATGGATCAAGAAACTCTACCATTCTAAATTTCAAAACGATCGGATGTAAAATACAGCTTCTATAGGACTAAAGGGCCAAATCGGACGAAACATATATATAGGAGCTATATCTAAATCTGAACCGATTTTCTTCAAATTCGGCAATGTTGGTTCGTGGATCAAGAAACTGTACCATTCTAAATTTCAAAACGATTGGATGTAAAATACAGCTTCTATAGGACTAAAGGGCCAAATCGGACGAAAGATATATATGGGAGCTATATCTAAATCTGAACCAATTTCAACCAAATTCAATAGCGATCTTAACAGCCGCGAAATGCTCTAAACTGCAAAATTTCAGAACGATCGGAGTGAAATTGCGACCTGTAGTCGACGAACAACTTTACATGGACAGACGGACGGACGGACAGACATCGTTAAATCGACTCAGCTAGTGATTCTGAGTCGATCGGCATACTTTAAGGTGGGTCTAGCTGTGTTATTTTCAGGTGTTACAAACATCTGCCGTGAACAAACTTATAATACCCTGTACCACAGTGTGGTGTAGGGTATAAAAATAGGAAAATTGGCATACAACTCCGCAATTAACACAACATTTTTCTTAAAATTCCAAAATTGAGACATTATATTTTATTTAATTGACCTACAAATAGCGGTACAATGGAATTTCTGTTTCAGGGCATGCAATGTCTAAATTCCCAAAAAATAATTAAAAATCGCAGAATTAGTTTTTCTAGATTTATTTGCCACGCAAAAGGGAGACGATGAAATCCTTGTACATGTCGTAAAAGTTTTCTTAAAAAAATCGAAAGTTAAAAAAACACTCAATTTCAAAAAAAAAATATTTAAAAATTCCAGAATCTGAATTTTGAATTAAAGGAATAAATACATATCTGCCATCGACCAGCGGATCGACAAAACCCGTGTTTTTTGCTGTAAAACTTTGCTTAAAAAAATATCGACCTATTGTACACCATCCCCCAATTCCCAAAAAATATTTGATATATTCCAGAATTTGGATTTTTATTTTTTCTCTTAATTTGCCAGCAAATAGCGTAGCGATTAAAGGCTGAGTTAGGCAAACGTAACCGTAACGCCCCCCTAGCGTAACGAATCAGCTGATTCAATCTGACATATGGAAATCAGTGTAAACGATTAGCGAACGGAAACGAAACGTAAACGGACGGCTGAATCTGCTGATATTTGATTTGGACGAAACGCTTAGGTGCATTTGCAAAGAAATTAAGTAAAATAATGAAAAAAGAATAAATTTATGCGAAACTTTTGAAAAGTAATGATAAATAAGTAATAAAATGATAAATTAGTAGCAAATAAATATAAAATAAAATTAATTTGCTACTATTTTTGCTGTGAATGTCTGAGTGATACAGCATGTTTTTTATTTAATATTTTAAATTAAATTACGGTTAAGTTTGCCTAACCCGGCCTTAAATCCTTTTTGCCGTCGTAAAAATTTGTTTCAAAAAATAAAAATACGAAACTTGGACATGCAATCTTCCAATTCCCATTGTATAATACATTAAAAATCCCAGATTTGTGATTATTAAATTTTTTTATTATATTTGCCAACAAATAGCGAGACGATGAAATCCTTGAATTCGTCGTAAAAATTTTATTAAATAAATAAAACTTCCCAAAAAATATTTAAAAAATTACAGAATCTAAATGTTTGTTTTTGTTTAAGTTCGTAACATTGTCGCGCCGTAACTTGCCCAGCTAGTGCATCTCCTTCTTTGATTGGCAACCTAGGCGGGTTGAAGGAGAAGAAGACTCTGCTACGACACTCCCAGGACGATATTCGCTTGTGCGGATTGTGAGAGGGCTTTTCAGCGTCAACCCGGGCGGGTTGAAGGAGAAGAAGCCTCTGCTACGACACTCCCAGGACGATATTCGCTTGTACGGATTGTGAGAGGGCTTTTCAGCGTCTGGTGCTCTCCTTCGACTCTCTTGGGACGAATTCGCTTAGCACGGATCGTAGGGGGATTAAAAGAATCTCTCTACAAAGTCTCCCAAGACGATATTCGCATGTCACGGATTGTAAGGAGAGACTTCCAGCGTTGTATCTCTCTTCGACTCTCCCGGGACGTTATTCGCATAGTTGGGATGTAGAGAGAGACTTCCCGCAAGCAGAGGCTGTTGCGGATTCTCGACTCCTTGCTTCATCTGGCTCTCGTTTTGAAATTATTCTTTGTTATGCAATACACTCGCGCACATCACTAATAGTCGATGTTTTGCACTCGCGCATATCTCTTGTCGTTTTGCTATCGTGCCGTTTGGTTCTCTGCAGATTCTACGCATCGCTACATGGTAATATACGTTATCATTAATACAAAATACAGCTCTGCCTTTATCATTATCGAAAATACTAAACTCTTTTGTTTTATTTATTTTCCTTTTCTATTTCGTTCCCCCACTGAGCTATCGCTGTTATTGGAGTTTGTCATAGAAGGGATTTCGTCGCAACGCCTACCCTCACTTCCCTTGCTGACAAAACCCTTACTTTAACAGTTTTTTTTTGTCATATCTCCTACCGATCAGTGCTGCGATTGTTTTTGCTGTAAAAATTTTCTTAACAAATAGAAATATTGGCATAGTGCAAGCAATCGCCCAATTCCCAAAAAAGATTTCAAATATCCCAGAATGAAATTTTTTCGTTGTTAAAACTAGCTTCAAGAAATAAAAATATGAATCCTGGGCATTCAAATCCCGCTCAGATTTGAGTTTTTATAGTTTTTATTGTAACTATTTGCCTAAAATTTATAGCGGACTGACTAAATCCTTGTTTTCGTCGTTAAAATGAATTTAAAAAATTGAAATAGGAAACTTAGGCGTACTATTCCACAATTCACACAAAAAATCCCAGAATCGAGACTTTTTATTATACCATAAATTTAATCGAGGAGGGTATATAGGATTTTCTATTAAAAAAGTATAGCATAACGAAGAAGTGAGTTAAGACCCTAAGCATTTTCGCCGGAATTCCGTTTTAGAACATTTTAAGCCATTTCAGCAAGATCCGCCCATCTGTCCGTCCGTCCGTCTGTCTGGCTGCTGCGCTCGAAAGGAGAAACGGATTGACTTCAAATTTGATATGTGGTTATAATTTTTTCTATCCAAGAAATTACAAATCCTGCAGGCTTATTGAATACCGTCCATCGCAGTATCATTAAGGCCACACAAGCGACATTTTTTTAATTGCATATTACCCTTTCCCCGTCAATGGTTTCAAGCTCGGCAAACCGAATTTCTTCGAATATTTTCAACAATATCATCATTAACTGATAAATGCAAATTATTATTGTATATTTGTATATTTTTGTTATCACAATTTAAGGATCATCCATTAAAAGCAGAAAAAAGTTGATGGCTACGTTGTTGTGGTGTCGGCGTGTTGGAATTCCCACTTTCCCGGGCAAAACAATAGCACTTCAAATGTGGTAAAACATTATACAACTGAATGACTGGCGGAATGAAGCAAATGGCCAGAATGACCAAACCAACACCGTGTCACACACACATACACACACTGTCGCCAAATGTCCTTTGGAAGGCTGCGCTGTAATGTGAACGAAAAATTGAGTAAATCAAATTATAATTGTTGCTGATAATGACGCCACAATAACAATAAAAAATTGCCAACAAGAACAACAATAAATTGTTGGTCCGGCTCTGTTTTTTGGTTGGCCACACTGAAAAAATATTTACTTAATTTTTGCTTCACAGGCGATCTAATCTTTAAAATAAGGACTATTCATGCTTAGAATTAGGAAAATGTCTTAATTTTAAGTAGGAAATGTCCTTGTTTTTAAGATTAGGACAAAATATTTAATATGAAATAATTTTTTTCAGTGCCTCGCTGGTCTCCCACTTGGTTTCACTTACTGGCTGGCGGACTGACTGACATTGGGACAATAGGGATGAGATTTCCACGTTTTTTTTTTGTTTTTTTTTCTTGTTATTATGAGGTTGAGATAAAAAAGGCTGAAAATAAAACATAATTTAAAAAATCATAATAAAAACAATGATATGAAAAAAAGGAAAACGGGAAAATAAGAAAAATAAAAGCACCCAGAACGAAAAATCCCGTAAAGAAAAGCAAATCACATGATGACAACGGCGACGACGATGAGGACAAGGACGACAACAACGCGCCATTGTATGAAATCCCATGTTACACCGGAAACAAAAAATGCCAAGGATATCAACACTTGTGCAAAAGCCGACTAAAGCCGTGTGTTAAGTAAGTGTCTTAAAAAGGCTTTAAACCGGAAATGCGTTGTCTGTGTTCCGCTGAGATTATGGCTGCCGCAGCTGCTGCTGCTTCTGTCTCCCCGGCATTATTGTTGTCAATGTTGTCTGTGTTCTGCAACAAGAACAGGATATGTAAACCTTTGCCAAGATCTCTGGCTGTTTACTTTATTTTACTTGTTATTCATAACATGTTGACCAGCCGATTACCGGGGATATTCGGCCAACAAGGCTAAAAGTCGAGAAGATAAAGCAAAATAATCGGCTCGAATATAAAGTGGATTTCAATTGGGGCAGAGGTGCTAGACCTACAAAGTCCAAAGTTTGCAGAGGAAATCGGACTTTTAAAGATATCTGTATAGCGAATTGTATGGTGGGCCTTGGCCCTGCACTCTTATACGAGTCCAGACCCTAGAGCTCAAGGTTAATGGCCATCGACAGCGCCGTCTTAACTGACGAGATGTATTTTTGGAAGATTGGCTTTGTTAAGGAGTAAACTCGTCGTATAAGGAAGACGCCAGACATCTGCAGTGGCTGTGTAAAAGATCAAAATTTTCGTATAAGGAGGACACCAGACATCTGCATAGCTAATTTTATTGTGGAGCTTGGCCATGCACTCGTATCAGATCCAACAGACCCTAGAACTCAAGGCTGACGGCCATCGAAAAACGCCCTCGTTAGTGACGAGATGTATTTTTCTATGATTGGTCATGCTATGCATAACGACTTTTATGGTTGGGCTTCACCCAGCATCCGTACAAGATCAAAGATTTCAAGTTTCAAGAAAATCGACAACGCCGTCTGTAGCGACAAGATGCATTCTTGGATGAGTGGTTGCGTTAAGCCGCAACATTGTCATATAAGGCAGGACGCCAGACACCAGTACAGGTACTTTTAAGGAGTGGCCCTGCATTCGTAAAATCTCAAGGTTAATGACCACTGGCTATTTGAAAAACAAAATTCGTCAGACGTCTGCATAGCCAATTTTAAGGTGGAACTTGGCCCTGCACTTGTATAAGATCTAACAGACCCAAGAGCCCAAGGTTAATGACCATCTACAACCCGGTCTTTAGTGACGGGATGCATTTTTGGATGATTGGCTAAGTTAAGGAGAATGCCAGACATCTGCATAGCGAATTTTATAGTGGGGCTTGGTCCTGCACTCGTATAAGTTCCAACAGACCATTGTCGTAAAAGGAGAACGGCAGACATCTGCATAGCGAATTTTATGGTGGAGTTTGGTCATGTTCTTGTATAAGATCTAACAGACCGAAGAGTTTAAGGTTAATGACCATCGTATCATATTTGATGACTGGCTGTCTTAAGGAGGAACATTGTCGTTTAAGGGAGAAGCCTGACATCTGCATCGCAGATATCTGTATAGGGAATATGGTGGGCCCAGTTCCTGCTCTCGTATTAGATCCAACAGACCCAAGAGTTGGTTAACGACCATCGAAAACGCTGTCTTTAGTGAAGAGATGCATTTTTGGATGATTGGCTGTGTTAAGGAGGAAAATTTCATTTAAGGAAGAAGCCAGACATCTGCATAGCGTAATTTATGCTGGAACTTCACTCTCCATATATTTCGATGATTGGCTATGTTAAGGAGCAACATTTTCGTATAAGGGAGGACGCCAGACATCTGCATATCAGACGTTTGCATAGCGAATTCTACGTATTTTTGGATGATTGGCGCAGTAAGGACAATTGTCGTATAGGTGAGGACGCCAGACATCTGCATATCAGACATCTGCATATCGAATTTTATGATGGAGCTTGGCCCAGCACTCGTATAGGATCCAACAGACCCATAAGCTCAAGGTTAACCATGACCATCGACAACTTAGATACCTGCAAGAGAGGACTGGGTTGGCAGGATACCAGGAAAAAGTAACTATCTCCACTTTTACACAGATAGTTTAAAGCTTGATGAAAAGGTTGGCTTCGCATTACACTGCAAATAACTTAGTTTTGATATAGCTCATAGACTACCATTTACTTGTAGTGTCTATAAGCCGAAATAATGGCAATAAGGGAAGTCACCAAGTGGCTGAGTCTCACATATGTAGTAACCAACACTAGTGTCGTCATTTACTCCGACAGCCATGCTACCATTAAATCTCTAGAGGTTACATCCCTCAATTCACAAACAATCCTCGACTGCCACAGATCTCTAACTGAGATGGCTGAGCAATTTAACATGAAAGGTTGTGACGGGACACTGCCTGATCGGCGAACGCGCCATAAAATTGGGTATTGACTTCAATAACTACTGCAGAAGCTGTGGAGATGAGGAAGAAGTGGAGAGCTATGAGCACTTGCTATGCGAATGTCCCGCTTTGAGTAAACGACGTCGGGACATACGGGGGTCGGCCTTTCTAGGCAGTCTAACAGATCTGTACGGTACCGATATTCGTACTGTGAAGAAATTTGTACATCAAATACATAGGCTGGTTCCTATAAGGGATATCTGAGGCCGTGGTATCATTACGACATACGTTAGTCTATGTGAATTGTCAAAGATGGCGCCACCCTAACCTAATCATGCCATTATACCTAAAATTCCGAGAATTTTTCTGAAAGGGATGGGAAGCGTAGAATGACTAAACTCTTAGTGGTAGGAGATGTTTTTCCCGATTGCTTCAAGCCCCATGTTATTTATAGTTCGTGACCTACATATACTGGTTGCATCTTAGGGCAAATATATCCAGGTAGGAGTATATGAGCTGTAGCCTAAGCACTCCTCCTCGATGCAAATCAAAATCTACGTCGGCAGTAGGGCAGATCTCAAGGCCTTACATTTCGGGTACCGGGACATGGCAACATACAATACAACGAATTAGCAGACGAGTGTACACTCAACTTCTGGTGTTTCAAGCCCAATGATCAGGTGGACTTGGGGGGCTAGGTTTATGTGGGTAGTTTTAGGTAAACATTGGATGTCTGTGTGACAGGCTCAATTAGACAATTTAGCCCATTGTGATACCACAAGGGCTAGGAAAAACTTGTGTTGAACTCGTCGAATTGCTTAAGAAACCTAAAAATTCGGCAGATTTTTACATCAGTAATTTGTGCAAACTCCCCAAAGAAATGAGAGCCTATGATAGCGGCACATACACAGAAGGCTTCTACAAAAGTCATTTCGCAAGACCTTCAATATCTCTCCGTGCCGTCCACTAAGTAAAACGTCCGGTCTCGATAACAACAGCTGTGCATTGGTACATTTTGGAGTTTAGACAGAACCACAAAAGCCAAGAATTTCGGACCTAGGGATGTTTGGCATTTATTCTGCGAGATGGCACAAATGCTTATCAGGCTGCGATGGCCCATTATTTATATTCTCTGCTGGTATAGCCGTTCTCCAGTCCCTAGAATATGTATTCCTGGTATTAGGAACCGCCCTTCCCTGCCTCACACCTTTAAACGAGATGGCTGAGCTCTGACACGTGCATCAGAGCACACAGACATTCCAATGAATTAAGAAGGTAGATGGCGGCCTTAGAACAAGTGTAGGGTCGCCATTATACAGGCTGTCGGAAGGTTCTCTGCTGCAGCTACCCCGGTCGTATGCTTCGAAAAAACGTGTCTTTTATTACGAGACACGCAGTGAGACTGAAAGCTGCTATCCAATGTGCAGAACCTATGAAAACAAAGATAAGGTGGAAGCAACAAAACACCTCATGTCGAATAGATGGACTACTCTGGACATTACTGTCATCATCACCGCGGATCTACGAATCCTATAGTTCCCATCTATTCCGAGGATGAGACCTGGACACTGATCCCAGACTGGTCTCCAGTCCCAGATTTTCTGGAGTCTAACTGGTAGTATCTTCGGCTACGCAGTCTGACCAGAGCACTGGTCAGACTGGTACCACGGGAATCAGGAAAGCCCTCGGAACGCAGGTTCCGGCCTGACTATTGGTGAGGAGCCTATTTGGTGCAAAGTGGTGGCTGTGGTTGAAACCAAAATCGCTGCGAGAGAATATTTTTGGATGTGGAGTTGCAAACCAACCGTCCGTGTGCCAAGACCCATAGAAGTAAGGAGTTTTAGATGGGCTCCGCTCCTAACCAAGGAGGAGGGCAAAAGTGTCCATAAACACGGTTGGTACGTTTGATTGGTACTCATGCACATTGGGCGTGGGGGCGTTGTTCGACGCATTAATTCACCCGGGTGTTTAGAGGTGGGGTTAAGCCTTACGGCAGGAACTCATCTAAATCCAGAATACCTATCTGTCATCACCATCGCATTGAAAGCTGTTCGGGGTGTTTAAGTTCACAGATCACAATCTCCTCACAGATGGGCAATCGGAGTGATGCTTGGACCGTACCGTACCGATTGGACCGTTCTCGACAATCGATGGGTCTCTCATACACATCTCATTGGACGATGTTCGTCTGGTTTTGGCCGTAGAGACCGACATATAGTAACGACTATTTCAGAATCTTTTCACCGAGGGAATCTTTGCTACAAAATACTTGGACACTTAGTTCAAATTTTACCGAGAGATTTCCGTCAATTGTTCGGTATTTTCTATAACTCTCATTGGACTAGGTTCGCCTAGTTCGAACCGAAAAGAAAGAGAGATAGAGACTTCGAGCTTCTTTCTTCGGGAACTACCATTGTTCTCTCCATCATTTTGCTGCGAAATTATAAGGTTCTGCAAACATTATCACCCTCAACAAAACCAAACAATCGGATTTAAGATGAATCTGCCTAAAAACTCAACTTTCCATCTTTGCCTTGTCATTCGATTCAACCAAATTTCTAGATCTCAAGGAGTCTGAAGCTCAACTCTCTTTCCCATTCCACACCCCTCCTTAGACGATATTCGCCTGGTCGGAACAGTAGGAGGCGAATTCCAGTAATGATTATTTCAGAGCGCACCGAGGGAATCATAGCTTAGTTCGGAATTTACCAAGAGATTTCCAAGAATCGTTGGATCTGTCCTACAACTCTGTTTGGGCTATGTTCGCCACGTTCGAACTGAATAGAAAGAGAGACAAAGAATTCCAGCTGGGTTGATGTTGAATTTCGAAAATTTGCTTCATCTTCGACATTTTCCTTGGTTTTCATCAGGACCTAACACTGTTCATGTCATCATTCGGCTGCGACATGATAGACCCGATAAGTACTGCCGTCATCATCGCCCTCGATAAAACCAAACAGTCGGGTTTAAGCTGAAACTCGACTTCTCATTCTCTTCTCGTCATTCCATTAACCAAATTGCTAACAGCCATTTGTTACTAGCTATAAACTCCCTGTTAAATGTCTGATAAGAAACGTAAGACAGGTTCTGAGTCACCAATTTACTCTCCCGGTAGGATACACAATCGAATTTTATATGCGACTTTTTTTAATTCATAACATCGCCTTAAACAATGGTCAATGGCGGAATCGAGACATCAATTTTCTCTGTTGGATTTATTACATAGATCCTTAAAACTTCCTAAATATAGTTTCCACGTCTTAGAAACTGAGCATCGAACATAGGATTTTACCTAAAACCTTGGTTTTAGCTTGAAACAGAGATTTTCAAGCAGGATTAGGTATATAGGTCCTTATAATGGGTCAATATTCTCATAAAATCTAAAAAGTTTCCAATGCTGTTGTTTATTCCTGGATCTCCTTCAATGAGTCTGAGACTCAACTCTCTTCCTCATTCCACTCCACTCCAATCCAAGCCAGAATTGAAATCATCTCATCAAGCATCAAACAACCACCGCCTCAGCAACGAACTTCCTGCATTTTATTTTCAACTTCAAAGGCGTCCCTTTATAATTTCCTTCGCTGTTTTAAGTGTGGCTCATAATTATTGTTTACCAACAGTTGAGTTGAGGAATTCCATTTTTTCCTCTCATTCTCCGGAATGTTGTTTACGGGCCCCATTGGCAACGGAAGGAGCACTGACGATGTGATGCGATGCGCCCTGTCGGCGATAGTGGTAGTGGTGGTGACGGCGGTGGTTTGTTCGTGTTGTACAACGTCATGTTCTCTCTCAGTGTTCTGGAAACGGAAGCTTATCTATCAAATATTTGCATTTGTTAAGTTAATGCCTTAAGGCTGTGTTTGTTGAGTTATTAAGGGTGAAATTAAGGAAATTGCAAAAGAAAAAATCCCCAAGAAAAGTGGAGAAAATGACGGAAACAGTTGTTGAGAAGAAAAGGAAAAAAAGAGAAAGTCAACTTTGAGGTTGAGGTTGAAGGGGAAGAAAACCAATGGAGGAGATATTTGTGGGACAATAATCAAGGTGAGGCTGTAAGGCTTCAGCAATGGCAGAATTTTAATATGGTATCAAGAGTAGAAGAGGTAAAGGTCTTAAGAGGTTTATTTTAAACTAAGCCAATAATCTATTTATCTCAGGGATTTTCAAAATAAATCGCAGATATTCAAAGAAATTCGCTGATTTTCAAAGAAAGTCCCTGATTTTTTTTTGCCCGACTCGGCTAATAATGTAATTATGTTTGGCTTTAGCTTTAAAAACTCCATCACTTTCTCTTTCATTTTTTTAATTTAGTTAAACTTATTTGAAAATTCTTCAATGTCTGCAAACTTTCTTTCATTTCCCTATGTTTCTTACAAGACCAACGGAATCAAAACTTTTTTGCACATATTTTCTTAGGAAAATTTCATTTTCATCTGCCGCTGATAATCATTATGGCATACCTCTATTTTATTTCTAAGAAATAAAAAAAACCTAAAACTCTTCTCACTTTTGTGTCCACAAACAATTGAACTTAACAGAAAAAAAGACAAAAAAACTTTTGATAAAAGTAGACAGCACAAAAAAAAGAAATCGCCGGCCACAATAACTTTTTTAATTATCCGTACTCCGCATAATTATAGCAAACATTTAAAACTACAAAAAAACACACATACACCAGTGACGTCAAAGAGAAGGAAAAAATGTCCCTGCTCGAAAAAACTGCCTGTCCCCTTAGAGAAGCCCACAACATTGAACACTTCCAACAACAATAACAACTATCATCTCGCCCAAAAAAAAGAAGAGAGGCTCATTTGACTTTTTCTACATGAGGATTACAATGCGAAAAAGGACATTAAAACTGCTGTTTTAGAAGATTTCATCCTGAGTGGTGTTTCGCGTCCGTCCGCCCGTCTGTCCGATCGTCCTTTCTCATCTATAGTTTACGAGTATGTCCCGCAAACAAGATACTTCAACACAAAAAAGGCCGTATATTTTTTTTGCGGCTTTGTTGTAAGAGAGAGGTAATCACTGAATGGAACAAGTTTGGAATTGCTTTTGCTAGGGAGGAGCCCGCAAAAAAACTCATAGACATATACCAAATTGTAAAATGAGCCAACATTTTACAAATGTCCTTTGGAATCCTGTCTTTAAGGACGCTACACATGAATTTGGGAAATTTCGATAGCACACAAAGGAATTGGTGACATTCAGAATATTAGGGCCGGCAGAGTACTACGCAATTGCGTGATCAGATTTCGGGTGTAAATTAGGTTCAGCCACAGGTCAGGAGGTATAGGTACATATAGACGTTGAGTAAAACAATCGTCCAACGTATTCGCCAACTGTCCTCACATACCTTCATAATACGTTCGGCCACATTTTTTAGTAGACGATCATCCAATTCCCCCAGATAAACTTCCAATTGAAGTACTCGGAATACACAATATACCGAATTATCTTGGGGAAACGAGTGGTCTATAATATCCCGACAAAAAATCGACCAAAATCTTCATGCTGAATGACCAACCGAAGACTGGGAGGTAAACAATTATCCAAAGGGTACTTCTTCGATGGATAATTATGAAGGTTAACGGCCTATCTAAGTCATTATGGATAATGTTATGCCGAAACTTTCATGATTGAGGTTAAAGTCAAGAGAAACCCCCAATGGGATTATGAAAATTCCAAACTTAAATCGTCCGTATAAAAGAAAGGCCGTATCCTTCTTCCTCTACTAAGGAGTAGATAACCCAACTAGTGTCTAATAATGAGTATATAACCCGTCTGGTGCCTACTAAGAAGTAGATAGCTCAACTAAGCAGTAGATAACTCAACTTCGATGGATCATTATAAAGGTTAACGGCCTATCTAAGTCATTATGGATAATGTTATGCCGAAACTTTCATGATTGAGGTTAAAGTCAAGAGAAACCCCCAAAGGGATTATGAAAATTCCAAACTTAAATCGTCCGTATAAAAGAAAGGCCGTATCCTTCTTCCTCTACTAAGGAGTAGATAACCCAACTAGTGTCTAATAATGAGTAGATAACCCGTCTGGTGCCTACTAAGAAGTAGATAACTCAACTAAGCAGTAGATAACACAACTAGCCGCCTACTAAGAAATAGATAACGCAACAGGGCAATTAGGTAACCGAACATGTCGTCTACTAAGGAGATAATAAAGCAACTAATAACTGCTTATAAAGAGAATATAAGTGAATTGGACGTCTACTAAGCGGTAGGTAACCCAACTTGTCGTCTACTAAGGAGAGGATAACCTAACTGCCTGTCTGATAAGGAGTAGATAACGGAAATGGACATCTACGAAGCAGTAGATAGCCCAACTGGTCGTATACTAAGAAATAGATAACTCAACTAGTCGCCTACTAATCCAACATGTCGTCCACTAAAAAATTGATAGCCCAACTTCCCGGCTTCTAAGGTGTAGATAACTCAACTGGCATTGTACTAAGTAGTAGATAATTCAACTGGCCCTCTACTAAGGAGAAGATAACCTAACTACCCGGCTGATAAAGAGTAGATAACTGAAAAAGACGTCTACGAAGCAGTAGATAACGCAACATGTCGTCTACTAAGAAATAGGTAACCCAAATAGTCGCCTACTAAGGAGGAGATAACTCAAATAGATATCTACTAAGCAGTTGATAATCCAACATGTTGTCTACTAACAGTAGATAACCCAACTAGATAACTCAACGGGCATTTCAATAAATAGTAGATAATCAAACTTACCCTCTAATAAGTAGTATAAACCCGAACTGGTTCTCTACTATGGAGTAGACTATGATAAGTTGACACTTTCCAGTAGGATTTATTTATACGAGTATAAATTACAATACAAAATTAATTTATATTACTGTCCAGGAAAAAGCCGGCTGACAATGACCATATTGCTTGTTACATTTTGTAGCGACAGACCAGAGCCTCTGGTGGGAATCGAACCCACGACCCGCAAACACATAGGCGAGAACGCTGCCAACTCACATACTGAGGCGCTCGACTTCATGTACGATTGTTATTACATACGTCGACGGAACGCAAGATCTGCCGAAAAAAAATTGCTGCATAGTGTGCAGGAGAATTTAAAGCAGTCGATTTCACGTCACTCACAAGAACTCGCCCTTTCGCAGACTCCTTCTTGACGAATTTAGCGTTGTGACTTGGGCCTGTACCCGTACAAAATTCAGCTGACTAAGAAGCTGATTGTAAACGACCATAGACAACGACGTACGAGTATGTTCGCTGACTGAGCCCTATAGCAGTTGAAAATGTACCCTTATCTTCATCGAAAAATCCTCTTCAGTGATGAGGCCAATTTCTTGATGAATGGGTACATCAACAAACAAAATTGTCGAATTTGGGACGATACCAATTCACATGAGATCCAAGAGCGTCCCATGCATCCCTAAAAAGTCACTGTTTGGTGTGGATTTTTAACTGGCAGCATCATCGCTCCATATTTCAATAAGAATGACGTTGCCCAGGCCATTATCGTGAACGGCGACCGCTATAGGTCAAAGATTACCATCTTCTTTTGTCCTGAAATAGATGATATGGCCAACAACGACAGGACTGCGCTACGTGTCACACAGCTCATACCACACTGGACCTTCTGCACGAGCGATTTCAGGGCATGGTCGTCTCACGTGGAGGTGATGTGAACTAGCCACCGAGATCCTGCGATTCTACCCGGTTAGACTATTTCTTGTGGGGTTTTCTACATAAGGTCGCAGGTAAGCAACAAGCACAGCGACTCTCAAAGCTAACATAACCCATGTCATCCAATATAAAATCTGAATACCTTGTTTTTCATTCAATCATACATAATATATCGCGACCTAAGAAAATCAAGGCACAAAGTCCAATATTTGAAATTTTACAGGAGAGGCAAAATTCTTACCGTATATTTATGTTTTTACAACTGATACATGGACTTTACGATTCAGACATTAAATATGACAGAGCATGATTTTTTAGACTTTTTGTTTCCAAATCGATGTATATTCAAACCATCTTGCATTTCGCTTCAAAAAAATACATTTAGGCAAAAAGTGGACTTAGCGCCTATTCTCTCTTAGGTCGCGACATTTGTCCTCAACCCATACCAATGCTTAGATTGTCGAGGCCAATCACAGATACAGCATCAATGAACTACAAAATTTTAAGATCTAGCCTTTTCTCACATTATACAATTCCCAATTCGGCAGATCCGGCTATTAGATTCTGTAACTGATTCATTATGTTACTCTGTTTCATCCCACAAATATTCTGATACTCTATCGATATAAATAGAATGTGACAAATTTCGGATATTCTACCAACAAAACTGAAGTTAGTTAGTGCCAAAGATGATCCCAACTGAAATTTCTGTGACCTTTGTTCCGTCGTTCAACATCTTTGAAAGGATGTTGTGTGGTAACTGTAACTTGTAAATGGATATCACTGAATCAAATCAATACGAAATCTGCCAGTTAAAGTCCTTAATATAATTTTTATAGTTCCCCTTAGGGTTCTGCAAAGTCGACTTCCATATTTTCTCCTAATTGTCACTTGCTCTTTGTCGTTTGGAAAACTACACGTAGGCAGACAGCAGTCATTTTTGGTTTTCTAATGTTCACTTGTTTCTTTTTCCAACTCCACCGCATTGTCGTCGTCCTTCGTTGTCGCCTCCTCCTCTTCCTCCCCCTGCTCAGCAAAATCATCATTTCATGGGTGTTTTATGCAATTTGACTTTCAAACAAGAGAACAAAGAAGCAAAAAATCGAGACCGCAGCATTTCCTCGTCCAAAAAAAAATGGAAGACGAGAAGAAAAAATGGAAATATTACCCCAAAGAGTAGCAAGCAAATAAATGAATGAATGATAGTCTCCTTCTCTAGGCAAACAGGAATAAAAATTAAGGATTTATACCCGGTATCTCTGTTGCAAAGGGTTGAATTTGATTACTTTTTCCAAAGGGGCAGGGGGTAGCTACGGCGGAGGACGGTAAAGGAGATTGAGACATAACATTTAAGGACACTGCAATTATTTACATACGCTTTATAAGTACGTAGAGCAAGAATGGATCTTTTGTCTTTGTTATGGATTTTACTATTATGGCAAAAGTTTAATTGTTGCTAGTGAAAAAAGCTGTATGTGTGTGCGGGAAAAATGCTTTTTGGTTTTTAAGTACTTTTAATGGGTACTTTTGGTTGGCAGTTCGTTGGATTTTTTCTCGCTCTCTATGTCCCTCTCTCTTCCAGTAGTATTAAAGCAAGGATTAAAAAAGAGTTAAGACAAGGCTAGAATATGGATTACTAAAAGGTTGATTGTCTCCGGGATAGTCAGAGACACTTATATTGTATATTGAGACAAGTGGTATTAGCGGTAGACAGGAGAAATTACTTCAATTTCGTTACTTCATTCTGCTAGAGCAGAGAGGGCAGGGTTAAGTGGTATCGCAAGTGGAGTCAACAGGGATTATAATTGAGTAAAAGTTAAATTAATTTTGAACTTAGGTAAGAATCAAAGGGGAGAATAAACGTAACGAAGCATGTAAAACAGCGATATTGCAATATACATAGGAATTCAGGGATTCTTAGGTATTAAATGAGTTGCCCAGGGATGAATGAGGGAAATAGTCTGGCTTTGGATGCTATAAATCATTAGGATAATTGACAAAACAAATTAGCTGCAATCGTTTGTGGAATTTGAAGTTCACTAACGACTCCATGTGATAGATAATTGGTGACCTTTCATCCTTAGGCAAACTCTTTTGACGCAGGACTTAGCTCAAACAAAAACTCATCCCGGATATTGGGATAACCAATTTAAATTAGACTTTTGGGAATCGTTTGTAATGAAATAAACCATCAAATTGCCATAGTTGCTCTCTGTCCTTCTTATCGTTATTTGGTTAATGTGTAGGTCAACATTGCTCTTATTGCAGGTCCTTTCGGCGACTGAAGAAGCCTAAGAACATCTCTGATGCAGGCATGAGAAGATCAATAATAATGTAATCGTTTATGCTATCCACCATCTACGCAGGCTTTCTCCTATCGTGCATCGGCTTATAGGTAAATGTATAGCTGCGACGCTTACGTAGGCTCTTTCGTCAACTGATCTAAGAAGAACATGGGCTGGATACCGGAATATAAATAATATTATAAGGACAATTTCGATTCTTTGCTAGGTTCTTTCGTAGACTGAACTAAACTCAACCGAAGGCAATGAATGGCCCGTATACAGGGATACAAACAAGACCTTAACCTCTGTTAGTCCAGTGGTCGACTCTGGTACAGAGGAAGACCTTAGTGGTCAACTCTGGTACAGATGAAGACCTCAGTGGTCGGCTGTGGTACAGATGCAGACTTCAGTTGTCGACTCTGGTACAGATGACGACATCAGTTGTCGACTCTGGTATAGAGGAAGACCTCAGCGGCTGACTCTGGTACAGAGGAAGACCTCAATGGTCGATTCTGGTACAGAGGAATACCTCAATGGTCGATTCTGGTACAGAGGAATCCCTCAGTGGTCGACTCTGGTACAGAGGAAGACCTCAGTGGTCGACTCTGGTACAGAGGAAGACGTCAGTGTCGATTTTCGTACAGAAGAAAATCTCAGTGGTGGATTCTGGTACAGAGGAAAGCCTGAGTCCAGAAAGCCCAGAGAAAAACTTGAGACTTCGACTCTAGTATAGAGGACTCTGGTACAGAGGAAGACCTCAGTGGTCGACTCTGGTACAGAGGAAGATCTCAGTGGTCGATTCTGGTACAGAGGAATCCCTCAGTGGTCGACTCTGGTACAAAGGAACACCGCAGTGGTCGACTCTGGTACAGAGGAAGACATCAGTGGTCGACTCTTGTACAGAGGAAGACCTCAGCGATCGGCTCTGGTACAGAGGAAGACCTCAGTGTCGATTTTCGTACAGAAGAAATTCTCAGTGGTGGATTCTGGTACAGAGGAAAGCCTGAGTGGTCGACCCCGATACAGGGAAAAAACCTGAGAGTTCGACTCTAGTATAGAGGAAGACCTCTGTGGTCGACTCTGGTACAGAGGAAGACCTTAGTGGTCTACTCTAGTACAGAGAAATACTTCTGTGATCGACTCTAGTACAGATTATGACCTCAGTGGTCGGTTTTGGTACAGATGCAGACTTCAGTGGGCTGCTCTGGTACAGATGCAGACTTCAGTGGTCGACTCTGGTACAGAAGACGACATCAGTGGTCGACTCTGGTATAGAAGAAGACCTCAGCGGCCGACTCTGGTACAGCGGAAGACCTCAATGTTCAATTCTGGTACAGCGGAAGACCTCAATGATCGATTCTAGTACAGAGGAATCCCTCAGTGGTCGACTCTGGTACAGAGGAAGACCTTAGTTGTCGACTCTGGTACAGAGGAAGACCTTAGTGGTCGACTCTGGTACAGAAGAAGACCTTAGTGGTCGACTCTGGTACAGAGGAAGACCTTAGTGGTCGACTCTGATACAGAGGAAGACCTCTGTGGTCGACTCTGATACAGAGGAAGACCTCTGTGGTCGGCACTGGTACAGTGAAAGACCTCAGTGGTCGGCTCGTTTACTGAGGAAAACCTCAGTAGCCGGCTCTAGTACAGAGGAATCCCTCAGTGGTCGACTCTGGTACAGAGAAAGTCCGTAGTTGTCGACTCTGGTACAGAAGAAGACCTTAGTGGTCGACTCTGGTACAGAGGAAGACCTTAGTGGTCGACTCTGGTACAGAAGAAGACCTTAGTGGTCGACTCTGGTACTGAGGAACACCTTAGTGGTCGACTCTGATACAGAGGAAGACCTCTGTGGTCGACTCTGATACAGAGGAAGACCTCTGTTGTCGGCACTGGTACAGTGAAAGACCTCAGTGGTCGGCTCTTTTACTGAGGAAAACCTCAGTAGCCGGCTCTGGTATAGAGGAAGACTTCAGTGGTCGACTCTGGTACAGAGGAAAAACTCAGTGGTCGACCCTGCTGCAGAGATGGCCTCTGTGGTCGACTGTGCTACGATTCCGTTACAGAGGAAAACCTCAGTGATCGATTTTGGTACAGAGGAAGACATCAGTGGTCTATTATGATAAAAGGGAAGACCTGAGTGGTCGGCTCTGGTATAGAGTAAGACCGTAGTGGTCGACTATAGTACAGAGAAATACTTCTGTGATCGACTCTGGTACAGAGAAAGACATTAGTGGTCGACTCTGGTACAGAGAAAGACCTTAGTGGTCGACTCTGGTATAGAGGAAGACCTTATTGGTCGACTCTGGTACAGAAGAAGACCTTATTGGTCGACTCTGATACAACGGAAGACCTCTGTGGGCGGCACTGGTACAGTGAAAGACCTCAGTGGTCGGCTCTTTTACTGAGGAAGACCTCAGTAGCCGGCTCTGGTATAGAGGAAGACTTCAGTGGTCGACTCTGGTACAGAGGAAAAACTCAGTGGTCGACCCTGCTGCAGAGATGGCCTCTGTGGTCGACTGTGCTACGATTCCGTTACAGAGGAAAACCTCAGTGGTCGATTTTGGTACAGAGGAAGACATCAGTGGTCTATTATGATAAAAGGGAAGACCTGAGTGGTCGGCTCTGGTACAGAGTAAGACCGTAGTGGTCGACTCTAGTACAGAGAAATACTTCTGTGATCGACTCTGGTACAAAAGAAGACTTCAGTGGTCGACTCTGGTACAGAGGAAGACCTCAGTTGTCGACTTCGTTACAGAGGAAGACATCAGTGGTCGACTCTGGTAAAGAGGAAGACCTCAATTGTCGACTCTGATACAAAGGAAGACCTCTGTGGGCGGCACTGGTACAGTTAAAGACCTCAGTGGTCGGCTCTTTTACTGAGGAAGACCTCAGCAGCCGGCTCTGGTATAGAGGAAGACTTCAGTGGTCGACTCTGGTACAGAGGAAAAACTCAGTGGTCGACGTTGCTGCAGAGAAGGCCTCTGTGGTCGACTGTGCTACGATTCCGTTACAGAGGAAAACCTCAGTGGTCGATTTTGGTACAGAGGAAGACATCAGTGGTCTATTATGATAAAAGGGAAGACCTGAGTGGTCGGCTCTGGTACAGAGTAAGACCGTAGTGGTCGACTCCAGTACAGAGAAATACTTCTGTGATCGACTCTGGTACAGAGAAAGACATTAGTGGTCGACTCTGGTACAGAGAAAGACCTTAGGGGTCGACTCTGGTATAGAGGAAGACCTTAGTGGTCGACTCTGGTACAGAAGAAGACCTTAATGGTCGACTCTGATACAAAGGAAGACCTCTGTGGGCGGCACTGGTACAGTGAAAGACCTCAGTGGTCGGCTCTTTTACTGAGGAAGACCTCAGTAGCCGGCTCTGGTGTAGAGGAAGACTTCAGCGGTCGACTCCGGTACAGAGGAAGACCTCAGTGGTCGACTCTGCTGCAGAGAAGGCCTCTGTGGTCGACTGTGCTACGATTCCGTTACAGAGGAAATCAGTGGTCGATTCTGGTACAGAGGAAGACCTCAGTGGTCGATTATGATAAAAGGGAAGCCTTGAGTGATCGGCTCTGGTACATAGTAAGACCTTACTGGTCGACTCTAGTACAGAGAAATACTTCTGTGATCGACTCTGGTACAAAAGAAGACTTCAGTGGTCGACTCTGGTACAGAGGAAGACCTCAGTTGTCGACTTCGTTACAGAGGAAGACATCAGTGGTCGACTCTGGTAAAGAGGAAGACCTCAATTGTCGACTCTGGTATAGAGGAAGACCTCAGTGGTCGACTCTGGTATAGAGGAAGACCTCAGTGGTCGACTCTGGTATAGAGGAAGACCTCAGTGGTCGACTCTGGTATAGAGGAAGACCTCAGTGGTCGACTCTGGTACAGAGTAAGACCTCAGTGGTCGTGTCTGGTACAGAGGAAGACCTCAATTGTCGACTCTGGTATAGAGGAAGACCTCAGTGGTCGATTCTGGTACAGATTAAGACCTAAGTGGTCGACTCTGGTACAAAGGTTCGACTCTGATAAAGAGGAGGACCTAAGTCGAGTCTGGAACAGAGGAAGAATTAAGTGGTTGACTCTGGTACTGAGGAAGATCGGTGTGGTCCACTCTGGTACAGAAGAAGTTCTCAGCCGGAAGAAAACCTCAGTTACAGACTATGATACAGAGAACGAACTCGGTGCTCGGCGACCTCAGTGGTCGTCTCTGATATTGAGTAATGCATCAATGGTCAACTCTGATGCAAAGGAAGACCTCAGTGGTCAACTCTATCAAAGAAAAATGCCTCAACACTAGTTTGGCTAGTGGTTGAATCACAGATAGAGAAAAAAAGTCATACTCGTGATAGGACCTTTAAAGATATGAACCTCAGATTGACCCTTTTGTAAGAACATGACTGGTAACAGTAACATGGATTTATTTCATAGGATTTTGAGAATTGTCACTCTGTAACTTATCCAAGCACTGCACTAAAGGAATAGTTGCAGTACCTGTTGCTAGAATATCAGTCACTGTATAAATCGTATTACACGTTATTTTTACCATTGCCATTTATATTTATGTTTTTCTGGAATAACCGCGTAAATCCGGATTTTTTAATTTCGAGATTTTAGCATACATCATCATTATCTATCGATCTATATATGACACTCCTGGGTATGCTTTGCGCATATCTGTGAGAGAGAAAATTGTTTTGACTCTCCCGAACATTAAGATTTTTTGAGATATGCGGAAATTCCAGAAAACCACAGATATATTCGAACGGGATCAGGTCAGAGTATGCTAATGAATTAATTGGATTAGCACTGCTTTCCCATAGAAAAAGAAGAGGAATTCAGTGATCGAATCTTGCATTGATGAAGTCATATATGGTCGTCACTACTATTTAATAGGCTATCTAAACCTATTAGAGAACTTAAGTTTCTACTTATGTTTATACTTATTAACAAGTAACATCAGTAAAAATATTAGATTTTACCACCATCTTCACACAACCCCTTCCTCCATAAACATAACCTGCCACCAATTGGCTACCCAGCTTAAAACTCCTTTGAAGCACGTAACGCACTGATTGTCTCCATCGTTACATCAAATTCAAATCTATACAAAATTTTCCACACTCTACTCACAGCACTTGAGTCTTTTCTGGAATAACTAAAATTCGAAAGATTTTGCTTTTCAGTAATAATACCTTCATTAGGTCTTTAATATTTTTGCAATATTATACGACAAGGATTGGAAGGCATAGACAATCAAGGCGAGGGCATCACCCCACCTATCCTCAAATATGTGTCGGAAATTTTTATATCAATGAATTCACTCCCACGGTGTTGTAGTCGGAGACTAAGCTCTGTTGCCTTTGTCGTCGTCGTCGCCGCCATCGTAGTCTTTACTCCTTCTTTTTCATCTTCGTCTTCTACGTATATGTTAATGACTGTCTTGATTATGTTGATGACTCTGAAGAGTTTTGTTAATTTTAAGGTTTACCTAATGACTATATTAATTTTTACTCTATCTCTCTCTCGGTACTCTGTGTTGTAAAGAAGCTTCCTAGACTTATGCTTGATGTTCGCCCCCCTCTTCACCGGGGTTTCCTTAGACACACGGGTGTTTACTTGACTAAGGCGGTTTATCAACTCCCCGATTTTTGCAACTCTTACCCGGTTTCTTCATAGTCATCATCATGCTTTTCCGCGCTCCATCTCACGAAGCAGCAGGAGTTGTTGGTGTGAAAAGAAACGCAAGAATCTTGTTCATCACGCAGATAACAATGTCGTCGCTACGTGGTGTATGTGCATATGAAGATTTTTCCCCTTCATGGCGTTGTTTTGAAGGGTTACGACATAAGCAGTATTTATTTGGTTTATTTGTAACCGCCCTATAGAAAGATGTTCCATTTGCAAAATCAGGCAATCCCCTCATTGTGTGAGAATGCGTCGAGCGTAACGCCAAACATCCTCTGGGAAAAAATCTGGAAAAGGATTTGTTTCCTGACCTCACCGCTATCCTTCTTAAATAGCATGGGATCGCCGCTGATACATCTAGATACATAATTTTCCGACATAATAGCAACTATTGTTAACATATGGCTAGATGGATCATCGCTTAAATCCTTAGATTCAGCCGGATCGGGAGGTATATTCACGTGAAGCTGTTTCCTGGCCTCATAGGTAGCCTTCTTTAATAGCAGGATATAAGGATCATCGCGAACAACTAGGCATACTTCGTTTCCCGACCTAATGGGAATCCATTCTTAATAGCAGGCTGGATGGATCATCGCTAATCTCTTTAGATTCAGATAGATCGGGAGATAGTTTCACGGCAGATGCCTACTTTCTCAATATTCCGAGTAACCTTCCTTAAGAGTGGGCTAGACGGATCGTTTCCAATATCCTTAGGTTAAGATATATCGCTCGATATCTTCTCGATAGACTTAGCTCGACTTGTTATCTTACTGCGCGAGGCTACGTCGAGACCAGCGCTTTCTAAAACATACAGAATGATATGAAAACCTTCCTCAGTAGCGTACTAGATTGCAGATATCATTGCGATGGGATGGATAGGCAGATATCTTGGACTAGTTCTCATCTCATGCTTCCCCGAGGTACTATATAAACATCTTCTAGATAGACGTCTTTACCGGTACCGGTAGCATTACCTACTTTCAGTCTGAAAATATTTTCACTGATTGAAATGCTGGGTAAGGATTTGGAAGAAGGTTTGCTTAGGGTGGGTCTTTCTTTGAGTGACGCTTTACGTTGGGAAATTACTCGTATATGCCCCTTTTCGTCTTTTTTAATAATGGGCTAGTTGGATGCTCGGGAATTTTCTTACACTCGAGTTGGACCTTCCTCTTGTCATCTGACTAGTTGAAATCAGGAGAACCTATCAACTTCCTAAAATACCCGTCCCCCCGCTCTATATAGCAATACCTTTTTTTGGTTTGCATGTGAATTATTCTAATCTGAGATAATGACATTTCAATCAAAAGTCTCGACGGCGTTTGCCGTTCGGGATTTATTGGTAAGAACTTGTCACGTTTAGTCCGCGTAACCTCTTCCATCTTTGAAGATCTTCTCAAGTGTGGCGAATCGTGGTTCACGCTAGTGGGAATTCCTCGGAGGATCGTGGAGGATTATCTGCAGATCCTCCCAAAAGTTAAGTCATTTTATATACACAGCGCAAGGAAGCTGCTTGACGTGGTCTAGCGAAAACATGGCTCGTATTAGAAAACAAGTCGTAGTCGCGACTTTTTATATCATTATATGAGACTCCCAAACTGATCAAAGAAAATGGTGGGTTTGTTTCCACAAACTCGCTAAAAAATCTTCCCGTTCACTTCTCTGAAGGCCCTCAGTCTCAGGTTACCAGGGGATTTGCAATGTGTAGCCTCCAAAAATCGTTCACTTCAAAAGGTTGTCACTTCGGTACAGGCTCGCCACTCGTCAGAATTCATACAAGAATTACCCGGAGGACTTGCCTCCGTTTCCAGTTTTTAGGTAGATTGGGAGGAATTTCTGCAGATCCTCCCAACAGTTAACTCATTGTGGTCTAGGCCAAGTGGGTCCTCATGAATCTTCTATGGCTATGAGAAAACAAGTCGTAGTCGCGACTGAGTGAGGCCTTAACGAAACAAGTGGCCTCACGAACTTCTGGCTGAGACTGATGCATTTGTCGCCACAGATTCACCAAAAATCATCCCGTGCACTTCGCTGAAGGGTCGAAGTCTCGGTTACCGTACAGGTTATTTGGAATATTAGGCTCCGAAAGTTATTCCACTTCAAAAAGGTTGTCGCTTCGGGCGGGTTTCTCTTTGAGAATCGTTTCATGTTTAAGCGTTTGTCTATTTCGTTCCCTTACCTCACGGGTGACCATCCTCAATAGCCAACAAAAGGTAGATGGTGAAGAATCTCTTTATGTCAACAGATATCTTCACGATAAACCTATGTCGACTTCTTAACTGACTGGCTGAGATGGCGAATAGCCTACCCCAAACTTCCCCGAGGGACTAAATTGTTCATTGGTACAGGCTCGCCATACCGCACCGGCAGAATTTATACAAGAATTCCACGGAGGATCTGTCTCCAACTCTATTTTTAAGGAAGATTGGGGAAGAATTTCTGCAGATCCCCCAACAGTTAAGTCATTGTACTCGTATGTACATAACGCAAGGAAGCTGATAGTCTATGTGGATCGTCACGAATCTTCTAAGGAGCGTATGAAATGCCATGCCGTAGTAGGGATTTGTTATCTCACTGAGTGAGGTCGTAACGAAACAAGTGCCATCCCAAACTTCTCCGAGAGTTTGGACCGTTTGTTGCCACACTCGCCAAAAAATCATCCGACCAACTTTACTGAAGTGCCGATGTCTCGATTGCCATGCAAATTACCTGGTTAAAGATTGGGAATGATTAGTCTCCGAAAGCTCTACAACTTCCAAAGGTTGCCACTTAGGTACAGGAATTGCTTGGAGAACTTGGTCCCGTGTCTAGCATTAAGGCTAGATATGGGTTGGAATTTCTGCACATCCCGCCAACAGTTAAGTCACTTTATATAGACGCAGCGCAAGTGAGCTGATTGGCGTGGCCTAGGCTGGGTGCATCGTCGCGACTCTTCTAAACATCGTATGAGATGGCAAATCGACAAGTCGTCGAATTTCATACAAGAATTACTCGGAGGACTTGTCTCCGTGTCTAGCTTTAAGCTAGTTTGGTGGAAGAAATTGCAGATCCCATAACAGTTAAGCAATTATATTACACAGCGCTAGGGATCTGCACGACGTTCTCTAGACTGGATGGGTTGTCGCGACTTTTTTAAGGCCCGTATGAGATAACAAGTCGACAAGTCGTAGTCGCTACATGTTATCTCTCTGAGTAAGGTCGTAGCGAGACAAGTGTCTTCCCAAACTTCTCCGAGAAAAAAATCATCTCGGCCATTTCGCTGAAGGCCGGTTGCCATGCAGGTTACCTGGGTAAGGATTTGCAATGATTAGCCTCGGAAAGCTCTTCCGCTTCAAAAGATTGTCACTTCGGTACAGGCTCGCCACACCACACCGTCAGAATTCATACAAGAATTGCTCGGAGGACTTGTCTCCGTGTCTAGAAATAAGGGTGATTGGGGTATACCTGCAGATCCTCCGAACAGTTAAGTAATTGTATATACAAATGGCAAGGTAGCTGATTGATGAGGTCTAGGAAAAAGATTTCCGATTCGGGCCGGTTTCTCTTGGAAGATCGCTTAATGTTGGGCGGTTATATGCTTAGTTGCTTTAGCTCACGGGTAAGCTTAGCCTCCAAAAGGTAGATGATGGGGAATCTCTTTATCTTCGAATGGGTCGACCGATATCTTCGCGATAAACCTATGTTGACTTCTTAACTAAGTGGCTGAGGTGGCGAAGGCCCTATCCCAAATTTCCCCGAGGGACTGGATCGTTTGTTGGTACAGGCTTGACAAACCACAACGTCAGGCGAAGACTTCTAGAATTCTCTTAATGAACCGGAACATACTTCAATATGGCAGATGTTCTTTGATAAAACATACCTGTCTACCTTATTTAGTGTTAGTATCACCTTATTCCAGTGGCATTACCTTCTTCAGTTTCGCATATTTGTTACCCTGACGAATTCTGTTCTTATAGTGGGAAGCATTGGAAGAAGACAATTTCAGAAGTTCCTCGTTGCCCTTATTACCATTCCGAGCTCTGATCTTAGAGAAGAACTCAGAGAGACATTGCTGCAGACTGTCGATATGCACTAGCTGATTCCCTAATTGACTTGATTGACTCAACTGTAACTCCTTTTTCTGTTCCCATTTCTGTTCTATGGTCCTGTTGCCAATCATAATCCTGGCAGAAGTCGTCCAACAATGTAATCTGCGGCTTGGTGGAAGGGGCTCCGGGTATTTGAGAATATCCGATCGTATACATGGGACCATACTTAGTTTGAGCATGTTTATTAGTAACAAGAGTTCCTCGTCCAACAATGTAATCTGCGACTTGGTTGAAGGGTCTCCGGTTTGTGCCAGTTCCTACTTGGCTTACTTGACTCAACTCTAAGCGTTTTTTCAGTGCCCTTGGAAGTTTTCTGTTCGATGGTCTTGTTACCAATCCGGATCCTGACAGAAGTCTTCCAACTATGTAATCTGCAACTTGGTGGTAGGTTCGCTGGGGATCAGAAATTCTCCGAGCATATACATGGGATCATTTTTATGTTAGAATATGTTTCTTATTAACTTTATTTCCATTCTACTTGAAAATAAGTATTTATTTAGCCCTTCTACAATAACCCATTCTTGTACTGGTAGCTTTTCCATTCGCCAATATGGAAATCTTTGAAAAATCTTTTGCGATGTTACTTAAATTATAATGACATTCAAAGAAGCGTGATGAAAATGTAACAACTTTTTCTGCTCGCGGTGTGTGCTCCATGGCGGGCGTGTATATTTCTACGCCACCAGAAATGGGGGTAACCGCTGACAGATGCAGGAGACGGGGGTGGTTGTTTGGTTGGTTGATGATGTCGCCATCCTGAGGACAAGGGCAATATTTAAAAGTTGTTAAGGGTAAGTTGTGCTTCGAATCTTGGTGGAAGGGGTGATATGTATTTATGACTGCAAGGATACAATAGCAGCCAACTACAACAGCAACAACAACAAATAACGAACAGATGAACGAAAGCTAATTTAAGATTACGCGTAAATTTTATGGCGTATTAAACTTTGAAGAGGTGATTTACATGCAGTAAAGGTATTTCTGGTATTTTTCCTGTTTTCCGAACATTATTTGAGTTTCTCAGACTTTCCCTTACCTCGTCCCCAGCTCAACTTTTCCTTCTTGGTTTGGTAATGGGAAATTGTAAACGCTATAATTGTTTTCTTCTCCAAAACTCTCGACTCGTTTAAGAAGTTACAGCAGCTATAACAGCGACAGGATCTCTCATTATCCTTAAGATTGTCATGCAAAGAAATGATTTCATTCACTTCTCTGCTTATCACATGGAAATTGAAATGATTTTTTTGTCCCATTTTATTCGTTACGTTTTCATTTCGTTCTTTTCTATTCTACATAACGAATTTCTTTCCTTTTGAATTCCGAGAGACTTTCATTACCATTTAGTTTTTATTGTCCCTCTCCCTCTCTCTCTCAGACTTCTCGGCTGTGAAGGGAGACAACATTTAAGTTTTTAGAGGATAATCATCTTTATGAAGCTCTTATTTAGCTCTAAATACTATCACGTGTTTTAGGATTCATCTTCCATTTTTCTTGAATCGCTGGCAAAATGGAACATGAATGGAACGTGTCATTAGCAAGAAAAGGGCCAACAAAAATCGAACTGAAAATTCTAAACACGTTTAAGTTTTGGAAGATATTCTTTTTTTTGGGGGGGGAGAGAAGCATTTTGTTGGGCGTTTGTTATTATCTTTTTTCGTTTTGTTGCCGACAAAGCTGTGACTAAGTGGCGGATTATTATTGGCAAGACGCGATAGTCATTTACTTTAAAACGTTTTTAAGCAAAAAAAAAAATATTGTCTTGAAATTGCAATAATCCGTGGAATACGAGTATAATAAGACAAAAATTGCAGTAATCTTGTATCTCAGCAATTGTTCGCCCCATGTTGTCTTCTACGTCGTTCAACGTTAACGTTTTCGTCGTATAAAGTAATGATTTCACTTAATTCCAGATAGATTAATCGAACGATCTCGGTGGCCATATGTTTCCTTCAGGTCGCTAGTTTTACTTGATGTACGGCATATGTTGCAAAATCATGTCTTCAGTCAATACTCCATTCAGTTGGGGTACGAAATAATCGGTAATCATATATCTGAATTAAGGAGTTATGGGCATTTAAAGTTATGAAATGTAATTGAAAATTTTTGAACAAAAAAGTGATCCCCAAGTTCATTCTTTTTAAGAACGCATATTTAATGAGTTATGACCGTTTAAAGTTTTGGATGGGAATTTATTTTTTTATCAAAGAAATGATGTTAAATATTCCACTAATTGAAGAAGCTATGGGCGTTTAATATTTTAGAAATGAGGATCAAAAAGAGATATGTATTTTTTTCAATTCAGCTCTAGGATGATTATTGAAGGAGTTATGGCCGCTTAAAGTTATGCAAAGGAATTACAATTGTTTGACCAAAGAGTGCTCCCACATTTTTGTCCTTTTCGCTATAGAACGATTATGTAAGGAGGTATGACGCTTCAAAGATGTGATCCCTAATTTCAGATCTTTTCGCTATGAAAGTTCTTTTTTTTTTTGACTATAAAGTAATGCAATATGGTCGTCCTTTTCGCTCTAGGATCTTTTTTAAAAAGCTATGGCCATATTATGTTTTATAAAAGTTTTCATATAGTTTTTATAACATAAATAATGGACCTCTTTAGGATGAGAATTTAATTTGTTTATCAAAAAAAGTAATTTAAAATACCTCACTAATTTAAGGAGCTATATCCATCTCAATTATTTTTCAATTCAGCTCTAGGATGGGTGTTGATAGTTGGAAGAGGTTATGACCGTTTACAGTTTTGGATAGGAATTAAAATTGTTATCCCAAATTTTTAGGATGCTTATTTAAGGAGATATGGTAATATAAAGTTTAATAAATGAACTACAAATTTGTTAACAAAATGGTGATTTCATATTTCCCACCTACTTAGGGAGTTGTAACCGTTTTCAGCTTTGGAAAGTAATTTTAAATTTTTAACCAGAAACCAAAATGTTTATCCCTCTCGCTTAGGACATTTAATTAAGGAGTTATTACCGTTTAAAGTTTTAATCCAAAATTTTCGTTTTTCCAATATGATTGTTGTGTCTTGGAGCGGAATTTAAAATTTTTATCCATTTAAAGTTTCAGAAATTAATTAAAATTTTTTACCAAAACAGTGGTATACAATAATTGTATTTTTCGCCATTGGCAGCTTATTTAAGGAGTTACGACCGTTCAATGTTTTGGAAATAAATTTCAAATGTTTAGCCAACAAAAAGTAGTCCTAAATGTCCTTTTTTAATTTTCGTTGGAAAAATGGTCGTCTATTTAAGGAGTTATGACCGTTTAAAGTTTTTAAAAGTAATTTCAAAAGTTCAACCAAAAAAAAGTTATCCAAAGTGTTCGTCGTTTTTGCTCAGGACGCTTATATTAGGAGCTATGGCCATTTAAAGTTTTATAAATTAATTTAAAAAAATGTTATCAAAAAATTGATCTAAGATTTTCGTCCTTTTTGTTATAGGGCGCTCATTTGAGGAGTTACTACCGTTTAAACTTTTGAGGGAATAATGTCAAATTTCTTAACAAAAAACTGATCCGGAATGTTGGTACTTTTTTATATGGAAAACTGATTTTTCTATAGAACAACAAGATCAATTAGATATTTTGTTTAAATGTTTGCACATTCGAATTATTCAGATTTTTCGATCGGGGTATTGAAAGAGATAAGATACTGCCATGGAAGCCATGTAAACACATACCGTTATAAGTATTTTGATCCTGTGTGGGGATCTATTCAGAGGAACTCATATATGGCACAGGGTGAGCTTGTAGTTGTTGCCGATCATCTTTTGTATGTATATATAAGAATCTACAATTAAATTGCATACGCGAATTCTATATACGACGAATGCTTACAAGTCACACAGTCAAAGCTCCTAGCGAGACTTAAATTTACCAATTTTCACCACCCATGAGACTGCTATTATACTCGTATACCAGTTCAACACAGTTGTCTCCACACCAGTCGTCAGAAGATGGCGTGTTTGCTGAACTATTTACGAAGTTATTACACTTTAAAGTTTTGGAAGGTAATTTCAAATTTTTAACCAAAAAACGTGATCCCAAATGTTAATTCATTTCGCTCAGAACACTTATTTAAGGAGGTATGACAATTTATGTAAAGTTTTAGAAATTAATTTAAAATGTTTGACCAAAAGTCATCCCATATGTTTGACTTTTATAATAAAATGTTTATTTAAGGAGTAATGACCTATCAAATTAATTCTGAGAAATGAATTACAAATTTATTATCAAAACAGTGATCTATCATTTCTGTTCTTTTCATAGCCATAGAAAGCTTATTTAAGAAGGTAAAACCGTTAAACGTCTTGGTAACCTACAAAATAGATCCCAAATGTTATTTAAGGATTTATGACCATTTCAAGTTTTAGAAATTAATTACGAACTTGTTACCACAACAGTGAACCAAATTTCCGTTCTATTCGCCATCGGACACTTATTTAAGGAGTTATTATCGGAGGTAACTTTCAAATTTCTTACCAAAAACTGATCCTAGTAGTTGGTCCTTTTTTATATAGAAATATTGAATTTTCTGTGGAAAATGGGAACTTCTGAGGCATGCTAATTTTAATTTTCTAGAATATACGAGTTTCTAGAATATACTCATGCACAATTTCCGAGTTAGAATTAAAAATAAGACAGACATGGTAAACGACCTTTTGATAGAAAATATTTAATTTTCTAGAGATTTAGATACTTCTGTCTCCGGTTGATAGACACAGTAGGTGCACCAGTTAGCTCTGATAGAGTATTACTTTCCAGTATCTACAAGTTATATATTTTTTCTAAAGCATTGTATTGCCTGGGGCACAGGTTAGTTACTTCTCGTTCATGTAAGTTGAAAATATAGGTATCTCCCTTTAGCCCCAAAAAAACATTGTTTTCATAGCCATAGAAAGCTTATTTAAGAAGGTAAAACCGTTTAACGTCTTGGTAACCTAAAAAATAGATCCCAAATGTTATTTAAGGATGTATGACCATTTAAAGTTTTAGAAATTAATTACGAACTTGTTACCACCAAAATGAACCAAATTTCCCTTATATTCGCCATAGGACGCTTATTTAAGGAGTTATTATCGGAGGTAACTTTCAAATTTTTTACCAAAAAACTGATCCTAGTAGTTGGTCCTTTTTTATATAGAAATATTGAATTTTCTGTGGAAAATGGGAACTTCTGAGGCATGCTAATTTTAATTTTATTTTTTTTAATCGAGTTTCTAGAATATACTCATACACAATTTCCGAGTAAGAATTAAAAATAAGACAGACATGGTAAACGACCTTTTGATAGAAAATATTTAATTTTCTAGAGATTTAGATACTTCTGTCTCCGGTTGATAGACACAGTAGGTGCACCAGTTAGCTCTGATAGAGTATCACTTTCCAGTATCTACAAGTTATATATTTTTTCTAAAGCATTGTATTGCCTGGGGCACAGGTTAGTTACTTCTCGTTCATGTAAGTTGAAAATATAGGTATCTCCCTTTAGCCCCAAAAAAACATTGTTGCTCAAAATCCAAAAAATACACCTTGCCGAATTACTGTTGAAGATTTTATTTTTAACAATAAAATATTGAATATTCTGGTCACAGTTTGGGCACATCTGAATGGCGTCAATTTATAAAGAAAGTATCCCCAGTGTGCCCCAAGAATTCACTATTGTCCAGTATCTCAAAAACAATTAAATTAAGTTATTTCTTTCTATTTATCCCCCTCCTTTTTCTCTTTGAGCGGTGTTCAGTTCAGCCAAACCAATATGTATCAGAATTCTCACCCCGCCCTTCATCTATCCACATCGGCACATTGAAAATTTAATGGCTAACCATCCAAATCAGCTATGACACATCCTGCCAATTTGGAGACACACTCCCGCAATAATTCACCCCATCAGCAAATTTTTGGGTTACACTTCATTAATTTTTAAAACCGCCGTTTTGAAAGCAACAAAAAGTTCTGAAAAAAAGATACCATTCCCTGAAAAGCGAAAAAACAATTCAATATTTTAACGGTCCTCACAGAGTGATATCTTTTCTGCAGAAAATTTATGTGTCTGTATTTCAAATGTATTGATGACAATACCATATTTTTTCTAACAAATCAATTTCGAGAATAGTGGAATCAATGCGATTTTTTGTCAGTGATTTTTTTATTATTATTTTGGCCTCACCAAAACAACGCAAGCGAAACATAACGATATGATGTGACTTTGAAAAAAAGTAGTAAGAGGAAATGCGAAAAAAGAATTAATGGTCATATAACAAATACAGTCGATTTAATTCATTTTAATAGCGTGGCAAATATCACCCTCACAGAAGATATAAGCAAAAGCCAGCAAATACGTACATAAATGTGGTCACAGTCTAGGCGAAAGGATGTTAAAATGATACAGTCTAGTGCCAAGTAAGTGGGAAGAAATTGTAAGCGCACATATAAATAAATCGTTAAAATTGTTATAGAGAAATTGGAAAATAAATATTCGATATGTTAAAATATTTTCCGGTACAAACGTTCTTTTCGAAGGCACTGTCTTTTTGCCCTCTGCCGGAAATCAAAAACAGATTTTTATTGTGGTCAATAGTTAAACAATAGAAATGAAGACAGACGGACAAAAACACCAAACATGAAATGGACAATCTATGTTTTTTTATTTTAATTTTTTCAATTCTGCGGATGCACGAATAAATTTCCAAAAAGTAAAATGTAAATGTACATACATAAATAAATTTAAGTACGTCTACACAAATACATATGTGTATAAATATATTTGCACAACACATTTCACGTCATCCTTCCGAAAAACCCAGAAGAGTATTTAATTTTCTTTAAATATTGAAATGGGAGGATTTACTTAATTTTAAAGTTTTAATTTTTGTGTGAAAAAAAATTTTGCTTTTGATTTAATTAATAATTTTTTTGCCAGTTTATTCTTTAAATACTATTTTGGAAAAGGTTATTTAATTACATATTTCCTTTTTTTCTTAATTTCACAGTTTCAATGGGAAAAAACCTTTTTTTAATTTTTTCTTTTGATTTATTTATTTAGTTTTATTCATTTTGTGGACAAATGTTATGAAATACTTTTTTTGAAATATCTATTTCTGACGATCTATTTATTTTTCTTTTTTATCATAAACATTTCTTTATTTTCAAAAATATACTTCTTTTAATTTTTGCTGGTTTTTAAAGTTTAAATAGAAAACCTTTTTTATTTTTCATTTTTATTTTGCTTTCTTACTTGATTTTCAAATTCTAATACGAGTATAAGAAAAAGCCTTTAACTTTTGTTTTATTATTTTTTCAAAAATTTATTTCTTTTGAGTTTTATTCTTTTTTTTGTTTGCTCTGTTCATTACAAAGTCATATTTTTCTTCGTTAACAAAAAATCATTCAATTGTAAATTTCCCCATTGAAGCTTTGCTTGTTGGCATTTCTCCCCTTTTTTATTTGTTGATATCCTAAAGCCAATTTAAAATATTCTTGATTAATTGCCAAAAAGATATCGGCTGAATTTCGTTGATTTTTCCTTGTTTTTTTTTTGTTTGTGGGCAAACGATAGAAAAAATGGCCAGCCTCATATTTTTTGTTCATTGTTCGACTGTGTGAAAATTTGCATTACAAATATCAAAAGATATATTTATATGTACAATGTACATATACCTATATAAAGAGGGAAATATCAAAATATACATATAAACATGTATGGGGTAAATATCGACTGAAGTGTCCAAATTTGAAAGGAAAAAAATGTCCTGGGGAATATTTTCTTCAGATTTAAAATTTTTGAAGCAATTGTCTAAGAAAAATTGTTTAAAAAATGCATTCGAATTTTCTTCTACAGGGTGGTCCCTATTAAACGCACGATGTTCATTGTAAATAACACAAAAATTTTTCAGAGAATTATGTTAATATTTCCTATTATCATAGAAGGATCTATGGCAATTATGTGTGAAACAAAATATCGGCCAAATGCTCCCCACAGCTCGCCTCGTGTGTTTCCCAAAGTTTTTTATAATAAAATCGGTATCGAGGAATCGATTTCACCTTATCATGTCTCCAAAGATATGTTCATCGATAGTATAAGTAATACTAATTATGTGCTATTACGTCATCGAAAACGATTTCTCATTTGTTTTTCAATAGCTTTTCTACAAAAATATTTTTATACCCTACAACACACTGTGGTACAGGGTATTATGACTTTGTGCATTTGTTTGTAACACCCAAAAGGAGAAGAGATAGATCCATTGTTTATTATACCGATCGACTTGTAATCACTTTCAGAGTCGAATTAGCTACGTCCGTCTGTCTGTCCGTCTGTCCGCCTGTCCGTCTGTCCGTCTGTCCGTCTGTCCGTCTGTCCGTCTGTAGATGTATTCTTGTAATCAAAGTACAGGTCGCAATTATGGCCCGATCTTGAGGAAACTTAACACATATCTTTTTTTTTGCCCAAGGACGATCCCTATTTAATTTGGTTAAAATCGGTTCAGATTTGGATATACCCCCATATATATGTTACCCCCGATTTGACATGTAAGCGCTGTAAAAACTTTATTTTATATCCGATCAGTATGAAATTCAGCAGGAAGAGGTCTCTTATTATATTAATGAATACTATTAAATTTGGAAGAAATCGGTTCAGATTTAGATATAGCCCCCATATATATGTTACCCCCGATTTTACATGTAAGCGCTGTAAAAAGTGTATTTTTAATCCGATCAGTACGAAATTCGACAGAAAGAGGTTTCTTATTACATGAATTAATACTACCAAATTTGAGGGAAATCGGTTGAGATTTAGATATAGCCCACATATATATGTTACCCCCGATTTGACATGTAAGCGCTGTAGAAACTGTATTTTATATCCGATCAGTATAAAAATTGGCAGAAAGAGGTTTCTCATTACGTGAATTAACACTGCCAAATTTGAGGGAAATCGGTTCAGATTTAGATATAGCCCCCATATATATGTTACTCCCGATTTGACATGTAAATGCTGTATAACCTGTATTTTATATCCGATCAGTGCGAAATTCGGAAGAAAGAGGTTTCTTATTACTCGAAGAAATACTGCCAAATTCGGAAAAAATCGGTTCAGATTTAGATATAGCCCCCATATATATCTTACCCCCGATTTGACATGTAAATGCTGTAGAAACTGTATTTTATATCCGATCAGTGCGAAATTCGGCAGAACGAGGTTTCTTATTACTCGAAGGAATACTGCCAAATTCGGAGAAAATCGGTTCAGATTTAGATATAGCCCCCATATATATGTTAACACCGATTTGACATGTAAGCGCTGTAGAGACTGTATTTTATATCCGATCAGTACGAAATTCTACAGAAAGAGGTCTTTTTACATGAATGAGTATTCAGGGAAAATCGGTTCAGATTTATATATAACCTCCATATATATGTTCCTCCTGATTTGGTATCAAAGCGCTATAGAAGTTGTACTTTACTTCCGATCATTAATATTTTCCGGAAAGATGTTTCTCAATTTAGGAACAAATATTGCTTAATTTAGCGATTATCGGCTCAGAATTAGATAATATGTTGCTGCCGACTTACTAATTATTCCAAATTATTATCGCAATGACCTTTATCGCATTGTTAGGGAGGTGTAGGGTATTATATAGTCGGCCCCGCCCGACTTTCTGCCTTTCCTTAATGTTTTTTTTTGTAATTTGGTCCTTCGATCCGAATAGCTCAGTTAAGGTAGAGTATGTAATAGATCGATCGATTGAGGAAAAAAACGTGCAATGTAACAGATTGGTTCTTCGAGCCGGATCGATCGGTTGAGGATATCACTTTTCCAATATATTTACTCTATAATGCTCCGTTCCAGCACAGAAATTTCTAATTTATACTACTCATACTACTCTCAGTCAGTTCTGCCAGACGAATCATCAAAATCGATATATCCTTCGAAATCTTCCACAAAACTGTACAATTTACATACAGATTTTGCGGTTTTTAAACGAAAGTAACGACTCAGAATTAGTTTTGTATTAGTAATTAAATTCAGAAACAACGACTTAATTAAATAAGCGACGAACCTTATTAGTCCATATATAGGACCCACGCGATATGTCTTCTTGGAGCAATAGGAAACACAAATTGCTACCACTTGACCTGACAAATTTTTCATTTGCGATTCATTTCATTGGAAAATATTCGTAGGAAAAATAACTTTCATACCCTCGGGCAATTGGACCGGTACAATACCAAACGCGTGATAGGTCCATTAAAGACAACGATCGGTTTGCTGCTTGTCCCTTTTATATGAAAACAACCGGATTTGTCGTATATTGAGGAGTAGATAACCTAACAGACCTTCTACTAAGGAGTAGATAACCTAACTGGCCAGTTCTCAAGGAGTAGATAACCCAACTGGTCGTTTACTAAGAACTAGAAAACCCAACTAACTGGTCGTTTACTAAGAAAAAGATAACAAAACTGGTCATCGACTAGGGAGTAGATAATCCAACTGGTAGTTTAGTAAAAAATAGATAACCCAACAGACCGGTTCCCAAAGACATAACATAACTGGTCCTCTACCAAGGAGTAGATAATCTAACTGGTCGTTTAGTAAGAACTAGATAACCCAACTGGTCATCTACTAAGGAGTAGTTAACCCAATTGGTCGTTTACTATGGAGTAGATAAACAAAGTTATCATTAACAAAGGAGTAGATAACCCAACAGGCTGCATACTAAGGTGTAGATAACGCAACTGATCGTCTGCTAAGAGTAACTAACCCAAATAGCCCTATGCTAAGGGGTAGGTAAACCAACTGGCTACTTATTACGGAGCAGATTTCTCTGATGGAGTAGATAACCCTACAGGACCTCTACTAAGGAATAGAAACCCCAATTGGTCACTTACTAATGAGTAGATAAACAAACTGATTGTCTACGAAGGAGTAGATAACCCAAAACGCCAGTTCCCAAAGAGTAGATAAACCTACTGGCACTCCACTGAAGAGTAAGTAACCGAACTTCTCGTCAGCTAAGGTGTAAATAATTCAATAGGCTGCCTACTAAACAGTAGATAACCCAACTGGTCTTCAAGTAAGGAGCAGGCCGGTTCTCACGGAGTAGATAACCTAACAGGCCCTCTATTAAGGAGTAAGTAACCCAAATTTTCGTCCACTGTGGTGGAGATAATCCAACATGCTGCCTACTAAAGAGTAGATAGCTCAACTGGTCGTGTTCTGAGGAGAAATTAACCCAACCCATTCAAAACGATCGGTTCGCTGATGGTACCTTTCATATGATAAAATCCGGATTTATCGTATAATAAAGTGTAGATAACCTAACTGGTCTTTTACTAAGCAGTAGATAACCCTAAGGAGTAACTGGGTGCGTAATAAATAGTAGATTTCTCTAATGGAGTAGATAACCTAGCAGGCCCTCTTCTAAGGAATAGAAACCCGAACTGGCCATTTACTACGGAGAAGATAACCCAACTGGTCGTCTACGATAACGAAACAGGCTGCATACTAAGGATTAGATAAATCAACTGTCCGTCTGCTAAGAAAAAGATATGAAGGATAAGATCATCTACTAAGGATTAGATAACCCAAAAGGCCCCTTCCCAAAGAGCAGAAAACCCAATTGTATATCTACTAAGGAGCAGTTTACCCAATTTATCTTCAACTAAGGTGTAAATAACCCAACTGGCACTCTACTATGGAGTAGATGACCTAAAAATTCGTTTACTAAGGAGTAAATAACACAATCTGTCGTTAATTAAGGAGAGATAATCCAACTGGACATCTACTAAGGAGTAGGTAACCCAACTGTATCTCTGCTAAGGAGTATACAACCCAAGTGGTCATCTACTAAGGAGTACATAACCAAACATGCCGCCTACTAAGGAGTAGATAACCGACCAGTCATCTACCCACATTACCCATTCTAAGGAGTAGGGTAATGTGGGTCATCTAGGGTGTAGATAAGCAAACTGAATATTTGCTTAAGAGTAGATAACCCAACTGTATCCCTGCTAAGGAGTAATAGCTCAATTTGACATCAACTAAGAAGTCGGTAACCCAACAGGCCGCCTACTAAAGAGTAGATAACCCAACTGGTCGTCTTTTAAGGAATAGAGAACACAGCTGCATATCTACCAAGGAGTATATAACCCAATTTGTCGTCAACGTAGGCATAGATAACCCAAGTGGCCCTCTACCAAGGAGTAGACAACCAAGCTAATAGTCTACTACGGAGTACATAACTCTACAGATCGTCTGTTAAGGAATAGATAGCCCTACAGGCCGCCTACTAAGGACTAGCTAATCCAACTGGTTGACTACCAAGAAGTAGAAAACTAAGGAGCAAATAACCCAACTCGTCTACTAAGTAGATAGGAGTACATAACACACTTTGTCGTCAGCTAAGGTAACCCAGCTGGCGCTCTAGATTAACTAGCGGACCGCCTTCCAAGGAGTAGGTAACCCAACTGTCGTTACTAAGGAAGAGATAACCCAACTTGTGAAATACTAAGGAATATATATCTCAAGTTGTCACAAACTAAGCAGTACACTGATAGAAAAAGCTTCGTCATTCGTCAAAAGTCAGCTAACGTACGGATAATCCTATTGATGAATTTGTTCGTCGCCCTGACGAATCTCTGTTTAATCTCTGGAAACTATAGTTTCGAAGGTTATCGTTCGCTCCAGTCAGGCTTACGGATGGGCGGACATAAGTAAAATGACTTAATGTGTTCTAAAACGGATTTCCTCCGCATAAACTTAGGGTTTTAGGCCACTCCTTTGATGCGTTACCCTTTTTCTATATGTTATATATACACTTATTGATATTTGTATTATAAATCAAAATGGAGGGTATATATCATTTTTTTATTTATGAGCACGATTCATCGTAGGGATGATATGCAATCACCCTGTGGAATTTTTTTTTATTCCACTAAATAGTTCTTGTTCTAGTATACTTAAACAGAGATTCGTCATGGCGACGAACAAATTCATAGATAGGATTATCCGTACGTTAGCTGACTTTTGACGAATGACGAAGCTTTTTCTATCAGTGTAGTTAACCAACTGGCCCTCTACTAAGAACCAGATAATCCAACTAGTCGTCTGCTAAGGAGTCGATTACGAAACAGGCCGCCTACTAAGGACTACATAACCCAATTGGTAGTCTAATAAGGACCTTAATGTATATCTGCTACAGCGTAGATAACCCAACTTGTTGCTTGCTAAGGAGTAGAAAACTTACAAGTGTTTTTAACTTTTTTAACTCCATGATAAAGATCATTAAATTATCATATACGAATCATTCCTAAAATTTCTCATTATACCCTCACTTTAGTGTGACGAGGGTATATATCATTTGCTACGGAAAAAAGTGTAACACATCGAAGGAGTGATCTAAGACCCTAAGTATGTTCGGAGGAAATCCGTTTTGGGTCATTTTAAGTCGAATGAGCAATGTCCGTCCGTCTGTCTGTCTGTCTGTCTGTCTGTCTGTCTGTCTGTCTGTCTGTCTGTCTGCTGGCTGGTGCGCACGATAACTCTCGAAAGGAGTAACCGATTGACTTCAAATTTGGTATGTGGTAATATTTTGATCTATCTCCGGATGAGTTCGAAGATGGGCCATATTGGTCTACTCCTACTGGTACCTCCCACACAAAGGGTTAACATTTAGTGAAATATTGATTCTTTAATAACTTCTATACTACTTATTCGAATCTTTTGAAATTCTGCACATAATATTAGTATATTAGTCGCTATTAACTCGAGAAAAATGGGTGAAGTTGGCATGCCCCTTTTGGTACCTCCCCCACAAATGGACCATTTTGCATCAACATTTAACTGCTTATAACTTTAATACAAGTGCATAAAAATGCTTGAAATTTTCTACAGTATAATGTTTTTGTAGTGCCTATAGTCCTGTAAAAATTGGGCGTTATCACCCCGCCCCTTTTTGTACCTCCCACACAAAATGAACAAATCATACCAAAATTACATAGCTCGTAAATTTAATATACCAGTGCACATAAACGCTTATAGTTCAGCACAATGCAATGTATTTAAGAATGTACTGTTTACCGAAAAATATGTGTATTTGGAAAACCCCTTCTGGTACCTCCCACACAAATTAACAGATTTATTGGTGTAATGTTATATATTACATTACTCACAAAGTGAGGGTATACCTTAGTCGGTTTACCCGACTGAAACTTTCTTACTTGTTTTCATCCTCAAAATACGAAGAAAAATGTTAGGCAACTTGCGAGGTTCCGGCCAACTTCGGTGGTCATTATTGTTTTAGTTGAGAGCAAAACTTGTCAAAAGCGTAATTTTAATTTGGCCTAAAAAATCTTAACTTCAGGCAACACTAATTATACAAGTTTACCAATTAGTACAACAAAATCAGTGTACGTATACTATCATGCATTTTTGTTCCCTTCTTTAATAGTAATATGAATGATTTTGTCTTGTGTATAATGAATAATGAAAAATTTTAAATTTGTTGCTATGAGTAATAAGAATTAAAAATACTCATACGATTTAATATATAGGGATTACATTGCATTATAAAGTAGGTCAACTCCTTCAAGAAATGTTAATATTCTTTTAAAATCTATTAAAATTGATTATACGAATTGATATATCCTAACGCTAAACCGCGAATGATTGTGATTTAGCTCCTCTTTAATTCCACTTTTAAGCTTTTCTTGTGTGCAGAGTTCTTCAAAGTATTTTACACAAACTTCCTTTAAAAAATTCGATTGGTTTATCCTGGACCTATACGAAATTTCTTACACATATAAATTCGTATATTTATTTATACAAAAAAATGTTTTCTATATACATATAAAAACCAGAAAATAAAACATGAATAAATTTACTATAAATTACCATTTTACAACGACCACTCACTACTGCTCACTCTCATGCAATCAGCAGAGAGCGAACAAACTCACACACACATACGAGTACATACACTCACATCGAAGAGCATGCCAACATACCAACACACTTGTATCCATCAAGTAAACAAACTCAAACTTATACACTCACACGTAGACATTCCTATAGTCATTTCGATTCCTTTCACCCCACCCCCACCCACTTCCAACGAAACAATTAATATTCGAATCTACCACCAACGACAACAACAATAACAGAAGCAATAACTAACGGATGGACGAACGAGCGAACGATTGAGAGGGGGAGAGAGAAAAAAAACTACATCCGCATCCAATTGTACAATTCAATATCTGTTACTTCAACATTGTCGTCTCTTCTGTGATTTCAATTCAGGCACTCCATCTCTGTCCTCGCCTGAGCACCACAGCGGCCTTCCTTACGAGCGTCACCCTTTGTCATTTATTCACTTGCCCCCCTCAATCGGCCACCTACAACTGATGAAGAGGATTCCCTGTCGCATCCTTTTGCCGCCCCCGGCCTGGGGAATGCCAGGAAACCAACAATCCAGTAGGAGGATGCCATCAAGCGCTGCCAGGACAGCGAGGAGATCCAGAACGGGTACAAGGGAGAGGGAGAAAAAAGCATAAACCTTACATAAAACTGTCAAAAACATACACATGCAATAATTTACTTTAACAAATTTTTATATGCAGCTTTTGCGTGAGGTTGTGTGTAAATATCCTTGCTCGCGTGAGTGTGTGTGTGAATGTGTCAGTTCGTGTGTTTTATTTTAAAGCCATAAAAACGGGGAGACAATTTCCTCTTTCATTGGTTTATATCCATCACCACAAATGCGAATAAAGGCTCAATTAGTTTATTGAAGTATTTGTAACGTCGAAGATTTAATGGGAGGTCGAAGGACACTATAGTGAGTCTTTAAGATAGGGCCCATTCAAAATTGTATTCAAATTGTGCAAGTAATTTCATTAACCCCTATATAATTTTGTAATAATAATAATAATTGGGATACAAATTTATAATAAAATTCGAATTACCTGTCTTTAGAATGTAAAATGCGACAAACGGGGATAAATATGGTACCACCACCAAATCCAAATGTCTAGAGCAAAAATTTGCTACAAGGGCAGGTGTAAGACTTGGATTTAGAATAACAAGTTTTTTGGAATTATTTTTTTAGGGATTAAAATCCGATAAAAAAGGTTAATATGGAGACTGATATGAGTGCAAAAGGCGTTTTGAAAATTCGTACCATTTGGGATTAAAAAGATATATATATATATATATAAGATAAATATTGTATGTACAATTGTTTAAGCGAAATGGCTAGAAAAAGGGTTTGATCTAAATACAATGGAGAATAACTGAAAGTCCTTTTCGAAATTCGTACTTCCAAGTGAGTAAAACTTGCCATGTTGCACTCACTTACAAGTACGAATTTCGAAAGGTCTCAAATAATAGACTCTTTCATAGTTCAAATAATAACACTATGCAACAAAATTTTTTGTCGAAGGGCTAGAGTCCTAAACACGAAAAAAATGTTTAATAAAATGTTTATGGTAAACATTTTTTTAAAACTTTTTCTTTAAAATTCCCCTTTTCTTGTAATGTGCTATTAGTATTTTGGCCATATTTTTGAAGTATATGCTCGATAAAGCCGTGATACACATTAAATTAGAGGCAATTAACAAATGTTAATAATTACACTTTCAAGTGGAAACAGAAGTTTGGTAACTGTCGTTAAAACACTTAGAAAAAATTATTTTTTTATAAAAAATCGTATTTTGCTGGCAGGAAAAAATCGTAAAAATAGAAACAAATTGGCAAAAAAATTAATTAATGAAAGCTGTAATCCTAACGAAGAAAACAAAGCGTATTTGAAGAAAATCTATGGATACATGTAGAAATTATAGCACTTTAGTAGAAATGAGAGAATTTTAACATTATCCGGTTGTCATACCCTTACTATTATAAAAAAGGGTATATATCAGCTGCGGGCCAAAAGTGAAACAAATCAATGAAGTGACCAAAGAGACCCCAAGAATATTTGGCGGAAATTCGTTTTGGATTATTTTAAGTAATTTGTCATGTGTCAAAATTTTTTTTTCTATCTCAGGCTAAGGTGCAAACATGGACTATGTTGGTCCACTCCTTCGAGTCCCTCCCCCACAAAGGGTCAAAATTTAGTCAAATATTGATTATCTCATCACTTCTATTCTACTATTCAGAATCTTTGAGTAATCCACACATAGTATTAGTTTCTTAGCCGCTATCATCTTGAGAAAAATGGGCGAAGTTGTTACGCCCCTTTTGGTACCTCCCATACAAATGGACCATTTTGCACAAAATGATAACGGCATATAACAACGATTCCTTTACATACAAATGCTTCAAATTTTGTATAGTGTAGAGCTGTTATAGTACCCATAATATATTAAAAAATGGGAGTTATTGCCACACCCCTTTTGGTACCTCCCAAACAAAATTGCAAAAATCAAAAATATGAAAAGTTATTTTTTTGAATTTCCCTATTTTTACAATATGGGTCATAATTTGTACATTTATCTATAGATATTTTGCAAATAGGCATTGTTTTTTTCCTTAGGATGATAGCTTTCATTTTTCGGTGCCAGCAAAAAATTATTTTTTTGAAAAAATATTTTTTTTAAATTGTTTTATCGACAGTTACTAAACAACTATTTCTACGGGAAAAATTTACCATAAAAAATTGGTTGTTTTGCTTTCATAAAATAGTATGACTCAGTCTACACAAAAAAAGTTTGAGGTCTCGGAAACAAAAAAATAGTTTTGCGTAGTCTAATTAGACTTTATATTCGGTTAAAGAGAGGATATATGTTCATGGACATACACTTCAGCCAGTGATTTGGCCTATTGAGCGCTCCCTATTTACGAGTATGATATTTTTATACCTCACGAGTTACAGAAAATCGGTACTAGACACGAATTTTCTCAGTATCTTACTTATTCATATTCTCTGAGACGAGTCTGAAAAATTAAACTTTCAAAATGAACAAAAGTGTGAAATTTTTAAAATATATTTTTTAATAATATATAACTTTAAAAAAAAAAAAATAATATGTGACTGTTAATAAAATGCTGCATTATTTTTTTAAAAATAAAAAAAAATAAAAATTCTTTTTTTTAAGAAATTGTGACGATGGTTTTCGTTTTTATCTACATTCAATGCTGTTTTTCTAATAAGCGGATTTATGAGGCCGAAAATATTGGTTTAGTTTAATATATAACTCCCATTATATCTAGAAAAAGAACATCACAACTCAAAATATTTTTTTTGAGGTGGTCATACTAATTGTCCTACGTTTCAATATCTAAAAGCTGATCCATGATTGGGCTGATTCCTCAGGAAGACAATAACATTTGGCGCACTTCAGAAGTTATGCCATCCCATTCCGAAAAATAATTATGTATAAGTATAGATCATTTAAGTTACAATTAAGTGAAGTGTCATAACTCTAGATGTGACGTTCTTTTTCTAAAAGAGCGATATATACATCCCGCTTTGGCATTTAAGCCATTTATAAGTCTCATTTTTAAGCAAATACTTATGAAATTTAGCACGCGACATTTTTGTGAGGCAGTATATCCTGATGTGGCATTTACGCGGTATAAAAGAGACAATTTACATAAAATCTTTACTAAATTATAGTTGTTTACGCCGATACGCGAAAGGAGAGTTGTTTACGCCGATAATAAACTTTTTCATATTTGAGAAAAATAGAATCAGATTTAGAGATTGCCCCCAAAATATACCTATATCCCGATTTATAATGCCTATATAATTCTCATTTCTAAACAGAAATTTATAAAATAACGTAACAAGGATTTTATATCCATCCGTATAGTAACGGATGATCTCCGAAACCATAAAAGCGAATGGGCTGAAAATTGAACAATATATTCAAATTGAGGTCATTTATGTTTTAGAATTATTTTCACCGCAATAAAATGCTGAGTGGTTATGTAATTTGCAAAATTAGCATTTCCAGAGCGATTTCAATGAAATTTAATATGTACATATGTGTGGTTTGTCTTGATAATAGTTAGTATGTATGATTCTAAACGATTTTACATTAAATTTTTTCAATATATGTACATTTTTTTGATAATTTTCCCTGAAACTCGAGATGTATGCATTTTTGAATGAAATATCAATGAATAACAAACCAATACATCCCAAACAGGACGGACAGGACGGACAGGAAAACGTCTGCTGGGGTCAGCTAGTACATAAATATATGTAGATATATCCCGATTTTTCATCTAAAGGCTATATAATCCGCATAATAGGTCTTTATAAAGGGTGGTTAAATTGTAAGGGCCGATGTTGAATGTGTGGCGTTCAAATCAATATGTATTTCGTGCACTTCGTGATGTTTTTTAATCAGCATAATCGACCAAATGTGTCCACAATCGGGAGAATTGTGCGCTACTTTCAGCAAACCGGGTCTGTAGGAGATGTGAAAACACCTGTGCATGCTCGCCCAGTTCGTTTGGTGCGGCTTATGGGCTGGCGACGTCATCGAAAGTGTTCGCTATCGTGAGATGATAACGAACTTTTTAATTCCCCGAATTGGAAGATATGGATGTGGACAATATGTGGTTTCACCAGGACGGTACCACTTGCCACGCAGCTAACGAAACAATGGCTCTTTTGCGCAACAAATTCAGTGGCCGTGTTATCCCACGTCGTGGCGATGTCAATTGGCCGCCAAGATCATGTGATTAGACACCGTTGGACTTCTTTCTTTGGGGTTATTTGAAAGAAAAGGTGTACGTCGATAAGCCAGCAACAATTAAAGAGCTAATGGATGAGATAATTCGGCACATTAACGGCATAGAACCTCAATTATGCCACAGCGTCATCGAAAATTTAGACCATCGGATGGAGGTGTGCCGCCAAAGTCGCGGCCCTTAAAATTTAACCACCCTTTAAATTTTTTTGACACATATTTGCTGAACATCTTTTCAGAATATATACATATATGTATACCTTCGGTATTTATTTTTGTTCCGATTTTTAATCTGAGCGCTATATAATAAAACAAATAGGCATATAATTATCATTAAAAAAATAACATTGCTACGAAAAGGTGGAGTATCATACAGTCGGCTCCGCCCGACTTTAGGCCTTCTTTACGGGTTTTTACTATAAATATAGAAAATATGTGTGAGAGCAAACATATATCTGAGGAATTCCACAACAAATCGACGGTTTCAAAAAAATTTCGGTTGTGATTTTTCCCATTTTTTTATATTTTTTAGTACACCTGAAGAAACGCTTTGTGGAATTTTTTGAGATTTTTCCGATAAATCGTTCAGAAGTTATCCATACTTAAAAATCGTTAAGATATCACTCTGTGTATCGGTTTTTTGGTCATAACTTCCTATTTGAAAAATCTATTTTTGAAATGTTGTTGGATATAAAATACAGATTGTACAGCGCTTACATGTTAAATCGTGGGTAACGTATATATGGGGGCTATATCTAAATCTGAACCGATTTCCTTCAAATTTGGCAGTATTAATTCATTTAATAAGAAACCTCTTTCTGCCGAATTTCGTACTGATCGGATTAAAAATACACTTTTTACAGCGCTTACATGTAAAATCGGGGGTAACATATATATGGGGGCTATATCTGAATCTGAACCGATTTTTTCCGAGTTTGGCAGTATTACTTCATGTAATAAGAAACCTTTTTTGCCGAATTTCACACTGATCGGTTATAAAATTGTTTATGGCGCTTACATGTGAAATCGGGGCTAACATATATATGCGGGCTATATCCAAATCTGAACCGATTTTAACCAAATTAAATAGGGATCGTCCTTGGACCAAAAAAAAAGATATGTGTAAAGTTTCGTCAAGATCGGGCCATATTTGCGACCTGTACTTTGATTACAAGAATACATCTACAGACAGACGATCAGACAGACGGACATAGCTAAATCGACTCAGAAAGTGATTACAAGTCGATCGGTACAATAAACAATGGATCTATCTCTTCTCCTTTTGGGTGTTACAAACAAATGCACAAAGTCATAATACCCTGTACCACAGTGCGGTGTAGGGTATAAAAACCCTGAGTTGACATAAAAGTGTATTGTGGGCATCTATAGTGATTTTTTACAAGGAATCTTTTTGTAGAATACTTCACCTAAAAAATCTATCGATTTCTACTACTTTTGATATATACATAGTTATTTTGTAGGGTGATTATCAGGGGTAAGGGGATCAGGGAGGTTGGCGGGTGTTTTGGAAGAAATACTTCCTGAAGAGTCTCTTTTACTTTGTTCTTTGGCGTGGAAAATATATTCCGAAGCCTTCAAGCCAAAAGCAAAGTGGCTAGCATCAAAACATTTTTTTTAATAATTTTTAAAAATTAACTTGTTGGATGTTTTTATTAATTGAGCTCGATTAAAAATTTAAAAAAAAATTTACATTATTTTAGGACCACTTCCATCCAAAGCATATATGTTAGGGAATTAATAGAAGTTTTAAATATAAAAAATTCGCGAAAATCGGGGAGAGCAAACAATTTAAAAAATTACATTTAAATTGAAAAACTAAAAAAAAAAATTCTGAAATGTACCGAAAATTACCAATATTTTCAAATTGGACCATAACTTAAGAAGTTAAATGACACAAAAATGCTGTGAACACTTTAGATGTATTAATTGCTCATATATACGAATACTATTTGAAAGAAAATGTAATTTTCCGTGTTTAAACACCACATTCTTACTGCAGCATACCAACCTGTCAACTCAGCCCTACTGCAAAATTTCAACTTGTTCCTATCTTCTTTTATTTGCAGTTTTTCCGTTTTGGATGAATCGTTTCATCCTGTCTATAAGGATTATTTGTCTATAAATAAATATATATATTTGTGTGATATCAACGCACACACACACACACACACGTTCCCCACAAAAATTTACTATATGATGTTTATAACTATATATTTCTCATATTATTAATGGCATCTCCTTTTATCGATGGCGTTTTTTCTATCTCTCGCACTCTACACTGAAAAAAAATGTCATAAAATTAAAGAAATGCTCCAAAGACATCATTAGTTTTTAAAATAAGCACATTTTGTACTTAAAATATAGATAATTTTAATAATATTAAGTAATTTACTTAATTTTCAGTAAATTTTCTTAATTTTAAGTACAAAATGTACTTATTTTGAAATCTAAGGACGTCTTTGGAGCATTTCTTTAATTTTATGACAAATTTTTTTTCAGTGTATCCTCGTTTATTGCTCTCCCCCTCACAACAATAGAATTGATGTCTATTTTCGAATAGTGTTGATGCTGCTAGTTACTCCTGTTGTTGTAGTTATTATTAGTGTCGTTGTTTTTGTTGGTTGTCATTTTTTGATGTATATTTATTAAGTATTTGTGAATAATTTATTGAATATCGTTAGGGTTATCACAGCTATTAGCAATAGTGATAATTTATATTCTATGCGTTCAATGGCATTGCAGGGCAATGCCCCCACATGCGATTCACAGACACACACTTCGACTTCGGAACCGGATATGAATTTCTGGCGATAACAACCGGTTGTGGTATTGACTTTGGCGCACATATATGTGATGTTTTGGACTGAAAAAAAAATAGAAAAACTCATTTTAGTATTTTTCAAAAATATTTTTTTAAGTGTTAATATACATATAATAAAACTGAGAAAAAACGAAGATAAACTGTGGGTTGTGGCAATTAGAATTTTTTGAAAATTTATTTTCCTTTCGTTCGCCGTTGATTTTTTTAATATTTTTTATTACTTAAAGGGCCTCAAGCCGAACAATAACAAAAAATTCATATTTTTAAGTGTTTTGTTTCTCACCTGCACTATTATGCAAATAAGTATATTTCACACACATTTGTCCCGGCACCATGGGACAACCAATTGCATCGGCCTTATGTTTATATCTTGCCCACAGATCCACTGTATCGGGAATATTATCATTATTTGTGGCCACAATCGGTCTACGACAGGGAATATTTTCATTATTTACACGTTCTTCACAAGTTTCATTGCCAATGAAATCTTTCTGGGGATAGGGGCCAATCCAAAAGAAACGAAAACAATAGGGATCTAAAAACGGGAGATATTAAAATATATTTCCATATAATCCAACTAGTGAGAGACCTACAATCCATGGAAGAGCTGGCCAGGCCCACTGAGATCAGTTTACTAAATACCAAAAAATATTTCCACATTTTTTGTTATTACAAATTATATACAGGTTCTTTCTTTTTCAAATCTCCCTTTGAGTTATTTCTGTTGTATTTTATTTAATTGTATTTTCTTTTTCAGCTTTAATGAAGAACTATGTTCTACGCGTGCAGCGAGTGACTAATATCGGTTCCATCTAAAATTGACAACAATCGATCTCTTTGTGTGGGGGTACCTTATCTTATCAATCTATACCACTGATGATTGTTCCTCATATTTGTATCTTGAAAGAGAAGTTGACAGACTATAGAACGATATCATATCAGTGCATTGCTAACAGAGGTGAGTAAAGTTTATCTTTTGTTTTCTTTTGTAGGAAGGTCAGAATATTTGATTTTCTTACAAAGTTTTTTCGATGCACTCGACGAATGACCTAATATGCACTTGACGGTAATATATACAGGTAACACTAGTTTGCAAACATTTTGCTGAAGGGCTATGCATAAAATTTTCTGATGTAAATTGTTGCCTATATACAAAAAAAAATATTAAAAAAAATGTTATGGTAAATTTTTTAAATTTTTTTTGTATAATTCCTTTTTTCATTTGGACCTCATTTTTATACCCTACACCAAACTGTGGTACAGGGTATTATAAGTTTATTTCATGACAGATGTTTGTAATACCTATAAATACTACAGCTAGACACACCTTAAAGTATACCAATCGACTGAGAATCACTATCGGAGTGGATTAAACCATGCCTGTCCGTCTGTCCATCTAAAGTTGTCTCTTGAGTACAGGTCGCAATTTCACCTCGATCGTGCTGGAATTTTGCAGTTAGGAGTCTTTCATACCTGGAAAGAAGCGTTTTGAATTTGCAGAAAATCGGTTCAGATTTAGGTATAGCTCCAATATATAGGTTTCGTCCGATTTGACCCGTTAGCCCTATAGAAGCTGTATTATACATCCAATTGTTGTGAAATTTAGCATGGTAGAGATTCTTAATCCCTGGACCAACATTGCTCAATTTGAAGAAAATATACAAATATATATAAATACATAGCTCCTATGTATATATTTCTTCCGATTTGGCTAAATGGTGTAAACATATTTTAGTTACTAGAGTGGTGTAGGGTTTAATATAGTGGGCTCCGCCCGACTTTAGCCTTTCCTTACTGGTTCTTATTTATATATGTCTTCTGATAATATTTTATATGAAAGCGTTACTACACCATTTCCAAATGTAGTTCAGAAAAAATCAATTTAAATTCAGAATTCGTCAATTGAAATTCAGAAATTCCATTTGAAATTCAGAACTCGCCAATTGAAATTCTGAAATTTCATTTGAAATTCAGAACTCGTCAATTGAAATTCAGATTTTCCATTTGAAATTCAAAACTCGTCAATTGAAATTCAGATTTTCCATTTTAAATTCAGAATTCGTGAATTAAATTTCAGAAATTCCATTTGAAATTCCGAACTCAACATTTGAAATTCAGAATTTTTCATTTGAAATTCATAACTTATCAATTGAATTTCTGAAAATAGTTATATCACATTATTAGGGTATATTTTGAAATGGATTTGACTGAAGAGAATACGAAAATTTTTAAATTGAATATGACTCGAGAAAGAGCTCATCCAATCCGCTATCATATGATATATGACTGGATCAGACTGTGCCTAATTCTGACAATTGTTTTCAACTCTTTTGCATCATTAATGCCAAAAACTGTCCTGCGTTGGTCCATTTTTTTTATTACGACTGGCCCTTTGTTCCAACAAAAATTTTGCTTGGCCACGTAGAAGTTGGTTATACTTAAAATCCAATCCCTGACCAACCATGATTTTCTGACAGAAGATGTACATTTGTATGTAGCCTACATACTTAATTTCACATTAAAAATTAAATTTCTGAACTTCAAGTGAAGAATTCCGAATTTTAAATGACGAGTTCTGAATTTCAAATGAAACATTCTGAATTTCAAATGTCGAGTTCTGAATTTCAAATAGAAATTCTGAATTTTAATTGACGAATTCTGAATTTTAAATGGAAAATCTTAATTTCAATTGACGAGTTCTGAATTTCAAATGGAAAATCTGAATTACAATTGACGAGTTCTGAATTTCAAATATAATTTCTGAGTTTCAATTGACGTGTTCTGCAATTCAAATGGAAAATCTGAATTTCAACTGACGAGTTCTGAATTTCAAATGGAATTTCTGAATATCAAGTGATATTATCTGAATTACACTTGGAAATGGTGTAGTAATATTTCTCTATAGAAAATATTTGATTGAAATTACGCTTCCAAAGAAAAATTATACTATTATCGATGACACATTTCTACAATAAACGTATAACTGATGTTACTTTACTATAACATAAGAATAACTAGTGATATTTTCCCAAGCAAATAATACTGCTGGTGCCACTTATCTAATTTCTCTATAGAAATAGCAAACATTTTTAGTATTACAAGTATCTTTGATAATATTATTATATAGGAAAAATATCATTCATGGTACTTGACTATAGGAAAATTATCACAGCTAGCACTTTCCTATAGAAAAAGTATCACTGATGGAACGTTCCTATATGAAAAATATGACGGTATCGCTAATGATTATTTCGATAGAAGTAGTATCTCAAATCATCAATACATATCTAGTGATACATTTCTATAACTGATAGAATTTTTCTATAGGAAATCCCTATAGATCTTTTTATTTATGTAAATATCACTGCCAATAATAATTAACAGGAAAACGTTACTAATGATAATTTTCTATAGAAACAGTTTTATTGGTAATACGCTTCTGTAGAAAATCAATTATTGATAAAACTTTTTATAGGAAACGCATAACTGATGTTCCTTTCATAAAACAAAAGTATCACCAATGATACTTTTCCCATGAAATAATATCACTGAAGACACTTTTCTGTAGAAAAGGTCAATTGATAAACCTCTTTTATGGGAAAAGTAACACGTGATGTAATTTTTCTATAGAAACAGGTACACTTTTTAGTGTTAAAATGATCTCTGGCTGGCTGCTGACAATTTCCTATAGAAAAAGTAAAGGGTGATCCATTTCGAGGTTCCCTACTTTTTTAAAGAAAAAAACACAGAAAATTCAAATTGAATGGGGAATGTTTATTATCATTTGAAAGAACATTCTTTGGCATTTATTTTTTGCAGATTATGTCTATCAAATGTTTGCCGTTGAGTCCAATTTTCGATGACTCGTTCGAACATTTCGACTGGTAGGCCTGAATCGAAGCGGGTTTGTCCGCATAAACTTTAGACTTTACATATTCCCACAGGAAAAAGTCTAACGGTGTGATATCACATGATCTTGGTGGCCAATCGACCGGCCCAAAACTTGAAATTATCTGCTCTCCGAAGTGTTCCCTCAATAAATCCATTGATTGTCGCCAGATCACGAGCTTCAATTTCAGGCATCAAATAGTCGGTTATCATGGCACGATAACGGTCGCCATTGACGGTTACGTTCTCACCGGCATCATTTTTGAAGAAATATGGACCGATGATTCCGGTACGTCGGATCGGGAATCGGTCAATGGCAAAAGGATAGCTCTTAACGAGAGCTAAAATATTGCTCATGGGTGTCAAGATCGTGGGTCGACTGGAAAGTGTTTTTTTATTTAAAAACAAGTAAGAAAGTTTCAGTCGGGTAAACCGACTAAGGTATACCCTCACTTTGTGAGTAATGTAATATTGAATATTACTCGAATTATTCTGTCAATTTGTGTGGGAGGTACCAGAAGGGGTTTATCAAATACACCTATCTTTCGCTGAACATTAGATACTTTAAATTCATTGCACTGTGCCGACTTATAAGCATTTATGTGCACTGGTATAAACGTTATGAGACATTAAATTGTGGTATGATTTGGGCATTTTGTGTGGGAGGTACAAAGAGGGGCGTGGCAATAACGCCCATTTTTCACAGGGCTATAGACACTATAAAAACATTACACTGTACAAAATTTCAAGTATTTATATACACTGGTTTTAATGTTATAAGCTGTTAACTTTTGGTGCAAAAAGGTACCTTTGTGTGGGAGGTACCAAAAGGGGCGTGACAACAACACCCATTTTTCCCTGGACTGTAGGCAATATAAAAGCATAATACTGTACAAAATTTCAAGTATTTTTAAACACTGTTATTAATGTTATAAGCTGTTAACTTTTGGTGCAAAATGGTGCATTTGTGTGGGAGGTACCAAAAGGGACGTGGCGACTTCGCCCATTTTTCTCGAGTTGATAACGACTAATAAGCTAATACTATGTGTGGAATTTCAAAAGATTCGAATAAGTAGTATAGCAGTTATTAAAGAATCAATATTTCACAACATTTTAACCCTTTGTGGGGGAGGTACTAGAAGGAGTGGACCAATATGGCCCATCTTCGAACTTAGAAAAAAATATTACCACATACCAAATTTGAGGTCAATCGGTTACTCCTTTCGAGAGTTATCGTGCGCACCAGCCAGCAGACACACAGACAGACAGACAGACGGACGGACATTGCTCATTCGTCTTAAAATGACCCAAAACGAATATCCGCCGAACATACTTAGGGTCTTAGATCACTCCTTCGATGTGTTACACTTTTTTTCGTAGCAAATGATATATACCCTCGTCACACTAAAGTGAGGGTATAAAAATAATGGACTTAGCGCTATTGGCGAACGATTATTTTGATAATAAAACTGAATAATTTCTAAACGTTGTTGAGGCGTAAGTCTTTCCATGATGAAATGCCAAACAATACATGACAGCATGACACGACTCACACGTGATCTGTCAAAAAAAGGCTATTGAAAAAAGTATGTTATTGTCCGATTTTAAAAATCTTTTTTTTAATGTTGGTATTTTTCGGTACTTTTCAGAATTAAAAAAAGGAAAAAAAATATTAAAAAGTTTTATGTGTGAGATTTTTAAGTTATACAATTTAAATGACATTTTTTAATTGTTTGTACCCATCGATTTTTGCGATTTTTTTATATGTTATACACCGCCATGTATAAAATACTCGTTTCTATAATAATATAGAAACAAAATGGTCTTGAAGCCGGGAGAGTATCCTGGTTAGAATCACACAGATTTTTTTTTTATATTTTAACTTCTATTAATTTTCTAACAGCTTTGGATGGAAGTGGACCTAAAACAATTTATATTTTTTTAATATTTTTAAAATTTAAAAAAAATCGCTGCTAGCCACTGTGCTTTTGCCTTGAAGGCTTCGGAATAGATGTTCCACGCCAAAGAACAAAATAAAGGAGACACTTCAGGAAGTATTTCTTCCAAAACGCCCGCAACCCCCGCTGATCACCGTAACCCTTATAATCACGCTTCAAAAATAACTATATATAAGTATATATCAAAAGTAGTAGAAATCGATGGAGTGTTTAGGTAAAATATTTGACAAAAAGATTCCTTGTAAAAAATCACTATAGGTGCCCACAATACACTTTTATGGCAAAAAACGCCCACAAAAAACAATTTAATATTTTTTTAAATTTTTTTTTCTGGAAACTACAGAAAAATAACAACATTTCAAAAAAAAGATTTTAAATGACCAAAAACCCGATAAACAGAGTTATATCTTAACGATTTTTCAAATGTCGAAAACTTCTGAACGAGTTATCGAAAAAAATTTCAATAAAATACTTAGGATTACTAAAAAATATAAAAAATGGGAAAAACCAAATCCGAAATTTTTTTAAACCGTCGATTTGTCGAGGATTTCACCAAAGAGAAGTTAGAACTGAAGCTATGTACTTTTCAAAGGCAATTGTATCACTAAGTGTACTTTCCGAAAGAAATTTTCACTGACCTTTGCATAACATTTAATGACAACTAACAAAGAAAAATGTTTTAAAAATAAATATCATCTGGAAGTGTTTACACAATTTTTTTCTTACAAATTTATTAATAACGTTGTTGTATTAGAACATAATTTCCTAAACAGTGTTAGGGCTATTAAAGCAATTGACAATAGTGATAATTCATATTCTGCTCGATTTATTGCATTACAAGGAAATGCTCCGTATTGGGAATCACAAATACACACTTCAATTACAGAACCAGACAGGAATTTTTGACGATAGCAACCGGTAGAGGTATTGACCTTGGCACACATATAGGTGATGTTTTGAACTAGAAAAAATAAGAAAAATATTTAAAGACCTTTATTATTAGCTTTTGAATAGTTTTAATTAATTAGCATTTACAAAAACATTATTTTTTATTATTTATATTACTAACAATAAATGTAAGAATATTTAATGACGGGCCAAGGATAAGTCTGGCATCAAATACCATCTGGCCAGATTTCGCCTTTACAGCCCATAGGCTCTGATTGAAATCGAACCCATGACCTCCCTGTTTATAAGCGAGCTCGTTGCCAAACTCAGATGCACTTGATGAATCATATTATTAAAACCTTTGTTTGTTTAACAAAATTCCAACCAATTTGAATGCCAATTACTATTTTTTAAATTCCTATTTTCAAATATCCTTACCTGCTTTATAATGCAAATAGGTATATTTCACACACATTTGCCCCGGCACCATGGAACAGCTTATGGCATTGGGATTATCTCTATAAGATGACCATAAATCCTCTACACTGGGCGGTTTGGGAGATGCCAAGATGGGCGTACGACAAGGAATCTTGTTATCATTTGTAATTTCCTTACAAGTCCCATTGGCGATGGTGTGATTTTTGGGATAGGGACCCATCCAAAAGAAACTAAAACAATAGGGATCTAAAAACCATATCAAAAGTAATGATGAGAAATTTTAGCACAACTTAATTCAAACAGAAAGGCCTACATTCCATTGCTGAGGACACAATGATACCCAAAGTAATGAGACCAAATAGGAGAATATATTTCAACATTTTTTATTTTAATATTTGAAAAACGAATTCCGAAGACCCGACTTCGTTTTCATTTAATTTAATTATTTGTTCTTTTTTCTAATATCTATTTTATAACTAACTATGTATCAGAGTGGAGCAAGTGACTTGTATTGATTCCATCTAAATCAGTTGATCCATACAAACGATCCATCGCTGTCTGAGCGTGTTATCTTATCAGACAACACATTGAGTATGTTACACATTGTGTGTTTTTAAAAGATAGTGTGGAAAGGTCAGTATACTCGATTTTTCAATAGAAAAATAATATATGTTACGCTGGACGTTTGAATGAAAATGAATTAGCGAACAATTGGACTGAAAGTTTTATTGGCAATATATTCGTCTTGGCTTCAAAAATATATTTGTATGTGGATTTTTGAAAGCTATCTTCAAATTTGTTTGTCCAATAAGTTTTTTTGTATGTACACGCTGAAAAAAATCGCTTCTGTAGTATATTGTTCCAAACATATTCTGCTGGAAACATACATATGTTTAGGGTACAGTCCAAATATATAATATTTGACACTCACAAATATTATATGTTTGGGAGGATGTTGGTCTAAACAAAATTATGTTTTCATCCTTATATTTTTTATATGAAAATAATATTTCCGAAACAATGATTAATTTGTATTTAAATATTTTGGCAATGTATAGATGCTTTAATTTAGTTTTTTTTTAAGAAATTAAAGGTTCAATTTTTTTTTAAATTTTATATGTTTGTAAAATTCTATTAAAATGTAAATCGTATAATCTTTGGTAACGAAAAATAGCGTTGATGGATTGACAATTGGACTATTTATAAATTAAAAATTAAAAAATTAGTGCTGTAAAACAAACGCTTACGACATTTTTAACTATAAAGTACGAGTATTACACGAAATTTGGGAAAAAATAAAATTAAAAATTGACAAAGTCAGCAAAGTTAAAATATTTTTTTAAATGTAATGTATTTGGAAGAATTCTTAAACAATATCTTTGTTTGTGTCTAAACACATATTTTATTTGTCACAGTCAGTTCGCAAATATATTTTCTTGTAATATATTAATATATGCGTTCGAAACAAAATTTTTTGATTTTCAAATAAAATATATTTGTTGAAAAATATATAATATTTAAAAAATTTGGTTACAAGTATATTTTCTTTGAATTCAAAAATATCAAAAATGGCGATTTTCCTCCGTGTATGTATAAGAAAAATATCATTAACGATACTTGACCTATAAGAAAAATTTCTCTGTATATACTTTTCTAAAGGAAATGAATGAAAAGAGAAGTCAGTTTCTATATCAAAAATGTCTTGATATAGAAACTGATACTGATTATACTTTTTTTATACGAAGAGTCAAAGGCCCTTATTCATAAAAAGTTAAAGTAGGTTTGAGGAACGCTTTAGCAGTGTTAAAGCGTTCTTCAAACCTTCATTAAATTTTTATGAATAAGGGCCTTTGACTCTTCGTATAAAAAAAGTATAATCAGTATCAGTTTCTATATCAAGACATTTTTGATATAGAAACTGACTTCTCTTTTCATTCATTTCCTTTAGAAAAGTATATACAGAGAAATTTTTCTTATAGGTCAAGTATCGTTAATGATATTTTTCTTATACATACACGGAGGAAAATCGCCATTTTTGATATTTTCGAATTCAAAGAAAATATACTTGTAACCAAATTTTTTAAATATTATATATTTTTCAACAAATATATTTTATTTGAAAATCAAATATTTATATTTTATATTTTTAAAAATATGCTACACAACCCTTTCCAGAGTCACCCATATTTTCAATAATACGGAAATTTGTTTGATTTTTTAAATCTCTCACGATTTCTTTCCACTTTAAACATTATATTGTCACATCATTCTTCCGTTTCCGTTTAATACCAATAAAACCTACCCCCCTCACCCTTATGCATCCTTCTTTAGCCTTCATCAAAACTGGCTGCAATCGTTCATCTTTTTACATGCTCTGACAAAAGTGTAGCAAACTAGTTTTTTCTAACGTAACACAAAAAAAAATTTGTCTCATCATTGCGGAAATTATGTTAACCAAGAAAAATGCCATCAATTTTGATGCTAGAAACCGAGCAAGGTGTAGAGGTGGACGGACAGATGAGCGGACGGACAGACCAACGACAAACGCCAGGTATCCCAAAGATGGCAGCATAGCGTCAATGTGTTTGGCATTATGACGCTCCTTTCCAACACTTCAAATGACACTTTATATAACTTCGTATTTCCTTTAAAACCACTTGAGCTGACTCAATACACTCACTCACATCCATCCTTTTCGCATTGCACTGGGGAAATCTGAAAAAAGATTGAAGTGAGAAAAAATGACGTAAGTCCTTTTGAAGCGAAAAAAGTGTTAAAAAGCCAAACCAAAGAATGATTGATCTTTTATTGACACAAATATTATTACCTCGAGAACCGGTGATTGAGAAAATAATGTGTGATGACTTTGGCCTGGCTTTGTGGGCGGTGTGAGTGTGGGACGAAAACGGAAATTGTCAACAATGGCAAAGGATATACTTGAGGCTGTGTGGGGCAAAAAAAATCTCTTAAGTTTTGTTAAGTGTGTGTGTCAGCGAAAGAGAATGAAGTACTTTATCAAGCTTAAGGTAATTAAATCCCTTCCTTTTTATTTATCAGCTTCATTGTGTTATTATTGCTGACTTTTTGTAAAGGGTAACCATATGTAATGTGATGGGGGGAATTTATTCCGATAGATGATTGGATGATAAGTTTACATAAAATCATAACTGGTTCATTTAGCGGAGATAGCTTAACTGTCATTGGCCCACTGTCAATGGCCATTGACCACTGACATAGGGCAAATGACCACTGACATAGGGCAAATGACCAGTGACAGATGTTCTATGACCATTGACGGTGGGTTGACGGTGGTCATTGACCCACTGTCCATGGTCATTGACCCTCTGTCAACGACCATTGACCCTCTGCCAATGGTCATTGAACTTTTGTCAATGGTCATTGACCCTTTGTCAATGGTGATTGACCCTCTTGACGATAGTCATTGACCCTCTTGTCGATGGTCATTGATCCTCTGCCAATGGTCATTGACCCCCTGTCCATGGTCATTGACCCCCTGTCCATGGTGATTGACCCTCTGCCAATGGTCATTCTGTCAATGGTCATTGATCCTATATCAATGGTCATTGAGCTTCTGTCAATGGTCACTGACCCTCTGTCAATGGTCATTGACCCTCTGTAAATGCGCATTAACGCTCTGCAAATGGTCATTGACCCTCTGTAAATGGGCATTAACGCTCTGTAAATGGTCATTGAACCTCTGTCAATAGTCATTGACTCCCTATTGACGGTAATTGACCCACTGTCAATGGTCATTCACCCACTGGCAATGGTCATTGACCCTCTGCCAATGGTCATTTAACTTTTGTCAATTGTCATTGACCCTTTGTCAATGGTGATTGACCCTCTTGACGATGGTCATTGACCCTCTTGACGATGGTCATTGGCCCTCTTGTCGATGGTCATTGATCCTCTGCCAATGGTCATTGACCCTTTGTCAATGGTCATTGACCCCAGTCAATGGTCATTCACCCTCTGCCAATGGTCATTGATCCAATGTCAATAGACGTTGAACCACTGTCAATAGATATTGACCCAATATCAATCATCGACTCTCTATCAATGATCATTGACCCTCAGTCAGTGCTCATAGAACATCTGTCAATGGTCATTGATCCTCCATCAATGGTCATTGAGCTTCTGTTAATGGTCATTTGCTCTATGTCAGTGGTCATTGACCCACAGTCAATGGTCATTTACCCTCTGGCAATGCTCATTGACCCCCTGTCAATGGTCTTTGACCCTCTGTCAATTGTTATGGACCCTCTGTCAATGGTCATTGGCCCACAGTCACTGGTCATTGACCCCCTGTCAATGGTCATTGACCCTATGTCAACCGTCATTGACCCTCTGTCATTGGTCATTGACCCTCTGTCAATGGTTATTAACTCTCTGTCAATGTTCATTGACCCTCTGTCAATGGTTATTAACTCTCTGTCAATGTTCATTGACCCTGTGTCAAAGGTCATTGACCCTTAGACTGTGGTCATTGACCCCCGGTCAGTGGTCATTGAACCTAAGTCAATAGTCATTGACACCCTGTCAATTGTCACTCACCAACTGGCAATGGTCATTGACCCTCTGCATATGGTCGTTGACCCTTTGTCAGTGGTCATTGTCCCTCAGTCAGTGGTCATTGTCCCTCAGTCAGTGGTCATTGAACCTCAATCAATGGTCATTGACACCCAATCAATGGTAATTGACCCACTGTCAATGGTCATTCACCCACTGGCAATGGTCATTGACCCTCTGCCTATGGACGTTGATCCTATTCAATGGCTATTGACCGCCGCCAATGGTCATTGATCTTCTGCCAATGGTCGTTGACCTTCTGCCAATGTTCATGACCCTCTGTCAATAGTCATTGAACCTCTGTCAATGGTCAGTGACCCTCTGTCAGTGGTCACTGCCCTCCATCAATGGTTGTAGACTCTATGGCAATGGTCATTGAATTCCTATCAATGATAATTTACTCCCTATCAATGGTTATTGACCCTCTGTCAATAGTCATTGACCCTCTGGCAATGGTTACTGACCCTCTTGAATGGTCATTGAACATTTTTAAAGTTCTTCGACCACAGTCATGTGTCATTTACCCTTAGTAAATAGTCATTGTGTCTCATGGTCATCGGCTTCCAAAATTATTGGTTGATCACATTATTCGTTTATCAGTCGGCACTGACTCTGTGTCAATTTCTATTGACTCATTTGCTAAGAGCTGTAGTTGGTCATTGACCTTTTGTCACTACAACTTATATAAATAAATTATTGAACATATAAAGATGAACCTTACTTCTAATTATTCTTTGCACTGACTGGAGAGTAGCGTTAAGTCTCCAAAATTTAGAAATTAAACGAAGGGGAGGCTTTAGATTTCCCAGTCTATAGAATAGTTGAAAGTCGACCTTACGACACCAGAATCTACAGATTAGATCGGAATCAAATCAGTAAGTTTTCCAAAACTATAGAATATACGAAAAGGATCTTAAAGTCTGCTTTTTCCAAATCTATAGAATAGATGAGGATGAAGCTTAGGACTCCATGATCTATATAATAGTTAAAGTAGATCCTTAAGGCTCCCTGATCTATAGAATAGATAAAGTGGGATAAAGTGGCTCCTTTAGCTAAAGAACTAATGGAGGGAATCATTAAGGCTCCGTTCGCTAACGAATATACGTGGAGAGACTTCTTTATCTATAGAATAGATAAAGTGAATTCCTAAGTTTCCAGTAGAATAAATGAAGGAAATCCTTAAAACTGCGTTCACTAAAGAATAGATGAAGGTAAGAGGCTTATTTTATCTATGGAATATATATGTAGTGTGGCTCCGTTATCTATAAAATAGATAAAGTAAAGCCATAAATCTACTTTATCTGTGGAATATATGAAGTTCATCATTATGGCTACTTTATCTATAGAATAGATGAAGAGAAGCCTTAAGGCATCTTTATCTATATAACATGTGAAGTGAAGCGTTTAAGTATTTTTTATCTATACAATATATGATTTTAAGCTTTAATGTTCCTTTATCTAACAGATGATGTAAAGCGATATGGCTTCATTAACTATGGAATATATAAACAGAGATCTTAAGCCTTCTTAAGCCGTAATACTTAAGGTTATTTTATGTTTAGTATAGATGTGGAGGAGTGGAGTCGTACGGCTTTTTTGCTATAGAATAGATTATGTAGAACCTGAAGGATGCTTTATATATATGTATAATAGATGAAATGAAGCCAACAAGGTCCCTATATATTACTAGATGAATTGAAGATCTAAAGGTCATTTATCTATAGAATAGATGAAGTGGGGGCTTAAAGTTCCGTTTTCTATATAATAGATAGAGTGGAGTCTTAAGGCTCCTTTATCTATAAAGCATATAAGTAAAATAGGTTTAAATAAACATTTATCTCCACAGTAATGCCCCTGTTCTCTATCACCTCAGGCGTCAGAAATAATTCGCTAAATAGCATAATGATGTGCTTCGCAGAGTGGTGCAAATATTTCACCCACCACACAACGTTTTATAATAACATCCCATTTTCCATCAATTTTTTTTCTCTGAAATTTATAATTTAAGGACTTCAATCACTCCAATGAAATTGGCAAATTGCCCTTTGGTTGGCTGTAATGTTCAATTTATGTAAATTTCATTTCTGTCGAAATTTACTTTTATTAAGTTGAAGTTTTAAAAATGCAATCATAATTCCCTTAATAACACTTTTCTCGGGCGTGCTGGAATTAAGTCTGTTATCCAGTGGTGTGTGTGGAGATGTTGTTGCTCTTTTTGTTGTCGCCGTAGTTGTCCTTGTGGATGTTGCTATTGCTGTCGTTGTCACAGTCGATGTTGTCGCTGTTGTTGCTGCTTGTGGAACGACAAAAATCCTTAACTACACACACATATACTTTCCTACCTTTATGGCTTTTTCGAGTTGTTATTGTCGCTGTTGTAGTTGCTGGTTGTTTTTGGTGGAGGCGGTAGCGGTGGTATTGGCGGTGGCGTTGTTGGTCGAACTGTTCTCATTGTTCTGGCAATTGTTTGCCCCCCGCACATCCGTAACCGCTGTAGTTTGGTTTCTGTGCCCGAAGGCGCAGGCTTTGCGGAGGACAGGTGAAGGCTGTGTATTTAACAATACTCGCTTGCACTTGCCATTCTCGTCCTCATCCTGGATCTGTGATTACTGAGCCTGTAATATTCACGCCTGTGTTATTACCACAACTCAAGGGGTTAACTGAGCTTTTGGAATTTCCTTAAGGTTTTAACAACTATTAAGTTTTATGAAACTTTAAAGAAATTCACCGGTTGGGGGAGTGAGTTTTGCATGTGGCTTAAGTTTGTAGTGGAGATTATTTCGTTGTCATTTAATTTCAATGCCGTTGTGTTTAAATTGTTTTAATTCGGAAGTGCGTCTTTCCGTTTATGTATTCATTAAAGGAACGGAAGAGTGGGGGAGCGTTGATTTTGGGGAAAAATAAACACTTTCCTAATCATACATTATGCAAATTTCTCTTATTTGGACAGTTTGTCATTATTACGAGGAAGGAAATATAAAAACACCGAGAGAAATATAAGTTGAAACAAATAACGTGTAGAAAAAAACTGGAAAAATTACAAGACCCTTAAGGCTTCTTAAGCTACAGACAAGATGAGGAGGAGCTTTATAAGAGAAAAAAGAATAAATAATAGTCGTAAGGCTCCATAAACGATCCATAAAATATGATAGGGGTCTAAAGGCTACCTAATAGTTACTATAGACAAAGACTTGCTTTAGACTCCTTAATCTATAAAATAAATGAACAATGGCTTTAGGACAACTGTACCTATAGAATAAATAAGGACAAGTCTCAAGGTTCCTTAAATAAGGACAAGTCTCAAGGTTCCTTAATCTATAATATAGATGAAGAACATTATTAGAGCCGCTTTATCTATATACTAGATTAGGAAGGTTCCTAGAATTATATGAAAGATGAAGAAAAGGTCTCCTTAATATATAATATGGGTGAACAATAGTATGAATGCTCCTCATAATGGATAGAACAGATGTAGAAGCCTTAGATGTGAAGAAGGCTCTCAGACCCATCAACCATTACAGGTACTCATAGTCATAGATATGTAGACAACGTCCATTCACAAGAGTTCAATGACTATCAATAGACCAGTGATCACTCAAGAGATCAATTGGCACCAACAGGCCAGTTACAATTCATAAGAGGTCAATGAACATCGGAAGGCCAACATTCGCAAAGGGTCTACAAGGACGATGATCATTTATAGAAGGTCAGAATAAGGTAGACCAGGGACTACTGGCAAATAGTCAGTTGATTTTCACAAAGAATTAGTGACCACTGATAAGGAATCAACGATTACCAGGGGAAAATGAAAATGACACTACAAAATGCTCATAATACATAAAATCTGACAATAACAGAGGTTCAAGGGTCAGTTATAATTGACAGCATTTGAATGATTGCTGACAAAATGTCAAAGACCATTTAAGATGTCAGTCACCATAGATGGATCCGGTTATGCTTTTAAATGAATAGATCTGACCCTGTCATATCAAAGGTTAAGAATCGTTGTATGACTCCCCTATCTACGAAAAAGCACCATAGGTAACCATAATCTATAAAATGTATATAAGCAACAACCATAAGGGTCTCTTGTGTACAAAATAGATGACGGGAAACCAAAAGCCATAAGGGTTTCTTGTGTACAAAATAGATGAGGGGGAACCTTAATTCTTCCTTATCTATAGAATAACCAAAGGGCAGACTTAAGACTCCCTAACATGCAGGATAGATAAAGCGGAGCCTCACGACTTACTGAGATATAGAAAACAAGAAGCGGTGCATCTAGACCATAGCGCTGCTTTATCGGGTAGTTGTAGTGGAGGCTTAATGCTTCTTTTCTAGGGGTAAATAAATGGATATTCAGGTTTCCTTACATTAAGCAGAATAAATGAAAATGAAATGGTCATTGACCCTCTGTCAATAGTCATTGACCCTCTGCCAATGGTCATTAACACTCTGTCACTAGTCATTGACCCTCTGTCAATCGTCATTGACCCTCTGTCAATGGTTGACCCTTTGTCATTGGTCATTGACCCATTTTTTATGGTCATTGACCATTGATCCTTTATCAATGGTCATTAACCCCCTATTAATGCATGATAGGTCATTGACCCTCTGGCAATGGTCATTGAGCTTTTGCCATTGGTCATTGTCCTTTAGTCAATGGTCTTTGAGCCTTTGGCGATGGTCCTTGATCCTTTGTCAATGTTCATTGACCCTCTGGCAATGGTCATTGACCCTCTGGCAATGGCTATTGAGCCTTTGTCATTGGTCACTGACCCTTTGTTAATGGTCATTGATCCTTTGCCAGTGGTCATTGACGTTTGGCAATGGTCATTGACCTTTTGTCAATGGTCATTGATCTTTTGTCAATGGTCATTGACCTTTTGTCAATGGTCATTGACCTTTTGTCAATGGTCACTGACCTTTTGTCAATGGTCATTGACCTTTTGTCAATGGTCATTGACCTTTTGTCAATGGTCATTGACCTTTTGTCAATGGTCATTGACCTTTTGTCAATGGTCATTGACCTTTTGTCAATGGTCATTGACCTTTTGTCAATGGTCATTGACCTTTTGTCAATGGTCATTGACCTTTTGTCAATGGTCATTGACCTTTTGTCAATGGTCGTGGACTTTTTGTCAATGGTCTTTGACCTTTTGTCAATGGTCATTGACCTTTTGTCAATGCTCATTGACCCTTTGTCAATGCTCATTGACCCTTTGTCAATGTTCATTGACCCTTTGTCAATGGTCATTGGCCCTTTGTCAATGGTCATTGACCCTTTGTAATTGGTCATTGACCCTTTGTCAATGGTGATTGAGCATTCGTCATTTGTCATTGATCCTTTGTTAATCGTCATTGACCCCCTAATGGCCATTGATACTATGTCAATAGTCTCTGATCCTTTGTTAATCGTCATTAACCCTTTGTCAATGGTCATTGAGACTTTGTCAAGGGTCATTGACCCTTTGTCAATTGTCATTGACCCTTTGTCAATGGTCATTGACTCTTGGTAAATGGTTATTGAACCTTTGTAAATGGTGATTGACCAATGGTCATTGACCCTCTGTCAATTGTCATTGATACTTTGTCAATGGTCATCAATGATCATTGACCCTTTGTCAATGGTCATTGACCCTTTGTCAATGGTCATTGACCCTTTGTCAATGGTCATTGACCCTTTGTCAATGGTCATTGACCCTTTGTCAATGGTCATTGATCCTTTGTCAATGGTCATTGACCCTTTGTCAATGGTCATTGACTCTTTGTAAATGGTCATTGAACCTTTGTAAATGGTGATTGACCAATGGTCATTGACCCTTTGTCAATGGTCATTGACTCTTTGGCCATTGATCCTTTGTCAATGGTCTCTGATCCTTTGTTAATGGTCATTGACCCTTTGTCAATGGTCATTGACTCTTGGTAAATGATCATTGAACCTTTGTAAATGGTGATTGACCAATGGTCATTGACCCTCTGTCAATTGTCATTGATACTTTGTCAATGGTCATCAATGATCATTGACCCTTTGTCAATGGTCATTGACCCTTTGTCAATGGTCATTGACCCTTTGTCAATGGTCATTGACCCTTTGTCAATGGTCATTGACTCTTGGTAAATGGTCATTGTACCTTTGTAAATGGTGATTGACCAATGGTCATTGACCCTCTGTCAATTGTCATTGATACTTTGTCAATGGTCATCAATGATCATTGACCCTTTGTCAATGGTCATTGACCCTTTGTCAATGGTCATTGACCCTTTGTCAATGGTCATTGACCCTTTGTCAATGGTCATTGACCCTTTGTCAATGGTCATTGACCCTTTGTCAATGGTCATTGACCCTTTGTCAATGGTCATTGACTCTTTGTAAATGGTCATTGAACCTTTGTAAATGGTGATTGACCAATGGTCATTGACCCTTTGTCAATGGTCATTGACTCTTTGGCCATTGATCCTTTGTCAATGGTCTCTGATCCTTTGTAAATGGTCATTGACCCTTTGTCAATGGTCATTGATCCCTTATCAATGGTCATTGACCCGTTGGTATTCGTCAATGACCCTCTGGCAATGGCCATTGATCCTTTGTCAATGGTCTCTGATCCTTTGTTAATGGTCATTGACCCTTTGTCAATAGTCATTAACCCTTTGTCATTGGTCACTGATCCTCTGTCAATGGTCATTGACCATTTGTCAATGGTTATGACCCTTTGTCAACGGTCATTGACCCTTTGTCAGTGGTCATTAAGTCTTTGTCATTTCTTTCACCAATAGACAAATGGCCTTTTTATCTACATCATAGATGAAGGGAAGCCTTAAGGCGTCATTATCTATGGAATAGATAAAGATGAGTCTTACAGCTTCATTATCTATATTATATACGAAGATATGCCTTAAGACTTCTTTCTTTAGAGAACGGTTAAAAGGTAGTCTTAAGGCAACCTATCTAGAATAAACAAAAAAGGAACATTATAGCTTCCTTATGTGTACAAAAGAAGAAAAAGTGTCCTTAGTTTCTCTAATATGTAAAATAGATAAATCTGATTCATAAGGCTTCCTTTTCTGTGGAATAGACAAAACCAATCCTCTTGGCTTCCTTTTCTGTATTATGATGAAATGGAGCCCTAAAGCTTCTTTATCTAGAGCATTGATAAAGGGTGTAGATATAGGAGAAAAGAGGAACCTTAATACACCTCCATCTGTAGCTTAGATGAAGAGCCGTTTTAAGTTTCCATATCTTTTGAATAGATTGTATATTTTCTTCTCTAGGTAATGACCAATAACTAATGTTTATGTTGCTGCATCACCATTATTTTTTTTCCTGTGTATGTCTTTAATGCGAAATTTTGACCAACAAAAGTTCCTTTTTAGTCTGAGTAGCATAGAGGAAACAAAAAGATGGGGACATTTACATTAACAATAAAGAAATTTCAGCACATTTCCACAAATTAAATACAAATGTAAATGTCCACATAAAATTCACATATTTTATATTAGAAGGGGTAAAAACGTATGAAAACCAAATTACTTATAGAATTATCTTAATAATATTCCAAGGCGACAAATTTGCTTATAAGGAATAAAATTAGACTTTTAGCGATTAACACTTTCAATAATTGAAATATTTTGCCCCAGATAGATTTTGAAATATATGTATAGTCTTACTTATTTTCCGGAAAATAGTATGCCAAAGTTATGAAATGTACTTAAGTTTTTTAATTTTAAAATTTTTTCACTCTAGATTCCTGGATTTTATATCTTCCTCATTATCTCCTTGCATTAGTGACCCACCTCAATGTATATTATGTATACCCTGCAACTTCGGGAAACATTGTTACCAGAACAACAAAAGTTTTGTGATTAACTCAACACATCTACTTAAATGATGTGGTGTATAAGTATGTACGAGTATGTATGTATTTTCAAATACATTTACAAACATGTGCCCAGCGGTATGACCATGTGTGTGTGTGGTAGTCCTTTTCATAGAGACATATTGTGCAATCATTATAAATACATGTACATACACACATGCACTCACAGAAACACATGTATACTCCTACATATGTTCCGACAAGAAGTATTCAGATGTGTAAATAAGGCCGTCTTATGTGGCCATATTAGTGGCAATGTGCAAATGTAGAGTAGTAGTGGTAAATACTCATTTGTGATTTCACAGACACAAACATCAGCCAACACATACATATATATATATATATATATATATATATATATATATATATATATATATATATATATATATATATATGAACGAGTATATTTTCTATAGTAAAGGACTCTTTCAGAGCGGCAGAGAGTATATGTGTGTGTATGACTGAGTTATTCGTGTAATAATAACTATTTGGATACTCTCATCCTCCAATCGGGCATACTAGCCTAGCTATTCCATTTGATCCTGGAACAAGTGCAAGCTAAAGTGAAGGAGCCAATTTCGGGAACAAGAGGATTAGGTATATATACTCGTATAAGTGTATGTTGGTTCATAACCTTATTAGTCTGTTCAAATAGGTCCCTATTACCATAAGGAGAAAGGACAGAGTTTTCAAATAAAACCTACATAATAAAGATGTCTATACTTCATGAAAAATAACCAAAAAAAAGTAAAGAAAATCGGCGGGACCGACTATACGATTCCCAACATTAATGCGGAATATGGAAGAGGTAAAGAGGAGGAAGAGGAAGAGGCAAAGGTACAAAATCACACTCGTAATACTCCTTTATAGATAGATAGAAACCGATCCTCAGATTGGATATTTTATATGAAAACAATCGGTAACTCTAATATGGAATTGACTCCCTATGGCATAACCATGGAAGTAGTGACAGTACCTCTCACCAATATATCAATCACTGAATAAGTCCCCTTTCAGAGATTTTTAACAATTTGGTGTTGATGGGATTAAATACAATGAATCCGTAGTTGATCCAATCAATGTTAGGTCCAGGTAAATTGACTCTTCTTCATCTGTTTTATAAATTAGGAGGAAGTCTGCAGTCTCTTCTTCAACCAGTTCAGCAGTCTTCAGTTTACACTTAATCTGTTCTATAAATTGGAGAGCCTTGATGCTACTCTCGGTCTATTGATTCGGGATCCTTAGGGCTGCTCTCAATCTTATCCATAGGTCCCTTCTGATCAATAGGTTCTTGGAGACTTAATGTTCCTCTGCCTCGATTCTACCTACCTACCCTACAAATTAAGGAGTCCTAGGGTTTCTATTCCTCTATGCTATGTATTAGGGTGCCTTAGGTATTCTCTTCATCTATTCTATAAATTAAGGAGCCTTAAAAGTCCTCCTCATTTTCATCTGTACTGTAGATGAACGTTCTTTAAACCTACTATTCATCTATTCTGTAGATTAAGAGCTTTAGATTCTATAGATTAAGAAGCTTACGCTATAGAATAAGGAACCTAAAGGCTGATCTTCATATTTCTATAGATTAAGAAGCCTTTCGGCTATTCTTCTTCATTTATATACTCGTATATTAAGTAGCTTTAAGGCTCGTCTTTATCTGTTATATACATAAATTACCTTATGACTGCTCTTCCTCCATTCAATAGATTAAGCATAATCATCTATAATATAGATTAAGGAGCCATAAGGATTCTTTATATATATATATATATATATTACAGATTAAGTAGCCTTAAGACTCCTCTTCATCTATTATATACACCAAATGAGCCTTAGGACTTCTCTTCCCAAATTATATAGATTCAGAAGACTTAATTCCCGATTAAGAAGCATTAAGGTTCCTCTTCAACTATTCTACAGATTAATGGATTCTCTTGATCTATTCTAAAGATTCAAGGCTCTCTTCACTTTTCCATAGATTAAGGAGCCCTAAGGCTCCTCTTTACTGTCCTATAGATTAGGTCTCCTCTTCTTCAAATCTATAGATGAATTGTATAGATTAATAAGTTTTAAGGTCCCTTTTCATATTTGGTATACATCAAAGAGCCTTAAGGCTTCTGTTCATTTATTCTCTTCACCTATTCTATAGACTCAGGAGCCCTAGGAGCCTTAAGCTTTAATAAATGAGCCTTAAGGCTTCTGTTCATTATCCTCTTCATCTTTATTGTAGATCAAGAAGCCCTAAGGCTACTCCTCATCTGTACTATAGACGACTATAGATTAGGGAGCCCTCCTCTTCATCTATTCTACAGATTAGGAAGCCTTAAGACTCCCATTTATCAGTTCTATTTATTAAGGAGCACTAAGGCTCCCATTTATCTGTTCTAATGGATTCTTAGGGCTCATATATTCTATATATTAAGGAGCCTTAAGGCTTCTCTTTATCTGTTCTATATATTAAGAAGCCTTAAATCCTTAAGGGTTTATCGACATTTTCATCAATTACAATTACATTTTGCAACGTTTATTAGATGTTTTGCATTGGAATTCAATGCTTTAAATCTGCAATAACAGTAGATGGTAGATGAACAAAGGAGACCCGATTTTACCTACCTTGAAGGGCAGAACAACATTTGCAGGACCAGCTTATTTTTATACATAAAATTCTCGCCTATTATATCCAAAATTATTGAAGCGACTGAGGTTAAATTCTTGGAACTAGTCCTATGTATTACATATCTAAATTTCAGCCACCTAGAGAAGTGTTCTCCTCAATTCGTTTTTACCTATACTAACTGAAAATTCATTTGCTACGTTACCAAAATGTGTAACATTAACTTTAATATTTACAACAATAGCAAAATACAGACATTGTTTTATTTAACACAAATGTATGAACACATATGAATGGCTATGTACGTCTATGTATGTATATAAAATTGTTTATTAGGGTGCGACGAATAAAAAAATTCCATAGAAAATAGAAACTGAATTGGAAATTTTTTCTTAACAGAAAAGAAATAGATTTTAAATTAAAAAACGAATAATTGTATTCTGAAATGTACAAAAAATAAGGTTATTCTGGAATAGAATGAAATGTAAAATAACCTAATAAGGAAAGACTAGAGAAGAGCAGGGCCAAACCTCTAAATGTGCACATAATTGCTCTTATAGAACAACGAGTAAATAAGACAAATAAGAGTAGAGTGGCTATTCGAACATTTTGAAGGCATTAAAGGAAATTTTTACTGAAATTGATTTAGGTCAAAATAAAACACAAGAGGCTTTATACAAAATTTTCTTAAGGTATACCGTAGCAGAATGAATACTGTAGCTGAAACACTACCTTAACATCTACTAAATTATCAGATTTTCTATAAGGTATTCTATAAAAGAAGATATTTTTAAGGAATCCTATAGCAGAAGACATGATTCAAGTTCCTCCGTAGCAGAACATCTTCCTTAACACTATAGCATAAATACTTTCAACAGTTTTCATTAATACTACAACAGTTTTCTTAAATACTACAACAGTTTTCTTAAATTCTTGTATAGCATAAGTTATTTCTGAAGGTATATTTTAGCAGAATGACTTCTTTAAGGTGCCAGAATAGCAATTATATGTTTTCCAAATCAGACAAATTACCTTAGTGTCTTACATAACCTTTATTATGATATTGTGTAGAAGGAGATCTCCTTTACTTAGGGGCTTTAAAAGCAGAAGAGCTACATTAAGGTTTACTATAACCAGGAGACCTACCTTTAGGTAGGTTTGACATTCCATAAGGCCTTCTATAGATCGTTCTTAAAGAATTATATACCAGAAGATCTTCCTTAAGTTCTGCTATAACAGGAAACTTCCTTTAAGTCATTCTATAGCAGAAAAATTTCCTTTGATTATTCTTCAGCTGAAGATCCCCATAAAGATCTCCTAAAGACTAAGAGTTTCCTTAATGCCCTCTATGTCATAAGATCTCCCTTAAGATATTTTTTGGCAGAAGGGCTTCCTTAAAACCACCTATGCCATACAAATTTTCTTAAAGTCTTCTAAAGCAGACAGCATACCTCAATGTCTTACATAGCAGAAGAACTTCATTAACATATTTCGTGGAAGAATATCTCTCTTTCCTCTGATAGCAGAAGACCTACATTAAGGTTTAGCGTAGCAGAAGAAGGTTTACCATAACAGTTATAGAATACCTTAATGTCTACTATACCATCAGACATTCCATAAGGCATTCTATAGCAGAAGACCTTCCTTTAGCTTTTATATAGCAGAAAACCTTCCAAACTTCTGCAATAATAGGAGACCTCTTTTAAGCCATTCTGTAGCAGAACACTTTCCTTCAGTTATTGTATAGCAGAAGGTCCCCATTAAGGTATTCTAAAGAATAACAGTTTCCTTAGCATAAGACATTCCTTAAGTTCTGCTATAACAGGATACCTCCTTGAAGTCATTCTATAGCAGAAGACTTTCCTTCAGTTATTGTATAGCAGAAGGTCCCCATAAAGCAATTTTTCTATATAAAAAGATATCCCTTAAAATATTTTTAGCAGAAAGGCTTCTTTAAGACCATCTATCCCGTAAAACCTTTCTTAAGGTCTTCTAAAGCAGACAACATACCCCAATGTCTTACATAGCAGAGCACCTTCATTAACACATATTGTAGAAGAACACCTTCCTTTCCTTCCGTAGGAGATGACCAACTTTTAGGATTACCGCAGCAGAATAACTACCTCAAGGTCTACTATATCATCAGATATATCATAAGGACTACTAAAACCAAAGATCTTCTTTAAGGAGTTATATAGCGGAAGATCTGTCTTATGTCTCTATAAAGCAGAAGACCTTCCTTAAGTTCTGCTATGGCAGAAGACTTTTTTAAGTTATTCTATAGCAGAAAACCGTCATAAATAACTTCCATAGAAGTTCTTTTTGACCTTTTCCTTAAGGCCTTCTATATCATAATATTTCCCTTAAGATCTATTTTTGGCAGAAGGTCTTTCATTAATGTATTTTGTAGAAGAAGGCTTTTCTTAAGGCCTTCCATAGCAGAAGATGATGTTTGATGTTTTCTTCTCAGCTCACCCTAATGTACGCGTGTACACTCCAACCCATTCACTCACATCAATGTGATGCATGGTTTTCATTTAGAGAGATTTTTTTCTGTGTTTTACTTCTTTTGTTTCTTTTTTCGGTACGACAATTTTTGGGTATGAATTTTATGCCATTTGTTGTTGTGGTATTGCCAAAAAAAAGAAGAGGAATCTGCATAAAATTTGCATAATATTAAGTGCTAAAAATTATTTTTGTTTCCGTATACTCGTATACATTTATATTTTTGTACGAGGAAACCATCCAGCCACATAGGTATTGGACCAAAATACGTACGTTTTTGGCCAAATACCTTAATGGTAACAAAAAAGGGTGTAATAAGGAAAATTAGAAGAAAATTTGGATAAAAAGATAATTAATAAAAATATAAAAAAAATAATAGACAAAACAAAAGCAAATAATAATAGAAAAAAAAACAAAAACTAAATAAAATAAGAACAAATAATGACCTGAAAAATGTACTTATAATATATGTGATATGATGACAATAATATGAAATAAAATATAATAATATTTCCAAAGATAAATATATTCAAGTATTTGTAAAAAATAGACAAGGTAGAGTCCTAGACTATTATTTTCAAAAATTTGAGATTTTATTCAAGGTCGAATAAAAAAACCTTACTTAAATTAAATATATATAATGTCTTCAAAATGTTACCATAATATTCTTTACCAAATCATCATAAGTTAAAAATGTATGTCCAAAATAGTTCATTCTTCACTTTTAAATAATTTTAACTTTACTATACAAATATCGGCCAATATTTCCAAAACATTACCTCCCAATCTATATTGAAAAAAATTATCTTTCTTCCTTTTTAGCATCCCAACTCTTTACACCCTTTTGTAAAGGCATATTTCGTTTGTTCAAATTAACAGCCCCTAGCCACAACGCAGGAGCTAGATAGCCCAAAAGAGAGAGGGAGACTACAATAAAACAATTCATTAACATAAGTAAGTGTTTTATTTTCATGTTCTCAGCTTCTTCCTCCCACACACAAACATTTTCGTATATATCGTATGTATATGTATGTGAGTCTTGACGTCCTTTATATTGCACATGTGACTGACATTCTGTGTAAATGTGTTTATTTGATTTGTCAGGATTTTTAGTTGCAATTTGCAGCCATTTATTTTGGGGTGGGAGGGCTTTTATACCTTTTTTCCCAGGAACGGTTTGGTTTAATTAAACAGGAAACCATATTTCACAGATACATGAGAATATTTGCTCTGCAGATGGGCAAAAATTAAAGAGCCAAAATTTAACACCGTCCACAAAGTGTATCAAAACTTTTTCTAATAATTTTTTCAAAATATCTGAGATGTCTACTGATTCTTGCATTTTAATACCTTACTAAAGATTTTCTATATCAGAACTACTCATTTATGTACTTTAATAACAGAATATCTGTTTTGAGAAATTGTACAGCAGAAGACCTAATTTAAGGTCTTGAACAGAATAGGGCTACTTTGATGTACTCAGCGAAAGACCTTCCTTCCTTTTATGTAGCAGAAGACATTCCTTAAGATCGTACTTGTGGTATTATGTAGCGGTCGGACTCCCTTCTTGTATTCTATAGTAGAAGACGTTCCTTAAGGTCTTTTATAATATTCCTTCAGGTCTTTTGTAGACCTTCATTTAGGTCTTCTATAGTAGAATACCTTTCTTAAGGTTATAATTTTTTAAGGTATTCTATAGCAAAAGATCCTGTATAAGGTCTTATATTTATAGCAGCAGTTCTTCTATGGCCGAAGACCTTCTTTAAGGTATTTTATAGCAGAATACCTCCTTTAAGGTATTCTACAGCAGAAGACATTTCTTAAGGTAGTATTTAGCAGAAGTCCTTCCTTCAGGTATTCTATTGCAGAAGATCTTCCCTAAGGTGTTCTTTGGAAGAAGGCCCTTCTTAGGGTATTCTACAGCAGAAGACATTTCTTAAGGTCTTTTATAGGAGAAGACCTTCTGTAAGTTTTCATATATCACCAGATCTGCTTTATGGGTTTCTGTAGCAGAATATCTTCCTTAAGGGCTTTTATAGCAAATACCTTCCTCAAGGTCTTCTCTAGGCGAATACATTTCTTAAGGTCTTCATTTATACACCTTCTTTAAGGTCTTCCTTATGTCTTCTATATAAGAAGACCTTCCTTACGTCTTCTACAGCAGAAGACCTTACTTAAGATATTCTGGAATACCTTCATTATGGTCCCCTATAGCAAATCCCTTTATTAAGGGCTGCTGTAGCAGGTGGTCTTCCGTGAGATCATTTGTAGTAGGTGATCATACTTTCTTCCATATCATAACCTTCATTATGGTTTTCTATTTAAGACCTTCTTTACTTCTTCTATATCAGAAAACCTTACTTAAGGTATTCTTGAAAACTCCATTAAGTTATTTTATAGCAAAAGATAATCATTAATGTCTTATTTAAGAGAGGCATTCATTAAGGTCATCTATAGCAGGATATCTTCTTTGAGATCTTTTGTAGCAGGTGACCATCCTGAAGGTATTTCTTCCATAGCAGAACCTTCTTTATGGTTTTATCCTTACCCTTGAGGTATTCTATAGCCAAAGACCTTTCTTGAAGTCTATAGCAGAAGATCTTTTTAGGGTATTCTATAGAGAATACCTTATACGTATAAAGTCTTATATATCAGCAGATGTTATTTATGGGCAGAAGACCTTCTATAGCCAAAGACCTTCTTCATGGTCATCTATAGCTGAAGACCTTCCTTAAGTTATCTATAGCCGAAGACCTTCCTTAAGTTATCTATAGCCGAAGACCTTCCTTATGGTCTCCTATATAATAAGACCTTCCTTAGGTATTATATATCAGAAGTCCTTCTACTCTTCTTTATAGTCTTCTATACATAAGACCGTCCTCCAGGTCTTCTATTGAAGACACCATTTTTTATTGTCTTTTATAGCCGGAAAACTTTCTTGAGATATTTGTCAATGGTTATCTGTATCAGAACTCCGTTCGTTAGGTATTCTATAGCCGAAGACCTTCCTTAAGGTCGTCTATAGTCGAAGACCTTCCTTAATGTCTTCTATAGCCGAAGGCCTTCCTTGAGGTCTTCTATAGCCGAAGACCTTCCTTAAGATCTTCTATAGCAGAAGACCTTCCCGAAGGTCTCCTATAGCGGAACACCTTCCTTAAGGTATTCTACAGCAGAAGGCCTTTTTTAATGTCTATAGCAGAATACCTTATATAAAGTCTTATATATCAGCAGATGTTATTTATGGGTTTCATAGCAGAAGTTTTTTAGTGTATTCTATAGAGAAGACCTCCTATAGGGTGTTATATATCAGCAGATCTTATTAATGGTTTCCTATACCAGAAGACATTCAATAGCCAAAGACCCTTCTTAAGGTACCCATAGCCGAAGACCCCCCTTATGGTCTTCTATACAATAATAGCTTTCTTCGGTATTCTATATCAGAAGTCCTTCTACTCTTCCTTATAGTCTTCTATAGCTGAAGACCGTCCTTGAAGTCTTCTATTGAAGAAACGCTTTTTAAAGTAACTATAGCAGAGAACCTTTTTAAAGGTCTTCCACAGCAGAACCTCCTTAATGCTTTTCTATAGTCCAATACCAACATTCTTCTATATCAGAAGTCCTTCCTTAAGGTATTCTATAGCAGAAGACCTTCCTTAAGGTCTATAGCAGAAGATATTCTTTAGGGTATTCTATAGGGAAGCCCTTCAATAAGGTTTTATAAATCAGCAGAAGAAATTTTATAATGTCTGCTAGAGTCGAAGACCTTCCTTAAGGTCTTCTTTAGCTGAATTTCTTCATTATAGTTTTTTGCTGAAGACATTCAATAAAGTCTTTATTAATATATTAAATACTAAAATATCCGGCAGCAAAATTCCCATCTTAATATATTCTGCAGTGGAAGACATAGTTTAGGGTCATTTAAATATAAGATTTTACTTTAAGATATTCAACTGCTTAAAGGTATCTTACAGGCAGACCTCTAGCTCATTTATTTCTTTGAGGTCTTCTATGGCTAAATATCTTTCTCAAGGTTTTATATTACAAAACCCGTTCCTTAAAGTATATTATGGTTGAGTACCAATTTTATAGCTGAAGATATTCCATAAGCTCTCCTATAACAGAAGCTCTTTCTTAAGGTATTTTATAGCAGAAATTCTTCCTTAAGATATTCCATAGCAGACTAATATTGTTAGTGGCTTCTTCCTTAAAGGCACCTTCGTTAAAAGGTTCTTAAGGTCCTCATAGTTCTTATTGCTTCATTGTTCTTAAGGTCTTCTATAGAGCAAGACTTCCCTTAGGTTTTTCCATAATAGCAGGTCTTATATAGTATTCTTTACATCAGGGCCTCTACGGCGGAATTCCATCCATAGAAGAATTATTGTTATTAAGGTATTCTGGAGCAAAAGAACTTCACTAAGTTAGCAGAAAAACTTCGTTAAGTTATGATACAGCAAAATACGTCCCATGAGGTCTGCAGAAGGTCTTCCTTATTGTCCACATTTATTAAGTTTCTGGAAAGTATGACCTACCATACCCTCTAGAATATTTTAGAACTTCTTAAATAGGAGACCGGCGGTAACCTCCATTATTCTTAAGGTCTTCGATGGCAGAAGCCAGCCCTTAAGGTATTCTGACATAGAACACCTATCTTAAGGTCTTCCATATCATAACAAATTTGTTTCGTCTTTCATACCAGATAAACAATTTTGAATTTGACATTGTACAACAACGATTTTCTTTTGACAACTTCTATCTTCATAAAAAAATCGAATGGGCCTCGCTTAAATTTCCAAATCACCACTTTTAAAATTTCGTTGAATGCGAGTGTTTATCTTTATGAACTTTTAAAACTTTCTAAAAATTACTTGATGGATTTAATCGTCTTGTCACTTCCCCCTCCAGGTCAGACAAGGCTCTTAAGTACATATTATAAAATTCATAATGAATTAATGAAAAAGTTTTCTTGTTGACACATAAGTTCACTCACCTTGGATGGGAATTATTATTTCCCCCCTCCCCAATGCAAGCGATTTATTTATAATCACCGCCAATCAACGGACGGCCAGCCAGCCACGTAGTCAGTCAGTCCCCAATCGACCTGACCTGCCTAAAGTGTGCTCGACAATTGTTAGTGTGTTGTTCGACGGGTGTCGTCCTAAAGCCATTGGATGGCATGGCAAAATATGCCTTGAGTCCATTAACTGAGCACTACTAAATAACATTTTTGCTGTTGTTAATGCCACTTATACAGTCAAAGGCACGCATCATGGCTTAATTCGTATTGTATTTCCCCTTCCGGTTTGTGGCCAAATATGTATTGCTATTGTGTGTGTTTGTGTATGTGAGCGTGTCTCTGTATGGGTGTATTGTTGTTTGCCGGTGTTACTGTTTGCTATTTGTTATTGTTATTATTATTATATTACGGTTGGTCGGTCGCCGCTTGTATTGTTGTTATTTGCAAATGCAATTGTATGAGTAAATATTGTTCATCTGGGGCAAACCAGAAACTGAAACTTTATGTTGGGTTAGGCGGCCAATTGAGTGTTGTTCTGGTGGGACTGCATTTTTATGCCATTTTGTGCATTAAGCACTTGTGATCCAGATGGAAGCTGAAGATTCACAATGGGGTCGAAACGAAGCCGTAAATACGCTTCGACAGAAGTTGAATGTGTACAACAATGAACAATGGTCATTGACTTCAAGTTAAGTGTCATTGACCCAGTGTGAAAGTCGTTAGTGTCATTTCGGAGATCATCGATCTTCAATCAAAGCCCATTGTGAAACTACAATGAGAACCAATGGTCTAAGAGCTATTCATTGACCTCTTAAAGATTGTCAAATCTTGTCGGAGTCATTGAACTGCTGTAAAAGTTCACTGACATCCGTCCTGCGACACTGAGCTGATTTGAAGCCTTTATTATCCAGGTAAAGTCATTGAGATCCTGTAAAGTCATTAACATACTGCCGAGGTCATTTACACCTACACTCATTTAAAGGGCATTGACCTCCTCTCGAAGTTTATTGTCGACCTATTAAGGATCGTCGATGAAGTCCATTGGCCTCATGTAGGAAGTCATTGAGATACATTGGAAAGTGAATGGTCATTGAACTCCGAACACTGATCATAAACCCCAAGTCAAAGGTATTGATCTCCTGGGAAGAAGTCAATAACCTTGCTGAATCGTCACTGACATTCCATCAAAGTCATTGACATATTTTATCTGGGGAAATTCCCTCCTTTCATCGAAAATATACATATCATGTACAAACCCATCGTTACACTTAACATATCACTTTTCATCGCTTATTGGATTCATTGCAAAAAAAATAAAATAAAAATAATAAGTATATAAAGTGTTTTAAAATCCATATTAAAATAACAAAAATAAACATTGTTAAAATTGCATGTTTCCCCACTAGTCAAATAATAATAATAATGGCACTATCAATTCACTGCAAAGTGCAAAATGCAAATATGATTTCAAAAATCCTTTTTACTGCCAATAATCAATTTAAACGCAAATGCATTCAACGGCTCCGTGATTACGTGAGTATTTCTGTCCAAAAAAGAGGGAGTTAGTTTTACACAAATGATTGAATGTTGGATAGGTTAGGGTTATTACATATCTAACAAAAATAGAGTTAAATTTTTAGTTTCGAAATTACCCTTGCTAACCTTAGTGATTGTTATGTGGGGATATTAAGGAAACCAAAAAAGATACTTCCCTCATCTGCTTTAAAATTACTAAATGTTGACTATAGGGTTACTTTGGGACCTCTCTCCTAAAATGGTTCTTTGGACATACTTAGCAGTAGTTCGGCCAATACTATTGTACAACATTGTGATGTGGTGGACCTCGACTGATAAGCAATCCATCACCAATCGACTGATGAATTTTCAGAGACCCGCTTGCCGAAGTATTAGCGAAGATTTAAGGATTACAGCAACAGAGTCTAAAAGTCCTACTCCATCTACTGCCGGCTGTTAGTGTGGCTTGAGAAGGTGCAACCAGAGCGACATTGCGATTAATTGCCTATCAATGTGGAGCTACAAGCAGAACAGCTACATATTTCAGTATATCACTAGTGGACTCTATACCAATGGTGTACACCTAAGGTGGGAACTTTACCACTGAGATGCCACGTGGGAGGAATGGGTTGGCAGAATACTAGGAAATAGTAACTATCTCCACTTCTATACAGAAGGTTGACTTTGGATTACAATGTAAAGTACTTAGCCTTCATATAGCTCACAAACCAACAGATACTTGTATTGTCTATCAAATACCAAAATACTTAAAAGCGATAAGGAAAGTAGCCAAGAGGCTGAGTCGCAATATACTGAACTCTGCCGTCGTCATTTACTCGGACAGCCAGATTAAAATTCTGGAGACTACATCCCTAAATTCGCAAACAATACTCGACCGACTCAAGTCTCTTACCGATATATCTGATCTGTTTAACATATACCTCATATGGTTACCTGCGCATAGGGATATCCAGGGGAACTGCAAAGCTGGTGTAATCGCTAGGAAAGGGACGACATTACAAATTCTCGAAGAATTTGCATATATTTGGTGCGTCACCATCCACATGTAAGCTTTGGCTTAGGCAAGAGGTAGCTAGTCTGTCCGCTGAGAGATGGACAGAAATTGACACCTGTAGAGTAGCGAGACAAATCTGCCCACGATACGATCTGTGAAGGTCAAAATATCTCCTCCCACTCGAGAGATAAAAACTGTCTACGTTAGCGTCAGTTGTGACGGAACACTGCCCGCTCGGCGAAAATCCCATGATGCTGGGAATTAAGTCCAATGACTTCTGAAGAATCTTTGTAGATGAGGAGGAGGAAGAGCATTGGACATCCAATTAGTTTCTGTTTCGCATTGAGATAACGACGTCTTGATACTCTAGGCTCGGTCTGTCTAGACATTCTGATAGATCTGTTCAGTATCGATATTTGTAGTATTGATAACTTTGTGTATCAAAAAGTGTGTATCAAAAAGGTTGGTCTGTCCGCTGAGAGATGGTACCGAAATTGACACCTGTAGAGTAGCGAGACAAATCTGCCCACGATACGATCTGTGAAGGTCAAAATATATCCTCGCACTCGAGAGATAAAAACTGTCTACGTTAGCGTCAGGTGTGACGGAACACTGCCCGCTCGGCGAAAATCCCCTGATGCTGGGAATTAAGTCCAATGACTTCTGAAGAATCTTTGTAGATGAGGAGGAAATAGAGAGCATTGGACACCCAATTAGTTTCTGTTTCGCATTGAGATAACGACGTCTTAATACACTAGGCTCGTCCTGTCGAGGAAGTTTGATAGATCTGTTCAGTATCGATATTCCTAGCATTGATAACTTTGTGTATCAAACAGGTTGGTTCCGATGAGGGACAACTGCTCCGTGGTAGCGTTATGGTACACAATGGTAACTGCGGCTGTAACTCTAGGGTAACTCCGGCTGTCACTCTAATCAAACCTAAATGTTGATTATAATTGAGTTTTGTTAGGCAGTTTGTTTTACACACAAGATTGGAGGTAATATTCTCTACAGTCAACTATTTGTTTGTCATTCTTCATTCTGGCTATGGAATGGTGGTCTTCTCTATCCATTGATCTACCATAGACGCTGGTCTTCTCTATCCATGAATCTGCCATCAACAATGGTCTTCTTTGTCTATGAATCTGTCATTAACGGTAGCCTTCTCTGTCTATGGAACTGCCATTGACGATGGTCTTCTCTGTCTGTTAATCTGCAATCACCGTTATAATTCGCTTTTAGATCTTAGCCTCAGGTATTCTCTCTGCAGATCTGAAATCGAATGTGATCTGTTCTGTCTTTCCTTCTACAATCAGCTGTTGTCTTTTCTGTCAGTTTATAAGTATTAAACGGTGTTTTTCTCTGTCTGTTAACCAGTAACCACCGTTAAAATTCTCTCTTAGATCTTAACTGCCTGTTGATCTATATTCTGTCCTTGCCTTCTCTGCATATTGACCTCCTATCAGCGGCGGTCTTCTCTGTCTATCGATCATGTCTGTTTCTGATCTGCCATCAAGGGTAGTCGTCTCTGTCTATGGATTTGCAATCAACGCTGGTCTTCCCTGTATATTGATCTGCCATTAACGGCAGCTTTCTCTGTCTATGGAACTGCCATCACCGATGGCCTTCCATGGATCTGCAATCAATGGTGGCCTTCTCTGTCTATCTATGGATCAACCATAAATCTGCATCAACGCTATTATTCTATGGATCAGCAATCAACGATTGTTTTCTATGGATCTACAAAGCAATTAACGGTGGTCTTCTTCGGATCTGCAATCAATGATGGTCTTTTATGGATCTGCAATCAGCGATTGTCCTCTATAGATCTACAATCAACGGTGATCTTCTACGGATCTACAAACAACGTAGAATACCACGGACGGTATTTTTCGGCTATCTATCTGTCAACGATGGTCGTCTCTGTTTTCAACGGTTTTCTTCTCTGTCTATGGATCTGCCTTCAGAGGAGATCTTCTCTATCTATGAAGCTGCCATCAAAGATGGTCTTCTCTGTCTATGGATCTGTCACGAACGGTGTTATTCTATGTCTATGGATCTGCCTTCAAAAGTGGTTTTCTGTGTCTATGGATCTGCCTTCAAAAGTATTCTCAGTCTATGGATCTATCATGAACTTTGTCATCTCTGTCTTTGGATCCATCATCAACGGTGGTCTTCTCTCTGTCATTTTTTTTCTCTGTCAATTGATCTGCACTTGCGGTAGCCCTTTCTGTCAGTGGATCTAACATCAACGCTGGTATTTCTCTCTCTGGTCTTCTCTATCTATGGATCTGCCATTAACGATTGTCTTATGTTGATATGGGTAAACAGTTGTCTTCTCTGACTATGTACCTGCCATTTATGGTGGTCTTCTCTGTCTTTGGATCTTCAACGTTGTCCTATCTTTCTATGGATCTATCATCAACAGTGGTCTTCTCTGTCAATGGATCTATCATGAAATTTGTCATCTCTGTCTATGGATTCGTCAATGACGGTGGTCTTCTCTCTGTCTTTTGATTTTCTCTGTCAATTGATCTGCAGTTGACAGCAGAACTCTTTCTGTTCATTGATCTTATCTGAGCATTGATCTCCTTGTGTCCATTGATCTTCTCTTACAAATGATCTGCAATAGCCTGTGGTCTTAGTTGGCCTGTTGACCTGCAATCGGCGGAGGTCTTCCGTGTATAATGACATTCTTTGTTTATTTACCTGCAAACAGAGGTGTTTTTTCTACCTTAATATCTTTTCAGTCCATAGATCTTCAGTCAGCATTGGCCTCATCCGCCCAATGATTTTCTCAGTCCATAGATCCTCAATTAGCGTTGGTCACCTCTGCCCATCCATCTATTCTTTTCATAGATCTGCAATCAGCGATGGTCTTCTCCGTCTAAAAATATTCCCTTTTCATTAACATGCAATTGTCTTCTCTGTCTAGTGGCCTTCTATGCCTAATGATCACCAATGAGAAGGTCTTCTCGATCTATTGCTCTTGTCAGTCTGTTAATCTGCAATCCGCTGAGGTTTTCTTGGTCTGTTTATCTGCAACTCGAGGCTGTTTTAGTCCATTAATCTGAACCTCTGACTGAAGTCGCTAGCTCTGTTTCTCATTTCACCTTAGCTCAAAACCTATGCTAATATGTCCCAGCATATATCCTTTCTCTGGTCATCTACGCCAGACTGACCCATTAAACAATCCTGAATATCTGCTAATCAAGCCTTGTTTATGGTCAAAAATTCGCACACTTTGAAACGTTCATTCATTATGTGTTGTTGAGGCTTTGTTGGCAAAATTGCAGCTCCTATAGCCTTATCTATCTCTGCTATAGTTATTGTCTTCCCGCGGCTCTGAAGGCGAATTTTTTTCATGTTCTCTCACAATTTAACAAGCCAACGAGTGTTATTTAATTATACGCGTGTTGATTTTATTGTAAACTTTTCATTCGAAATTCCTTCCGTTTTCATAGTGTCGGAGGCGATGTTATTGTAGTTGTAGTTGCGGATGTTGTTAGACTTGGTGTTGGTATTGCATTTGTTGTTCTTGTTCTTGTCCATGTCGATGTTGTTGCTTTTATTACTGTGGCTTTAAAGGTTGTAAAAAGTCATTGTAAAGTTTTTCCGTTTCAACTCAAAAACAAAAGTTTACGCGTTTCAACCACCGAGCGAGCTCTGTACTTGTACCATCCATGCCCGGTCGTGTTCACACAACAATCAGAGGCGACGATGAATTGCCAACTCTAGGCGAAACTTGCCATACTTTAGAGCCTCAGCGATGACGTCCTCCCTGGCTTTTATGGCCAACACTCCAAACTCGGAGCGTGCCTCCTCCATTTAACCCAATCTTGCTTCGTTTCGTTAAACTTTAGTTAAGATATGCGTTGAAAACTTTATGTTTTGTATTTTTTAGCTTGATTGCGTTTAATGTTTACTGCTGTTCGTCGTTCGACTTTTGTTCGACTATTTTGCGAATTTTATGCTGCATACTTTGAGGTTGATTGTTGGCGCTGTTGTTGTCCTCCTTCGTCTCCCTTGTGTTGTTTTTCCCTCTGCTGCCGCTCCGCTTCTCGTGACTCAATTGTTTGCAAAACTATATGTATGCGCGTAGCATACTTGTAGTTGCCAAGGAAAATACATCTGAATTTAAAGAGCATACTTTTAGGGGTGCAAGGCTAACGATACGGAAATAAGTGTTTAATAAATTTCAGGTTAATAAACGTAAAGCTTAACTGGGATAAACGAAAATAAATGAGGTACAAATATTTTCAGCAGCACAAACACTTAATATGTATCAACTTCAGTTGCAGCACTTGTCTTCACAGGGCATCATACATGTTTGCATATCTGAAATGATGAAAAGTTCCGAGATAATAAGATAAAATAAAAAAAGGATTTTTAAAAAAATCTACAAAGATTTCATCAACTCTCAACACTTTCCATGTACCCGTTTTTCCCATTGTCATAGCTCATTTAAGTGTGTATCCCTAAAATATACTTTAGTTTATCCCACAAATTCAATTTAGTTTGAACACCTTCGAGTATGCTTTATATTTTAGGGATAAACTTAATTTATTTAGTTCAACACCTGAAAGTATACTCTCCTTTGCTCGCAATCTTGCACTTGTCTTTTTTGTGCATGCATTTGAAAAAAAGCTTTTAAGCTTTACTTAGCCCGTTTCCTTTACATCTCATTTATTATACGCTGATTTGCAAAGAGAGATTTGGTATTCATACATTTTCTTTCTTTTTCGGGTTTACCACCCAAAATCCCTGCAATTTATTCTTGAGATTTTCTTTATTAACTCTTTTTATCCCAATTTTTTTTCAACAAGTCACAGTGTGACCATCGGTGACAGTGGGGAGAGGAAGAAAAAGTTCTTTAATGTAAGCAATATTTGGATAATTGCAAAGACTCTCCACTCTTTCTCTAAAAATCTACGCATTGTAGACAATATTGGAGCTACGCCTTGGAGCTATAGAAAAGTTCATCGTTGATGACTTTTCTTATAGAAAAGTTCATCGTTGATGACTTTTCTTATAGAAAAGTTCATAGTTGATGACTTTTCTTATAGAAAAGTTCATCGTTGATAACTTTTCTTATAGAAAAGTTCATCGTTGATGACTTTTCTTAGAGAAAAGTTCATCGTTGATGACTTTTCTTATAGCAAGTTCATCGTTGATGACTTTTCTTATAGAAAAGTTCATCGTTGATAACATTTTTTAGAGAAAAGTTCATCGTTGATGACTTTTCTTATAGAAAAGTTCATCGTTGGTGACTTTTCTTATAGAAAAGTTCATCGTTGATGAAATTTCTTATAGAAAAGTTAATCGTTGATGACTTTTCTTATAGAAAAGTTCTCCACGATGAATTAAAAAACTAAGGATTGTGGATTAAGCATGAAGAATAAAAACTGTAGACCTTGAGGAGAAATTTGGAACAACAACATAAAACGTATAACAAACAAAAAATTAGAAAATAAAATTTACGTGTTTCTAAAAATTTGGAAAATGCAGATACCAAAAATTTGGAGGTTCTGAATAACTTCGATTTAAAAACGAATCATATCAGCTCTTCAAAATTTCCGTCCCACTGTCTTTCGTTATCTTTCCCTTGTAAAATATCCATCTTCATATGACAGACTTATTAAGGACATTCTTCGGGATATTTCATACTTAAAAACGAATTGCAGTTTTTTTATTTCAAGAAAAATTGCAAAAGAAACATAAATTTATTTCTTACTTTGTTATGCATTCTGATAACTGGGGAAGAGAAAGGACGAACAACAGTAGCAGCAGTTGTTGCACAAACACCCTCCCACAATACCTAAAAAATTTCGCATATATACTCTCATAAACCACCAAGGAGTAGTAGCAATGTACTCGTCAAGAAAACTAAAGAAATATCCTTTTAGGACTTCGTTTTAAGTAAAACACGTTCGCTATGCCGCGTATAAAAATTTTATGCAAAATGCATATTTTTCATTTATTCTGTTTTAGTTGAAGGCGTGTATATATTTGGCCCCCCACACTCTCCGTTGACTTTGTGAAGGAGCAAGAAGAGGCAGTGTAACCTTTTACAAGAGGAATCATAAAAGCCACAGCAGCGTACTATTCTCCATATGACATGTCTCAACATGTTATGCCGCCACAAATAATAAGTCACAGCATCAGTCAGATTTTTTGGCTGTCACGACTACGAAAATGGGGGAATCAAGATTAAAATGTATACTCATATACGACGAGTATGTGGGGGGAGCGATGCAAGATCCTGGTGATAGCTATGCCTTCATATATATATGAGACACATCCTGCTGATTCTTCGCGAGCTTGTGGTGTTGATGGTGTTAAAATAACAAAGTTTTATTAAGCTTTGGATTGTTTTTCGCCATTCTCGGTTTTTTTCTGTGACTATATTCGGCACGCCTTTGACTCCTTGGATTCCTTTTTTTCTGAGAACTCCAGCATAACTTTCTTCATTCGCACTTCCCCTTAAGGGAAGTGCAGTGGAATGGTCTAGGAAGTAGTTGGGCCGTAAATATGTGAATATGAGAGTGTGTGATAATAAAGCTTAGTTTGTAAAGGATTTTATAGGTTTCTTCCTTAGTTCGTGACGGATGTGGGGGAATATCGTTAGCCTGGAGTAAGTATGTGTGATACTGAAGATATTTTAAAACTTATGAAATATTCACGTACTATTTTAAAAGCTTAATACTTTCAAAGAAATATTAGTTTGGCTGATATTAATAATGTTTGCGATAGAGAAAAAGGTGAAGGAATTGGGTTAAAATGGAATTAAAAAATGACCATCGGTGATCTTTCCCTGTAGAAAAATAAACTTTTCTATAAAAAAAAGTTACAATAATGAAGTTTCTCCTAACAAAAGTCGGTAACGATAAACTTTTCTATAAGAAAACTCATCAACGATGAAGTTTTCTAGAAGAAAAGTCATCAACGATGAAGTTTTCTATAAGAAAAGTCATCAACGATGAAGTTTTCTATAAGAAAAGTCATCAACGATGAAGTTTTCTATAAGAAAAGTCATCAACGATGAAGTTTTCTATAAGAAAACTCATCAATGAAGAAGTTTTCCATAAGAAAACTCATCAACGATGAAGTTTTCTATAAGAAAACTCATCAACGATGAAGTTTTCTATAAGAAAACTCATCAAAGATGAAGTTTTCTATAAGAAAACTCATCAACGATGAAGTTTTCTATAAGAAAGCTCATCAAAGATGAAGTTTTCTATAAGAAAACTCATCAACGATGAAGTTTTCTATAAGAGAACTCATCAACGATGAAGTTTTCTATAAGAGAACTCATCAACAATGAAGTTTTCTATAAGAAAACTCATCAACGATGAAGTTGTATATAAGAAAACTCATTAACTATGAACTTATCTATAAAAAAAGTCATCAACGATGAAGTGTTCTATAAGAAAACTCATCAACGATGAAGTTTTCTATAAAAAACTCATCAACGATAAATATTTTTTATAAGAAAATTCATCAACGATAAACTTTTTTATAAGAAAACTCATCAACGATGAAGTTTTCTATAAGACAACGCATCAAAGATGATTGAAAAAACTCAACGATGATTTTTTTTTAAAAAAAAAGTCATCAACGATGAATTTTTCTATAAGGAAACTCATCAACGATAAATTTTTCTATAAGAAAATTCATCAACGATGAAGTTTTCTATAAGAAAACTCATCAACGATGAAGTTTTCTATAAGAAAACTCATCAACAATGAAGTTTTCTATAAAAAAACTCATCAACCATGAAGTTTTCTATAAGAAAAGTCATCAATGATGAAGTTTTCTATAAGAAAAGTCATCAACGATGAAGTTTTCTATAAGAAAACTCATCAACGATGAAGTTTTCTATAAGAAAACTCATCAACGATGAAGTTTTCTATAAGAAAACTCATCAACGATGAAGTTTTCTATAAGAAAACTCATCAACGATAAAGTTTTCTATAAGAAAACTCATCAACGATAACGTTTTCTATAAGAAAACTCATCAACGATAACGATTTCTATAAGAAAACCCATCAACAATGAAGTTTTCTATAAGAAAACTCATCAACGATGAAGTTTTCTATAAGAAAACTCATCATCGATGAAGTTTTCTATAAGAAAACTCACCAACGATGAAGTTTTCTATAATAAAACTCATCAACGATGAAGTTTTCTATAATAAAACTTATCAACGATGAAGTTTTCTATAAGAAAACTCATTAACGATGAAGTTTTCTATAAGAAAACTCATCAACAATGAAGTTTTCTATAAGAAAACTCATCAACAATGAAGTTTTCTATAAGAAAACTCATCAACGATGGAGTTTTCTATAAGAAAACTCACCAACGATGAAGTTTTCTATGATAAAACTCATCAATGATGAAGTTTTCTATAAGAAAACTCATCAACGATAAAGTTTTCTATAAGAAAACTCATCAACGATGAAGTTTTCTATAAGAAAACTCATCAACGGTGAAGTTTTCTATAAGAAAACTCATCAACAATGAAGTTTTCTATAAGAAAACTCATCAACGATGAAGTTTTCTATCAGAAAACTCATCAACGGTCAAGTTTTCTATAAGAAAACTCATCAACAATGAAGTTTTCTTTAAGAAAACTCATCAACGATGAAGTTTTCTATAAGAAAACTCATCAACGATGAAGTTTTCTATAAGAAAACTCATCAACGATGAAGTTTTCTATAAGAAGAGTCATCAAAGACTAACATTTCTATAAGAAAAGTCATCAGCGATGACTAGATCATTTTTACTTCTTAATTTTTTTCCAAAATTTTAAAAGACTATAACTCCTAAAATAAGATCCTACGGTAACAATGACGATTTTGGGAATATATTTTCTTTCCTATTATTTTTCCATCATTGTTATGTTTTTCACTCTAATTACAACTTGTTTTTGTAGAATTGTTTTTTCCATAAAAAGTAACAAATTCATTAAAATAATTTCTTAGCACACAAACCCATAAAACAATGTGTCAATTGTTCGATTCATCGGTTGCAATATTGTTTCCCTCAAAAACAATGTCAAAACTAAACAACAACAACACCTTCAAACATATTTGCATATTCATACAAGTGTATAGACTAACATTGTAAACTAACTAACACAAAAGTGGTTGTGTGCCTGAACCAAAGAGATATCCACAGGATTTGCAACCTATGCATGTTGTATTCCTGAAATGGTAATTAAAACTTTCATATTCCGAAACACTTGTTTTTTGTTGGACCTGTGTGTGTAGCACACCCCAAATGGCAATTTGGTTGTGTACTCGTACGTGTGTTTGTTTTTTGTTTCGTTTTTGCGACAAAGTATTACTCTTTGTTCGCATGAGGTTTGTTATTATTGTTATTGTAATTTGTTGTATGAAATATTGTTACAATATTGTTTATTACATTTTATTGTAGTAAAATGCATACATATTCATACATTTGTGAATATGAAAATAAACAATACTAGAAACAATATAAACTGATTTAAGTGCAAAATAAAATGTATACAATTTGGATAGCTATATATAGTACGAATATTTACAGACTAGGCTAAAGGATGGATATTCTAGAAATTTGGAAACGCACACATAAAGAAAACGTATATTTTTTAAAAGAATAAACTTAAATAGATTAATCGTATTGACGCATTTAGCTCGATCAATTCATTAGAGTCTTTAAACTCCAAATGAAATAATTAAAATAAGTTATACGACATATGGGACACATACGCTCAAATGATTAAAATTACGTATACGACATGAGGAACTTGTACATTTTAATAACTATACAATCCCATACGATACAGGTTACCTTACATCTACAGACATTAATTTTTATAAATTAAACATATTAATGTAAAGAAAATTTTAAGTGTTATCCAAATTTATTTAAGAATCTATATATTCACTTATGTTTATCAACATATTTACACTTTTTATTTCCTCACTCTAAAGGGAGAAATTTTAATATGTTATCTATGGAACTCTCGAAGGAGTACCTTAAGGCTCTATGTATATTTTGACCCACAAATCGTCTGCATATTTGTAAATCATTACCGACAAAATTGTCCGTCCACCTGGCTAGATGATAATTTTCACAAGCTGTGACCAGTAATATTCAAATTTAGCGTTTTAAAATATTTTCGTGAAGCTTATTTTAAATTCGAAGGCGCAGCTTATCTGCCAATCCTTCCTGGCTCCAAAATTCCCAATTTTATTACTTATACGACATATGGGACATATACATTGTAATACATACAATTGGGTATAGGATATATGAACTCATACATTTAAATCATTAAAATTACTCATGCGACACGAGGTCACCCTGCATTCATGTTAATGTTATGAACGAAACTAATAGATCTAATAGATCTATAGACAACTTAGCCCCTTAAATGATTGATTATTCAAATCTCTTTATGAATATATAGGTTTCTGTAATATTTTTTACCTGAAGTCACAATTTGTATACCTAATCTTAAAGGAAGACGTATATACATAATTTTTACAAACACAGAAGGAGTGGCTTGAAAAATTATGTGTAGAGCCACATTCACCTGGAGACTTCAATTATTACAGACAGATATGTCCTTCAGTCTGGTTAGCTCGTGTACTCGATAGTTTTCGAAAGCAATAACCGAATGCCTTTAAATCAAGAATTTGATAATATTTTCACCCAGCTTAATTTAAGTTATACGATTTAAAGTCTATCCTCTCCTTAAATCTCCCTCACAACATACAACATACAATTGCAGCAGAACTGTTGATAACGAGTGTCACGGCTCAGAAATCATGATCCAGTATTTGTGCTGCCAATTTTTAATACATATTTATACACCGCCAAGTATAAAATACTTGTTTCTATAATAATATAGAAACAAAATGGTCTTGAAGCCGGGAGAGTATCCTAGTTAGAATCACATTCTGTAAATATTCAATTTTAAGAATTGATAACATTTCCCTCAATCTTTGCTAATATGTGTCTGATTTCACATATATTCAATCTCCTACAAATTGTAGTAATTATTAAGCACTTTAGTTCGGCTACTACTACTTAAATAGCAGCCCCAGAGCAAAAAAGGAATTACATTTCTTATAAAACAAATATTAAATTTACACTACAAAAAATGGGCTGTACATTTGAAAAATTCCAAAATATTCTGAGCGAATCTCAGAAAATAAAATGGTCAAATTAACAAGTTTTGTTATAACAATTCTTTATAACCTCGAAAATACAAATGTAATAATTAACATTACTTATACGACATGCAGAACTCATATATTTAAATTATTAATATCATTCATACGACAGGAGGACCTCATTCATTCATATTATTAATATCACTCATACGACATGAGGTCACCGACATTAAAGAGCGATCTAAAGTAACTGAAGGTATTGAGCCTTTGTCTATTCATATTTCTCTCTCAAGGAGTAGGGTTTAAATCTTTTAATAAGAATGACATGGTTTTTTAACGCGCCTAGAGATGTTTGTGATCTTTATAGCAAATATGAGGTCCTTGCTTACAGCTAATACTGATAAACATTGTTGTTGACGCCGCGAAACACATTGTTGTTGACGCTGTGAACATATTTAAATTGATGCCCTAGAACTAAAAGTCGAAATTTTTCACTTTTCCGTGAACATTTTAAAATTCTTTTCCAGAACATGAAATAGTTATAACTCCTTAAATATAATCTAAGGATGCAAATTTGAAATTTTTATGTGAACATTTAAAAACGTCTATTTGAAAAATCATAGTTTTTAAATGACTCCTTCAATTAGAGCTCTAGAACAAAAAGTGCAAAATTGTGGGTTCCCTTTGCTTGGTAAAAATTTTGAATTTTGTGTGACAAACTTTAAATGGCCATATCTACTTTAATTAGGCGAAAATTGATATTTCAAATGTTTTTCCAAAATCTTTAAAAAGTCGATAACATTTATTAAATGACTCCTTCGATTGGAACTGAAGAAGAAAAGGGCGACATTTTTGTATCCCCTTGTTTGGTGGATATTTTGAAATTTCTTTTTACAAACTTTGAATGTCTATGACTACTTTAATAACACGAAATTTTGATATTTAACAAATTTCCAAAAACGTTAACCAATAAAAAAAATCATAACCCAAGAGCCATAGAGCAAAATGAAAGAAACTGTGGGATTATTTTCGTAAACATTTTAAAATTTCTTTCCAAAACTTAAAAAGGCAAACACCCCTTAAATAAAATTTTTGAAGTAAATTTCGAAATTTCTTCCCAAAGATTGATATATCTCCTTAAATATGAGCTTTAGGACGAACTTTTCGTACCATTTCGTTATAAAAAGGGCGTATTTTCGGAATGACTTTTTTGGTGAAAATTTTGATACTTCCGTGGCAAACTTTAAATGAATATAACTCCTTAAATAAGAGCTCTAAATGGTTATAGCTTCTTAAATTAGACCCCTAGAGCAGAAATAGTGATTTGTTTTGGAAATTTTGATAAATCTTTTAAAAACATTAAATAGCTAAAACTCCATAAATAAGAGCCCTGTACCAAAGAAGACTTTATATGGGATCACTTTTTCTAACAAAATAATGAAATTTAATTCTAAAATTTTAAAGGGCTACAAACACTTTGGTTATTTTGTTGTGGACATTTGGAAATTTCTCTCAGAAACAACGTGAATTTCCGTTTTTTGACATTTTCTCAATTTTTTAGTCGATTTGGTTATTTTCGTCTGTCCATTAGCTCAAAGAATACCTTCAATCAACAGTCGATCGCCATTAAAGTGAACCAAATCACTTTAAGTTTTAATGTAGCAGCCATATATCGATACCTCCTTTCTAAAACTTGCTAAATAGACTTAGCTTGTTTTTAGGGAGATTGCATTTTTAATTTGAATTTAATATTCCAAATTATATTCAGTCAAAATTTGGTGTGTATCCTTCAATCCAATCAAAAGTTATTCACAAAACGGTACAAGTCTTTCGATTTGCATTATGAAGGAATTCCACTCAAATTTCAAAAAAATCATCAACTTTGATCGCCTCTCCTGAAAAACTACCGTAGCAATCTTCCAGGGGGACACTTTGTCGTGCTCTAGAAAAGTTCTACGAAATATGATTTTATTGAACATTTCATAGGTTAATGAAAAATTTTTTAGAAATTGCATTTTTATAGAAAATTTCTAATAATTGCACTTTTAAAATTAGGTCCTGTAAAATTGACTAAATTGTATGTTTCTGGAAAATCTTCATTTGAAAATTTCATAAAAATTGCCTATTTTTACAAAATGTAGTAAAGGATTTTCCAACAAGAGTTGTTATTTTGGTATTCAAAGAAAAATTCCATTTTTTGAGATAAATGATCGGATGTATATTTCATAATAAAGAGGAAGGTATGCCGTTAATAATGAAAATCAACATCAGCCAAATGGCCACCACGACCACGCTTACAGGACCATATCCTTTTCATGAAATTTTCCATAACCAAATCGCAAAGTGGCTGCCCTATGTCCTCGATAGCTTCACGAATTCTATCTTTGAGGTCTTGAATCGACGCTGGGCTGTTGGCGTAGACCTTATCTTTCACGTGGCCCCAAAGGAAGAATTCGCAAGGTGTTAAATCACAAGATCTCGGTGGCCAATTGTGATCACCTCTTCGCGAGATAACACGGTCCAGAAACTTTTCCCGTAACAGAGCAATGGTTTCGTTGCTTGTGTGGCACGTAGCGCCGTCTTGTTGAAAGTAAACGTTGTCCAGATCAATACCATCCAACTCCGACTATATAAAAATCTATAATCATCTCTCGATAGCGCAATCCATTCACCGTAACTGTTGATCCAACCTCATTTTCGAAAAAGTATTTTTTTATAAAATTTCGTTGAAATTGCATTTCTCTATCTATGAAATTTCTTCAAAAATGAATTTTGAAAAAAATATTCGTCAAAATTGAATTTTTTGGAAATTTTGTCGAAAATAAATGTTTACTGTAAAATTCGTTTTTTTCTAGAAAATGCATTTTGAAAAAAAAAATTCAAAATTAGGTTTTTGAAAATTTTGTCGAGAATACATTTCTAGGAAATTTCCTTGAAATTGAATTTTTTTCTAAAATGTCTTTGAAATTGCATTTTTCCAGAAAATATCCTTCATCGGTCTTTAATAAAGTCAACGACCTTTAATTCGGGCATTGGCCACTAATCAGGAGTCATCGTCCTTTATAACGAACCTTCAAACTTTAATCTGTTCATATGAAATTTCAATTTTCAAGAAATGTTGTCAAGAATTTTGTAGTTTTAACAAAAGGTTCTGGAGAAATGCAATTCAAAGATTTTTCTAGAAAAAATTCAATTTCAACAACATTTTACAAAAAAAAACAATTTCAACGAAATTTTGTAGAAAAATTAGATTTAAACAAAATTTTTTAGAACAAATCCAATTTGAAGAACTTTCTGAGAAAAATTTAATTATTCATAATGAAAATTTTTTTAATAGCTATGATAGTTGTTTATTAAAAAACTGCAACTACTAAAACTAAAAAACTGTTATGTACTTATTTAATAATACATGTTACCATCAACATTTATTGATTTCATTATGTGTGCACAGAAAAGCATGATTTTATTAGAAAAATTCGGCACACATGAGGAAGTCCAATTGATGCTTAATTAGGAGTCCATTATAATATGTGAATATCATATACGTTTTAGAGATCAATTCATTTGAATGTTTAAAGAGCATATGAACATATATTTTTTTATTAATACCTAAGGTGCATTGCAACTTATCTTTGAAATTTAATTGCCTATCTGCCACATTATTTTTTCAATCAGTAAGTATTGCATACCCTTAAGGTGCGAATTGCACTAAAACCAATTAAATATATAAAAACTCCGAGTTATTGTATGGAGAATCAAAGTAAAATTTTCCATTTATTTCAATAAATATATTTTTGTTAAAACCAACAGACTTTTAATGAATTAAAATATCTCTGAGCGCCCTAGAAGGTGACTCGATAGCGTGCTCGGCCATGAGTTTGGGTTCTTTTCCTACTGGAGGCTCGGGTCTAGCGCTTCAAAAAGCTACCTACGTGGTCTTTGTAACCCTTCTTTTCCCTGTACCGTAAAATTTTAATATAAAGTTACTTTGTATTATAAATCTTATAAAAAAAAAATCTTATAAAAAATATCTTCAAAATTCCTTTGCCTATCTTCCAGGTTATTTATATTTTCAATCACTAAGTATTGCATACCCTCCAGGCGCATATTGCCCTCCAAATCATAATTCTTGCTAGCACTGTTCACTATTGCACTACATATAAAGTTTCAAATATAAAAAATTGAGGTTTAAGTGGTTATCCCATAAAAACGAGTTATTGTAAACATAATCAAAAGAAAAATTTAAATTTATTTCAATACAAATATTTTTATTGCGTTTGTTTTTTGCGCTCGTTACATTACATTTCGTTTCAGTGCTCAGCTGTTTTTTCCTTTTTTTTTTTTGATTAAACACTAATGAAATATACACTTTGTTGTATGGCGAATTTTAATTTAACGCCAAGGTAAATTTTATTATAATTCTTTTTTTCTGTTTTTTGCGGGTAGTATTTTTCCAGGTTATTCTGCTGGTTTTTCTGCTCCCACGAGTTTTACTCGTTTTGGGTGTTAAATTAGCCTCGTCGTCCTGTTTGAAGGAGGAGAAGGCGGAGGAGCTCGCTGTCCACCGCTTGTGTCTATTGTAAAGAAAAATGTTATAAAATAGACTTCAATACAATTGTGGTTTTACCATTTGTTGTCTCAATTGCTGTTGTTGTTTTTTTGTTCGTTCTTTGCTTTTTTCAAAGATACACCGCGGGGGGTGTTTAGCGGTGCGGAATTTATTCTTTTTTTGTTACGGACTGCCAGGTTTGAAACTATCATTTCTGTTTGGGGTTTTTTTGGCGTAACATCGTTCGTTTTTTTTGTTGATGTTATTTTTTTACGCGCTTCACTAAATTTTTGCTTCGTTAAGCAACAAAAATAACCGTTTTTCGTTTAACGGTTATTTCCGAACGAATGTTCGTTTCATTCATTGTATTATTTGGGGGAAGTATTGTATTCAATGTGGCATTATTCTAGGTTTAGTTTGAATATCTGTGTGTGCCATGATTATTTCTATTTTATGTTTCTTATTCAAATTTTGTTTGGAAATGAGAAAAAAAGCTAAAGGATTGCCAATATATGTAGATGTTTCTTTGGAGAAAGAACTAATTTTTCCTTCTTTGTTGAATTTCAATCTTAGAAGGAACAAAAATTATAGCTCTGAAGAAAATAGATATTCATTCAATATCTAAGAATAGTGAGATTCAAATAATGCATTGTAATAATAGGAAAATGCATTGGCCTGCAAAAGAAACTAAGAATGTAGTAACAAATCAAGCAATTTATTAGGAAACAAGGATTCGAGATTTCCTTGGTACTTTTGAGAATATACACGAAAAGAAGATAGCACGGTGAAAACCCAACAAATGCAAAAATTTAATAGTCTTCATTTTAAAAAATATGAAACAAACATTTTTTAACTAAAAAATTAATTAATACAAAAAAAAATAATTAATACAATTCATTTTTTAATTTAAGTCGAATAAAATGTTCAAACATAGAAAGAAATTGAATCAGTTAATACTCGTATATTACTAGATTATCCCCGTTTCATTCATAAAAAGTGAAAAAAAAATTTTTTTATTTCATCTCTATGAGAGGGTACCATATTTGAGCACTTTTCGGCCGATTTTTTCCTCAAAAAGTAAAAATTTCCGAAGCACGTAATTTTGACACCTTCTTCACTCCATAACGTGTGAATTTGGAAAAGTGGTCATTAGTTTAACATTAAAGTACCATATTTGGATTTATTTTGTTTAATTTTACTCCAAAAAGTACAAATGTAGAAATTAATGTGATGTATTTTACTATTTCACATCTATATAATATATACTCGTAAAATGGGTTACCATATTTGGTAACCCTGTAAAGCTTTAAAATTGTGCATTTGAAAAAATTTTGGCACCTATTATCCCTAAAAGTGTGAAGAGATCATTAGTTCGACCATAAAGTATCATTTTTGGTCCTATTTTGTTTAATTTTACTGCAAAAACTGAGAATGTAGAAATCTATTACTTTTAATCTCAGGGTACCATATTTGGGACAATTTTTGCTCAAAAATAAAAAATTTCCATAAACGTCAAAACTCCAAAAAGTATGAATTTGGAAAATAACTCTAATGACATTAGATTTTTCTTCAAATCCAACTAATTACCGAAACACGTCATTTTGGACACCTAATAACCCCACAAAGTGCGAATTTGGAAAATAAGTCATTAGTTCGACATTAGGGTACCATAGGATATTTTGTTTAATTTTACTCCAAAAAACATCTATATGAGGGGGTACCATATTTGGGCCCCTTTAAACTGATTTTTCCTCGAAAACAACTAATTTCCGAAACACTTCATTTTGGACACCTAATAACCCCAAAAAATGTGAATTTGGAAAATAAGTCAATAAGCCATTTTGTTTAATTTTACACCAAAAATACGAATGTAAGAAAACAATACAATTTCACCTCTATATGAGAGGCTGCCAGAGGTAGTTGGCCTCTTCTCGGCCAGTTTTGCCTCAAAAAATTCAAATTGCAGTTCGGCAATAAATATTCGGGTTCTTGGGGAATAGTTTAAACCCCTAAAATTTTGAATTTGAAAAATCTAATCTAAGTTCATCTTTAAGATGGATACCACATTTGGATCCATTTTGTACACTATTTACCCCAAATTGTACGAACTTCCAAAATCCACTATTTGTTCTTCTTTGGGTGAGGTTATGATGGTATGAATTTTGAAACGTCATTGTTATTTAATGTCTATGAATGGTTGCCATATGTGGGGCCTTTTTCACCTCATAAAGTAATAATGTCTGTCATCAGGTCAAACAACACCTATGAACCCCAAAATGTGTGAAACTGGAAAAGGTGTCATTAGTTCAATATTAGGGTTTCATATTTGTGTTAATTTCCATCTCTATTTGAGAGGGTACCATATTTGGGACACATTTTTTTTCCTAAAATACAAATTTCTGAAATTCATTATTCGGGTCCTTTTTGGTCCCCTAAAAGTCCAAAGAGTAAGAATTTGAAACTTATTAGTTCATCATTAGGACAGTGTACCGAATTTGAGCCCAATTTTGTGCCAAGAAGTACGAATTTTCAAAATGCCTTATTAGTTTATTTATATGAGAGGATACTTCTATGTACCATATTTGGGCCCCTTTTGGATAATTTTTACTTTACTTTCTATTCGGCCCAATTTTTTCATAAAAATTAAAAATTTCAGAATTCCTTTCGCCTCTGGGAAAAGGTATCATATTCCGTCCTTTGTCAACACTTTTAATCCAAAAATTAGTTAAATTGAAAAATCAGTTATTTGTTGATCGTTGGGAGTGGTACCATAATTGGGCCAATTTTGTTCAGTTGTTCGAAACAAAATCAAAATCTATAGGAGAGGGTATTTTCACCAAATTTTGTCCCTGTTTTAAGCCCAAAAATACGAATTTAGAAATCGTGTTAATATTTCATCTCTAGGAGAGGGCACCTTATGTGGATCGATTAAAAGTGAAAATTTTGGCCCATTTTATCCCAAAAACTATAAATTTCTAAAACCCGTTATTAGTTCAACATTAAGATAAAAGTACCAGATTTGGGTCCATATTATTCCGCTTTTTTATGGCAAATCCGAATGGGTCAATTTGGCCCTTTTTTCGAATTTACTTTATATTATTTTTTTGTATAGGTTGGCGGGTAATATTGCTAGTTAAGCCTAAAGAGCTATATTTACAACTTTGGTGTCTTTGGCGACCCCCACTAAAACACCCCGGCAAACAATGACCTATTTGAAAGGACTTTTTTGATTTTTTCGAAAAAAGGGCCAAACTGACCCATTAAGAGGGGAGCTAAAGGGTTAAGGCCTTCCACAAAAATGTTCCTCATAAAATTCCACTATATAACTCTGAAAATAAGAAATCTCTCAGACATAAACTTACATAATTTTTTTCATATAGTATAATGCTACCTTCAACCAAAAAATGAAAACATTGACCCACTGTAAAAGAAACGCAGACCAGCTGGACCATAAGTTTATTCTACAAAAATGAGCTACTCAACATGCCCTTTCAGATTTATAGGGTCGCTATTCTGTTCCAATCAAAAAGTCTTAATTTGTTGGACAGTGTTATTAATTGATTCAATATTTTCTTAACGGAAACCGGAAAAGTAATTTAATCAATTACTATATTAATTTATTGTCCCCTTTTCATGAATAAAAACTGCGAGTGTAGAAAATCCATTATTATTATTTCATTTTTATGAAAGGGTACCACATGTGTACTTTTTGCTTCAAAAAGTACAATTCGTTATTAGTATAATAAATATCCGGGTCCTTTCAGAAATATTTTAATCCCAAACATTGTGAATTTGGAAAATCCGCTCTTAGTTTGTCTTGAGAGGGGTACCATATTTGGACCCATTTTGTTCCCTCTTTACTCCAAATTGTAAGAGTTTCCAAAATTCTTTATTTTTTCTTCTCTGTATGATTGCATCTCTAGGAAAGTGTAACATATATGGGCCCGTTTTTTCGGTCGAGTTTTGCGCAAATAGTACAATTTTCCGAACGACGCAATGTTAACCCCTATTCATTACATTACATTTTGTTTTACTTCCAAAAGTACGAATGTAGAAAATCTATTATTATTTCATCCGTATGATAGGGTTCCGTATTTGGAGCCTTTGCGCACATGTTGCCAATTTTTTGTGGTACCATATTTGGGCCCACTTTGTTACCTCTTTACCCCAAATTATACGAACAGAAAAATCAGTTATTTGTTCCTCTCTGAGTGAGTTTATTACAGTACCAATTTCATAACATCATTGCTATTTCATCTCCTGAAAAGATTACCATATTTGGTCACTTTTTTCGAGTTTTCCTTAAAAAGTGCAAAATGAATGACAAATGTCCCTTCATTACTATTTCATTTTTATATGAAAGTGTACCATATTAGAAGAGGTTATCGTATCCGATCCTTTCAGAACACTTTGAAAACCAATAACTATGAATTTGGAAAATGCGTTCTTATTTCATCTTTAAGAGGGGTTCCAAAATGTACGAATTGTCAAAATGCTTATATTTTCTTCTCTGAATGAGGACATTACAGTTAGGTTAGGTTGAATAGAGTAGACGTTTAAAACGTCTCATGTCCATGGACATTACAGTACAAATTTCGAAACGTCTTTGTTATTTTATTTCTAAAGAATGGTATCATACTTGGCGCCGTTTTTTTCTCAAAAAAAATTAAAATTTCCGAAACACATAATTTCAACATTAGGTTACGATATATAACCCCTTTTTTACTTTACCTTAAAAAGTACAAATGCAGAAATTCATTACTATTTCATCTCTATATGAGAAGAGGGTGCCATTTTTGGAGCATTATTAGTTCATCTCTGGAAGAGAATATAATCAATATTCTGGTCTTTCAGAACCACTTTAACTCCCAAAAATTTTGAATTTGGACCCATTTTGTTCCCACTCTACCCCAAATTGTACGAAATTAAAAATCCGTTATTTGTTCTTCTCCGGATGAGTGTATTATAACGTCACTGTTTTTAATCTCTAGGGAAAGGTTCTACATTAAGGTCCGTTTTCGTCCATTTTTTTCAAATAATACAAATTTCCGGAAGACATCGTTTTTGAAGTCATTAGCTCAAAATTAGCTCCGTTAAAAAAGTCATTAGCTCAAAATTAGGGTACCATATTTTTGTCAATTTTACTCCAAAAAGTGCGAATGCAGAAATCCATTACTCTTTCATCTCTACATGAGAGGGTACCATATTTGGGACAATTTCTGCCGACACCAAAGAGAACAAATTTCCTGATTTCATTATTCGGGTACTTTTGCCCCAAAATAAAAGTATGCATTTTGAAGTTCGTTATTAATTCAAGTACGAAAGTACCAAAATATCTTATGTACCATAGTTGGTCCACTTTTGGCCATGATTTATTTCCATAAAAAGAAATCATCAAATTTCCGAAGTCAAATTTGGATATTTTCGGCCGATTTTTTCCTCAAATATTACAAAATTTAGAATTCCGTTCGTCTCTGGGAAAGAGTATCATATTCGTGTCTTTTTGAACACTTTTAATCCTAAAATGTGTGCAATTGGAAAATCAGTTATTAGTTGAACTTTGGGAGCCAACAATGTTCCATTTTTGAATCAAATTTTCAAAATCAAAACCTCTAGGGAAGGACCTACAATTCTGTTCCTGTTTTAAGCCCAAATTACGAATTTATAAAATCTGTAAATATTTTTCTCTAGGAGAGGGCGCCTCATTTGGACCGCTTTTTGGTATTATGTTTCTTCTCGTAAAAGCGTAAATTTATCCAGTTTTATCACAAAAACTATGAATTTCCTAATCCGTTATTAGTTCATCATTAAGAGAAGGTTAACAGATTTGTGTCCACATTATTCCCTTTTTTTTAATGCCAAAAAGTACGAATTTTGAAAATCTGTTATTAGTTCTTCTCTAGAAGAGAGCACCACATTTGGGTCCAGTTTGTCCTCTACATAACATAATATTCTCTCGTCACTGAGATCTGTTATCAGATTAGGGTCAATGTTTACCCCTTTTCACAAAATGTATATGAATATCATCTCTAGGTCAAGGTGTCATATTGGGCCCGTTTACCCAGCAAAAAACACGTTCAGCGCTTTTATCCTATTTTACCGAAAAAAGTAAAAATTTTCGTAGGGTAATATGAAGTTTAAACATAAATTTCATTATCCTGGCTCTACCCCTTTGATCTGGAAAATTGTCTTTAAGACCACAGCGGTCGACTCTACACTGAAAAAAAATTAAAGAAATGCTCCAAAGACGTCATTAGTTTATAAAATAAGTACATTTTGTACTTAAAGATATAGATATTTTCAATAATATTAAGTAATTTACTTAATTTTAAGTAAATTTTCTTAATTTTAAGGACAAAATGTACTTATTTTGAAGACTAAGGACATCTTTGGAGCATTTCTTTAATTTTATAACTAATTTTTTTTAATGTATTTGAAAGCTCCAAAATACATTAAAAGTGCGTTTCTATGAGATGATGCTTCTATGTACCATATTTGGGCCACTTTTGGCTCTGATTTATTTCCATAAAAGAAGAGATTTTCGTAGTTAAGATTTTGACATTTTGACAAATTTTGAAATTTCTTTCCTTTTTTGAACACCTTCAATCACAAAATTTCTGAAATTGGAAAATCAGTTATTAGTAGAAATTTAGGAGTGGTGCCATAACTGGGTCAAGTGTTCCGTTTTGTGAAACAAATTTTCAAAATCAAAATCTCTAGGGGAGAGAACTAAATTTCGCCAAGTCTGTCCCTGTTTTAAGCCCAGAAGTGCGAATTTCGAAATTCTGTTAATATTTCATCTCTAGGATAGGACCTTATTTGGACCGCTTTTATGTATTTAGTTTCTTCTCAAAAAGAATAAACTTATCCCGTTTTATCACAAATCTATGAATTTTATTCCCCTTTTACGAGTATGCCAAAAAAGTACGAATTTTGAAAATTGGTTATTAGTTCTTCTCTAAAAGTGAGCACCACATTTGGGTACAGTTTATTCTCTACATAACATAATATTCCCTCGTCAGTGAGATCAGGTATCATATTAGGTCGACTATAGTATAGAGGAAGACCACAGTGGTCGACTCTAGTATAGAGAAAGACCACAGTGGCCGACTCTAGTATAGAGACAGACCACAGTGGTCGACTCTAGTATAGAGAAAGACCACAGTGGCCGACTCTAGTATAGAGACAGACCACAGTGGTCGACTCTAGTATAGAGAAAGACCACAGTGGTCGACTCTAGTATAGAGAAAGACCACAGTGGTCGACTCTAGTATAGAGAAAGACCACAGTGGTCGACTCTAGTATAGAGAAAGACCACAGTGGTCGACTCTAGTATAGAGAAAGACCACAGTGGTTCGACTGCAGTTCTATATACTGGAGTCGACCACTGTGGTGTTCCTCAAAATTTACCTAATTCGTGTTTTGTTTAGATAAATGTTTACTAAATATATATGTATATTCTATAACTTATATACTACATTCCACTCTTAATGGTCCTTCGACCTAAAATGAAGTATTTTCTATCTTTCACTCTTTCGTTTTTCTGTTACTCTTTTGCATTATATAAATCATGAATTTTCTTCACGCCAAACAATACAGCATTTTTATAACAGCACTGCAAATTTTTTGGCACTATTTTTCATGTTTTATGCTGTCATTAAAAATTGCCAATGTTGCCAATTTATGCTTAGCCACAATTTTGTTATTGTTAACATTATGACAAAAAAATAAACGGCAAACGGTGAACTCAAGCGAAAATTATCATTTCCACCAACTAAATTTTTGGGTTGCACCAAAAATATGATTGCCAACAACTGTTTGGTTCGCGTGTCCGTCTGTCCAAGCTTATACCTTAGTTTTTAGTGGAATAAAATGAATGAATGAATGAGATACATATATGCGAAAGAAAGCAGCAGAATTTGCTTTATTTGTGAAAGATTTTTTTGGAGCAAAAATTAAGATTTATACAAAATTTGCAGCTTTAGCACAGAGAAATATTTTTTTCTGGGAAGAAAATGTTGCTGAGAAGTTTTTCAGTCAATTTAAAATAAAATATAAGTTAAAAAAATATTTTGGATGAGATCCCTGGACAGTCTACTTTAAGGACATTTAGGTCTGTCCCAATGTTGAATAGGAGACCTAAATTTCAAACTTGAACTACTCAATACTTATTCTATATATGAACTTATATTCCATTCGCCTGACTAATAAACTCCAGTAATATACCCATCTTTTCTAAATTCCTCCAAACTCTGATGTTAGTTAGAAGTGCTTTCATAAAAAGATAGGTATGATAATCTCAGAATAAAATGTAGTTCAACCATTCACTTTGTTTTACAAAAAAATATTTCTTCAAAAATATGCCCTCTAGACAATTGACATAAATGTCCTCCCTTCCATATCCTTATCCTAACCATTTCTCCTTTTTTCAATAGCCAAAATCCTGACACGCTTTTGCTTAGGAAAACCATAAAAAATACCTGTAAATCAACATGAAATCCTTTTGGTTAGAATTTTATTTAATTTTCCAGAATTCAATGCTGCAAGGACTCATTTTTGTTGCTGTTTTTCTTTATTTGACTATTTAAACCAAAAATTAATGGGGAAATAATTAACTTTTGCCAGTTGAGGAATTTTTGGGGGTCTAAACACCCCTTATGCATAGCAACAAACGAATTCCAGCACCACCATCACCTCCAGCCAACCACTCATACCCCACAAAACCCCAACCATAGAAATGGTCCTATCAAATGAAACCATTAAAAGGTTTTGCGGTTTTATTCCATGGTGTGAATTTTAACTGCTCGACATGGCCAAGCGCAGCGCATCGTTGGCTACAGTCGCATCGCCAACGGACCGGAATATATCCGCCGCCCAAACCATGGCACGGCTATATAACGCACACTCCTGGGCTATTTAAAAGGTAAGATAAATAAAATGAGATTTTCGCATTCACTCGGTGTTTCTTTCGTTATTCCACAAGGGGACGGGAGGGGGAACCGGATAGAAAAGATTACAAAGATAATAACGGCTAGAACAAAGTACAAACGAAATTTAATAAATGACTCCTTTTTTCCATTGGACACTTTTCGCTAAAGCTCGTCGAGAGATAAACGGAAATTTATTAAATGAAATGGAAAAATTAAAAATTTTCAACCAAAAGACAAACAAAACGGAAAGAAGGACGGACGTGAGAAAAACAAAAGATTTTGAAGTTATTACTTTTTGGAGTGCAAGAAAAAAGAACAAAAAATGAGCAACATCTTTTGATAGTTCGAAGCAGCAGGTAACCGTAATGAAGGTGGGGAATTTAGCAAGACAGGAAATAGAAAATTATGAGGGATTTTTCTTCCTTTTTGGGGATTTTTGGGATAATAGATTCCAAAAAATGCTGGATAATAAAAAGCTCTTTGATTGAAATCGGGAAATTTGAAATTATAAGTTTTTTTGTAGAATTTTGGGATAATCGAATTCCAAAACTCTGGGAATCCTTTTTGGCATCCCTTGGAGTAAAATTAGATTTGATAATAAATTTCCAAAGCTCTGGGGATCTTTCTGACGTCGATTGGATTAAAATTAGATTTGAAATTAAATTCCAGCTTTAGCCATTTTAATAAATATTATTTACTTGTATTTTATACAGAAAATTAGGAATACAATTTTACATGGAATTGTAATTTTTTTAACAGAATTTTGGGATAACCAAAAAAGCGGAAAGAGGATCCCTTTTATAAAAATTAGATAAAAATGTTATAAAGATTAGATAAAAAGGTTTCCCTACCTTTACAAACGCATTGTTATATGGTGAAGGTTAGGGTGGCAGCCGTATTTTTTTATACAAGCTCACATATACCAGTTTAGGCCCCTAGTGTTACCACGGGCTGAAATGCCCCTCATCGAAACCAACCTGTTTGATATAGAAATTTGTCGATAGTACGAATATCGGTACTGGAAAGATCTGTTAGGCTGCCTAGAAAAGCCGACCCCAGTATGTCCAGTCGTCGTTTACTCAGAGCGGGGCAGTCGCATAGCAATTGCTCAATGCTCTCCACTTCTTCCTCATCTCCACAGCTTCTGCAGAAGTCATTAGAGTCAAATCCTTTGGCGTGTTCGCCGATCAAACAGTGTCCCGTCAGAAGTGATACTAACGTTGACAATCTTTGCCTCTCTAGTGGGAGGAGATAGTTTGATCTTCTCAGGTCATTCCTAGGCCAGATTTGTCTAGCTACTCTGCAGGTGCCGATTTCTGTCCATCTTTCGTTGGACTGCCTGATTGTCTCTTGCCTAAGCCAAAGCTTGCACGTTGATAGTGGCGCACCAATATATGCAAATTCTTCGAGAATTTGTAATGTCGTCCCTTTCCTAGCAAGTTCATCGGCTTTGCAGTTCCCCGGGATATTCCTATGCCCAGGCACCCATATGAGGTGTATATTAAACTGCTCAGCCATCTCGTTAAGAGATCTGCGGCAGTCGAGGGCTGTTTGTGAATTTAGGGATGTTGCCTCCAGAGAATTGATGGTTACTATGTTGCGACTCAGCCACTTGGCTAATTCCCATATTGCCTTATTTCGGCTTGATAGACACTGCATGTATCTGGTAGTCTGTGAGCTATATCCAATCTAAGCTCTGCACAGTGTACTCAGAAGCCAACATTTTCATCAAGCTTCGAACCATCCGTGTAAAAGTGGAGATGGTTTCAATTACCTTGTTTTCTTCCAACCCATTTATCTCAGGCGGGAATCATAGTGATGTAATTTCTCTCAAAGGTGTACACCGTTGGTATATAGTCCACTCGGGCGGTTACCATAGCACTTTGATATCCTCATGTGACCGTAGTTTGTGTACCTCCACATTGATAGGCAGTTTAATCTTATTGCCGCTTTGGTTGCAACTTCTCTCGCCACAATATTAATAGGTCTCTACAAGCCCTACTCCACAATATGGAGTAGGGCTTGTAGAGACTCGATCACTGTAGTCCTTAATGCTCCGCTTATGCTCAGGCATGCTGTTCTCTGAACCTTTGTTAGTACCAACCAATTCTGTCTTGTTTGAGTTTACGCCCAAACCGCTGCTTCTGGCCCATCTAGCCAATTTGTTCAGATCCACCTGTAGAATGTCTCGGAGGACGTTTTCGAATTTGCCACTCACTGCGATTGCAACGTCGCCTGCATATGCCACGACCTTGCAGCCACAACGGTCTAGATCTCGTAGGATTTCATTCACCGCTAGGTTCCAAATTAGTGGAGACAGTACTCCTCCTTGTGGGGTCCCTCTGTTTACAAACCTTGTTAGAGTTGTGGACCCAAGACATGCTGTTATGCGTCTTCTGTTGAGCAGACTTTGAATTAGTCTAATCGAACTAGAGTTAACTTTTAGATGTGACAGTGCCGCAATTACTGCATCTGAGTGAATGTTGGTAAAAGCTCCTTCTATGTCAAGAAATGCCACCATGTTGAATTCCTTGAAATACAGGGACGATTCGATAGTGCTCACAAGTTCGTGCAGGGCTGATTCTGTAGACTTCCCCTTATTGTAAGCATGTTGGTTCACCGACAGGAGTTTTGTATCCAGGTTTTCTCTAATGAAATAATCTAAAAGTCTTTCCAGACCTTTCAATAGGAAAGAGGATAGGCTAATTGGTCTGAAGTCTTTTGGCCTAGTGTGTGATATCTTCCCCGCTTTAGGTATGAATACCACTTTGTTATCCCTCCTATATGGTGAATATTTTTACCTGTCCTCTAAGGAAAAGCAATGCGAATTACTCCCAACTGCTTCTGCACACATGACAATTTTGAATAGATTTTAGATGGAAAATTAATGAGAAAAAATGTTTAGTCTTCAGATTTCGTAAATTAATTAGTTTTGCTGTTAAAAACGCAAAACTCTGAAAAGTCATACAAGTGGTATGACTATGATATAATATGATTCAATTCCCGAATTTTTAATATTTTTACTAACATAATCTAAAAATCGTTCGCAATAACTTCTTAAATAAGTGTTCCACAACAAAGAGGACGAAAGTGTAAATTGTTCGCTTCGTTAGCCAAACTTAAAATGGCAATAACCCCTTAAATAAGAGTATTGAGCGAAAAGGACGAAATCAAATTATGGTGAGAAGAAATACAATTTTATATTGAATTTTAATTTGTTGAACAGAATTTTGGGATAAAAAATTAAGAAAAAAGGGAAGAGGGAAGAAGGTCCTTTTTTTTAAAAATTATATACAAAATTTATAAAGATTAGATAGAAAGGTTTTCTTTCCTTTACACAAGCTTCTGTTTTATGGTGTATTTTTTTACCTGTACTCTAAGCTAAAGAAATGGGAATTATTGCCAATTTTTTCTGCACACATGAGAATTTTGAATAGATTTTAAAAGAAAAATTAATGAGAAAAAATTGTTAGTCTTCAGATTTCGTAAATCAATTAGTTTCACTGTTAAAGACGCAAAACTCTGAAAAGTCTTAGATGTATGATACGATATAATATGATATTAGTATGATATGATTCAATTCGCGTCTTTTTTATATTTTTACTAACATAATCTAAGAAATCGTTCGCAATAACTTCCTAAATAAGTGTTCCACAACGAAAAGGACGAAAGTGAAAATTGTTTGCTTCGTTAGACAAACTTAAAATGGCAATAACCCATTAAATAAAAGTCTCGAGCGGAAAGAACGAAATCTCTTTTTTGGTTAGAATTGTGAATTTCATTAGCCATAACTCAAATTGCAATAACTCCTTAATGGGCGTCCTAAAGCAAAATTGTCGAAATTTTGCATTCACTTATTTTTTATGATATTTTTTATAATATTAAATATAAAAATAATATTATTATTTTATTTGGAATTCTTAGCCAAATTAAAAAAGATGATTAACCATAAATTGTGATGACTTTTTTTGAGAAAATATTGAATTTCTCTAACCAAACTTAAAATGATTCCTTAAGTAAGCCTAATAGTGCGAAAAAGACGAATTTTTTGATCGCTTTTGGTGAAAATTGTGAATATTTCTAGCCGAACTTATGTAATGATAATAATTCCTTAAATAAGCGTCATAATGCAAAAAGGACACAATTTTTGTGATAATTTATTTTTTAATGACAATTTTGAATTTCTAGCTAATTTTTAAAAATAACACTTACAATAAATTTTGAGCTATTTTTTTTTGTGAAAATATTAATTTTTCTCATTTAAACTTAGAATGTCAACAACTTCTTAAATAGGCTCTCTAGAATAAAACGCAGGAAATATTGCGATCACTTGGTTTTTTTGTGAACATTTGGAATTTCGTTGACCAAACTTAAAATATTAAAAATTCCTTATATAAGCGTCCAAGAGGGAAAAGGACGATATTTAGTATTCACGTGTTTTTGCTCATTACTGAATTACTAGCCCAATTTAAAATGGCAATATTGACCATTATTTTTTGGTGAAAATTTATAATTTCAGTAGCCAAACATAAAATGGCATTTAATCATTATTAAAGTGTCCCACAATTTTTGTTGAAAATCGTGAATTTTGATAGCCAAACTTAAAATGACAATAACTCTATAAATATCTCACTCAAAACTGACAATACTTGAAAACTTGTTTGATTTGAAGCGATCATTAGATTTTCGTAAAAATTCTGAAATTGAAGCCAAACTTAAAATGGCTTAACTGTTATACAGCGGAAAGGATGACGATTAGTGATCACTTATTTTTTTAGTGATTTTCCCAGACTAACTTTAAATGGCAATAGCTCCTTATATAAACATCTTACAGGGAAAATTACGAAATTTTGCGATTTTTTTCCTTAGTCAAAACGTTGAATTTCCCTATCCACAACTAAAATGATATATGTATAAATAAACAGCCGGTGTCAAAGGGGCGAAATTTTTTATGATCACATGTTCGTTTATGAACATTTTTAATTTCCCCAAATGGCAATAACTTTATTAAAAAAAACTCCTAGAGCTATCAGGACGAAATTTGATGATAACTTATTTTTTATTTAAAAAAAAAGTTCTTTGGCGGACCCTTTATTATCTCTCGAATGCTTATCTTCGATGCATTGTAAAGAATATCTGGAAGGAAGCAAATACGAATTGGATGGCCAAGATCAAAAGTTGAAATTGAAGTTCTTTAGGAAAGAGACTTCTTAATTCAGAGGACGATTCGTCTATATTCCTTTGCAGATTGTTTCTACATTCCCACAGTTCTGCAAGAAAGACCCACTATGTATTCGAAGCAGAAACATTTACTTGGAAAGCAGTGGTGGATTTTAGCTGGAGAATGGGAGAATTGCAAATTGAAACCTGCAGATCGAACTATATCTCAGGCTAAAACGGAATGACTACGATGAAGCAGATGATTCCTTATTCATGAATCTACAGTGGCTATTTGTCCAAAGCATAGAGTTCCTATAATTCTTAAGGAGCGCGCAAAAGGCGGTATTTCCGGCTTAGGTGTATATCTACTGGCATGACATAAAGTGAAACAGTCTCCTCCTTGTCAACCTACCAGCCTATCTTTCCGCCTTAGGTGTATATCTACATAAAGACATAAAGCTAAACTGTCTCCTCCTTTTCAGCCTACCAACATATCTGCATATTCGTGACTGGAGCTAAGGAAATTGGCTATGCCTTGCTCAAACTTAGGAGATCTAAGATCTGACTTGAAGTGCAGATTTTCTTTTCATTAAATTTTCCAGCATTGTTCCTTTTGCCCTGCCTTGTTTCTATTGTGATATTTTTTCATGGCTATAACTAAGCAGATCGAGAACTACCCATCCTACCTACCTATCTAAGGCCCGAACGAAAGAGATCGAAATCTAACTGACTTGAATTGGGGATGTTTATTTTTCAGCATTTTTCCCATTTTCGTTTTTCCTCAGCAACCAAAGTTCGAAATTAGTCCTCAAATAAGCGTCCGATCGAAGAGGACAAAATTCTTTAATCACTTTTTGTTTTGTTCATCTCGCAAGCCGAACTTAAAAGGGCACTAGCTCCATTATAGAAGCGCCCTGGAACGAAAATGACATAATAGTCTGATAACTTGTATTTTTTAAAAAAAAATTGTTAATTTCGTACACATGCTTAAAATGACATTAACTGCTTAAATAAGCGTCCTACAATGAAAAGGACAAAATTTTGTGAACACTGTTTTTTTGTGAAAATTATAGATTTCCCCACCCAAACTTAAAATGACAATAACTCCTTAAAAAAGTGTTTTAGAGCGTACATGTTGTCGTCATTCGTCGTCCTAACTGAAAGTTACAATAGCTCCTTAAATAATCATGTTAGAGCGGAAATAACGAAATTTTCCAGCCGGAGCGAAGAGGTTGACATTTTTTTTGATCACTTGTTTGATGAATATTTTGTATTTCAAATACAAATAACTTCTTTTATAAGCCTCCTAGAGCTAACATGACGAAATTTGATGATAACTTATTTGTTGGTGATAATTTTAAATACCCCCAGTCAAACCTGAAATTCTAATAACTTATTCGTCCTAAAGCGGAATGAACGAAATTTTGTGATCAATTAGTGCAAATTACATTTTGTTGGTGCAAATTCCACTTACATTAAACAATAAAATCAACTTACTCTGTGCCTAATTTAGATATCCAGATTTTATTGGAATTAACCCTTTTTCTCTATAACATAAAGTTTTTAAGATATTTGCCCACAATGTTTAGTCTCTTCAAGGATGAGTTCAAAACGGAAATCCTTGCAATACTCTTTCTCTTTCAGTGGAAAAAAAATTAGAAAACCCTTGGACAAATATTTTCCTATTTCAAATTATAATATGTCAAAGTTCATAGAAATCTCGAAAAGGACGAAATTTTGTGATCAGCTTTTTTCTGGTGGAAATGCTGAATTCCTCTAAATGACAATAACTTAAAATGGGAATACCTCCTTAAATATGTAGCCTGATGCGAAAAGGACGAAATTTTCGGATCAGTTATTTTTTGGTAACAATTTTGAAGTTCTCTAGCCAAACTTCAAATGGGGGTTGCTTCTATAGTTTTTCTGTAACACATCAAGTTTTTGAGAAAAGTCTTGAAGAAGTATATGAACGAGTATGTCTAAGAAAGAAAATTAGAGTAGCCTTAGAAAAAATCTTACTTGCAGGATTTGATAGTCCCGACCCGAGCCTATTCTCCAAAAAATTGCCATTAAAGATTATAGTATGTGAAAGCTCATAGGAGTCGCGAAAATGATAAATGTTTATGATCGTTTTTTCTTTGTAGAAAATGTTGAATTTTTCTAAATGGTTATAACTTAAAATGACTACGACTCCTTAAATAAGCGTCATGAAGAAATAAAGACGACATTTTTTAATCACTTTATCATTATAAGATAATAAAATTTAAAATCCTTTGTGTTAGAGCGGAAAAATCAAAATATTGTGATCAATTACACTGTGTGGAAAATGCACTTTAAAAATGCACCCCGCATATTTTCGATATATTTTTGAATACCTAAATTTAAAAATAAGTTCGTCATCGATAAGTTACAAAAGGACATATTTATTTGGATTTTTATTTAATTTCCTAGTATGCGCCCTTTCATGCTCTCAAATAAATGAATTGATCTATGAAATATTTTTAATTACACGTATTTGGTATATAATTATGCTATTAAAATATATTACATACCTTCATGTGTGCAAAATTTATATTATAGCCATATTTGCCATGTCAATGACATATTGCTAAAATTAAGGTACGTATATTAAAACAGTGGCTAAAGAGACATTTTTTGGGTTTATATCAAAACTTAGGTTTGAGTTTGAGACATATAAATTGATAATGTGGCCTCTAGAAATTCAAGAACTCATTGTCAAAACGACCATGATTATCGTATAACAATTTATTGCATTTTCTCATATGTCCATAGAATTTTCAAATTCTAAGCATACGAGTAAAATTTAATTAAAACATTTAAAAAATCTCTGTCATTCTAAATATTTCCCCCTTCCATTTTAATACTTCGAAGATACTCTTCGAATCATTAACTTAATCTATTTTAAATCCTATATGTATTTGTGTGCGAGTATCCCCTTGTTCCATAATGAAAAACTTTTGTCTCTCTCTCTTTGATTGCATTTTAAGTTAATTTTAATCCATCTCATAAAGAAAAGTACCAAACTAATTATCGTTAATTTCGAATGAACTTTTCCATATGAACTAACGAAAGAATGGACGGATGGACAGACAACAGAGCGAAGGACCAAAACGTTGCGGTTACCGTAACCGAGATTGTCAGCCAAACAACCATTTTTGCATACAAACACTTAGACACACTTCACCACTCAATTTTTGTTTGGCTCTAATCCCAAAATCCAAACGGAGAAGAAACGTCCTAATGAACGACTACAAACATTAACCCAAATTTTTTTTGATAATCTCCTGAAACTTAAACGTAACTTTTAAAAATGATTAAAAAGGACCCCCAACTGTCCCATTGCCAGCCAGAATAACATTAATCATGACACGGAAAACAATTAAGGAGAAGGCGGCGTGAGATAATAAAGAATAATTAAGAAGTAGGAGAAAAAACTAGAGAACATTTTTAAGATAATATATAATTAAGTAGCCAATAGTCTTAATATAGGAAAATTTATAATAAATCTGAAAAGTGGGAGGTTTTTTGTGAATCCCTTAGCTTTTAGAATTCCAAAACACTACAAAATATATAGGAGAAAGTAGCAAAGTTATTGGCATATCAGAGAATGTGGTTTGCATCTTCTCTTTATACTAAAAAGCTGATCCACTTGTCTATAACTTTAAGATTTGTAGTCTGACTTTTTAACTGCACTTTATTTTGTTTGTAAAAGCGTGATCTGCTACTCAAATATTTGAAAATTGAATCACCTTATGTCAGAAGCATTGGTTGTGGCCGTGGATAAATGTACAAAAAACTGCTTTACAAATGTGTCCATAACTCTGGTATTTGTAGGCCAAATTTCAGAAACTGTATCTTGTTTTCTTTTTAAATAATATTGCCAAAAAATATTTGAATTTTGGGGATTCAAATGTCGAAAATATGCTTATAAACTACCAAATTTACATTTTTTATACTAATAGCGGGGAGAAAATTTAATTAAGAAGGGGCCTTTATAACCTAAGCCAATATGACCCATTTTTTCTAGGAATGACTGTAGGCCAAATAAAATTCAAACATTCAAAACTGAGCGGTATCGATTGAGTGGCTTCTAAATCGTCAAGTAGTCAAATCGGAAGACACCTTAATATTGAGGCTTTCCCTTAATCTGAGGTAATACGTCCTATTCTTTCCCCGAATGTTTATGGACAAAGACACCAAACTTCAAAATTCCAGCCGAAGCTGTTTAAAAATTGTACCTATAAAAGGTCTAGAAGCCAATGTGATATTTCTATGGGGTCTATACCAAAACGAAGGCCAATATGGCCTATTTTGTCTAGGAATGGTTACAGTGGGACATTTTTATGGATTATATCAAAAGGTAGATCAATATAAGCCAGTCGGAAAAAAAATTAATTGAGAAGCGGCCTTTATATCAGGTCTATATCCAACTTGGGCCAATAGAATCAATTTTTTCTTGGAAAAGTTTTAGGGAATATAAAATATAAATTACTAAATTTCAGTCATATCAGTTGGAAAGTGTGACCACAGTAACTTCGAGATGTCAAATCGAAAAGGACCTTTTTTTGCGCGATATACTCGTAAATCAAAACCTAAGCCAATATGGCCCATTTTTATTTGGAATGACTGTAGGCCAAATAAAAATACAAACATTCAAGTTTCAGCAGTATCGATTGAAAAAGTGGTTTTTAGATCGCCAAGAAGTCAAATCAGAAAAAACCTTAATATGGAAGCTTGCCCTTAATCTGAGCCAATATGACTTATTCGAATGTTTATGGGACAAAACACCAAATTTCAGATTCCAATTCTGTTACAAAAAATTTACCTATAGATCGTCAAGAAGTCAATGCGATATTTATATAAATATTATATATATTTTACCAAAAAGAAGTTCGATATGGCCTGTTTTGTCTAGGAATGGTTACTGTAGAACATTTTTATGGACTATATGAAAAGGTGGATCACCAGTATAACCAGTCGAATAAATTACAAAATTTCTACCTACAGCTAAGGGGCTAGATCTAAATGAAGGCCAATGTAGTCCAGATAAGTTGCCAAATTTTAATGCCAAGAAGTCAAATCGGTAGGGACTTTTATATAAGGGCTATAAGAAAAAGTGAGCCAATATGGTCCAATTTTCCTATACGGATCACTTTTTTGGCCAAAAAATTGAAATTCATTTTGAAAACATTAAACCAAACATAAAACTCTCGTAACTCCTTAAATAAGTGTCCTAATATGAAATTTTGAGTCACACTTTTGTCAAAATTTTGAAAGTTCTTTATTTTTGGTCAAACCTAAGCGGTTATAACTCCTTTAATAAACGTCCTATATAACGGGTGATCCAAGTAGAGATACTATTTTCAATAGCCTTTTTGTGACAGATCACGTGTGAGTCGTGTCATGTTATTTTGTTAAGTATTATTTGGCATTTCATCATGGAAAGACTTACGCCTGAACAACGTTTACAAATCGTTCAACTTTATTACGAAAATTCACGTTCTGTGAGGAATGTATTTCGTGCACTTCGCTCAACTTATGGTCAACCTAATCGGCCTACTGAGCGTACTATTCTCAACACGATCATCAATATTGAGACCAGCATTCATTATTGGATAATATTCGACCGAATAGACCACGTCCAGCACGCAGTGACGAAAATGTAGCGGCCGTAGCTGAGAGTGTACACGAAGACCGTGGAGAGTCGATTCGGCGTCGTTCGCAGCAACTCGGACTGACGTATGGAACGACGTGGCGCATTTTACGTCGAGATCTTAAATTGAAAGCATACAAAATACAGCTTGTGCAAGAACTGAAGCCGCCCGACCTTCCCAAGCGACATCGCTTCGCTCTATGGGCTCTTGAAAAGTTCTAAGAGGATCCGACGTTTTCGAGCCAAATTTCTGGCTCAGTGGGTATGTAAACAAGCAAAATTACATTTCTTTCGAAAATTCAAAAAGTCATATCCTCCTAAAAATTCGTTCTAGAGGGAGAAGGACGATCATATAGCTCCTTCAATAATTGTCTTATAGAGAAAAAACAACGGAAGTTATTTTCAGTATGTTGTCAAAAATTTTTAATTCCTTTGCAAAACTTAAAACTGCCGTAACTCCTTCAATATGTGTCGTTGAGAGAAAATATAGGAAATGTTGAATCACCTTTTTGTCAAAGATTCTAAATTCTTTTCCAAAATTAAAAACGTCATACCATCTTAAATAAGCTTCCTAGAGAGGAAAGGTCAAATTTGGTAAAAAAAATTAATTCCTTACGAAAACTTTAAACGGTCATAAATCCTTAAATAAGCTTCTTACAGCGAAAAGTTTAAATTTTTGGAAATAGTTATGTTAAAACATAAAACTGTTCTTAAATAATCGTCGTGGAAAAAGGACGAAATTTAGAATAATTTTTATTTTTTTGGCGTGATAGTTTCGAAAACAGGGAACAAAATTTGGGAATTTATTTTTTATAATTTCTTTCAAAAACTTTAAACGATCATAAGTCCATTTATTACCTTTCGAAAGCAAGGAACAAAATTTGTGAACATTTTTTTTTAAATTTCTTTCGAAAACTTTAAACGATTGTAACTCCATAAACCACTTTTATGTCAAAAATTAAAACTTTTATTTGAAAACTTTAAACGAACATAACTCCTTAAATAAGTTGCCTAGAGAGAAAAGGACAAACATTTGGCCTTATTTTTTTGTCAAAAATTTAAAATTGCTTTCCAACACTTTGTCGGTTTACTAATCTAAAATGTTCCTATTTGTTTAAATTTCAATTGTTTTAGGAATGTGTGATAAATACATTACGTATCGAAAGTCCTGAGCCTTTGTTGAGAATCGAACCTTAAAACCGTTGGATGAGCTCACTTACCTGTCGGACGCTCCTGCAAGAATAAATAGCATTTTTAATATTATACCTAGATAGACGACTCACCTGGCAAACATATGTCATAACAAAGAGAAAACAACTTGGCTTAAAGTTAACTAACATGTACTGGCTCTTAGGAAGAAATTCCAAACTATCTGTGGATAATAAATTGTTAATATATAAACTATGGGGATCAGCTGCTAAAACTAAAGTGGAAATTATCCAGAGATTCCAATCGAAATGTCTGCGAATCATCGCTAATGCTCCATACTTCATAACGAATAACACCTTACATAGAGATTTTCACATACTTGCAGTCAAAGATGAAATTAACGAAATCAACAAAAGATATACCAAAAGGATATCGAACCATTCCACCCCTTTGGCCCTAACCTTGCTACAATCATCATTTCGTCGGAGGCACCTAATTCGATTTCCTCTCACAAACCTTTCTGTAACTAGATAAGTCTATAGATATTTAAAAATGTATTATTATTATTTTAATGAGGATAAGTAATGACTTCTCCTCTACATGTTAAGAATTCAAGTAATATGTAATTATTTACTAATGTATTTATCTAATATACGAATTGCTTATTATCTTATAATGATAGATTGCAAATAAAAGTAGGAGAAAAAAATATTATACCATACCAAAGATGTTAAAAAATGACTCTGTACATCAGGCGAAGACGAGCTTTTAATTGCTATAAATGTTCTTAGATTTCAAGGATATTATTGATGTGAACCTTTTTTTTAAAATTGAGCTCGCTACCGACTGAGCTGTCGGAGTACTAATTGAAAATATTATTCTGTACATCGTGGAATGTGAAGCTTTTCATTGGTATACATTTTTATTAAATGACTATGAAAATAGGTGTAGTTTTTTCAGTTTATTGAGACAAATGAATTGATCTAGAAAAACTGTTTGACAAAAATAATTTGTTGATATACCTTCTTTCAAAAAATAATAGACTTATCCATGTGTGCAATATTTTTCACAGCTCACACAAAAATTGGCTGTCGGGCTCTCCAAAAGAAGGGAAAATATGTTTAGCATTTTTATTATTTGTTTTTCATTTTACCGAGACGAATGAATTGATCTAGAAAAATTATTTGAAAACAATATTTTCTGGTATACCTTCTTTCATAATATACTAGATTTCTCCGTGTGTAAAATTTTTTCACAGCTAGGCCCAATGTTATCTGTCAGGCTCTCAAAAAAATATTTTTTTTTGATAAATATTTTAACATAAGAAACCAAATTCTGGATATAAATCTGCATCTTGATATATGGAACTTTCAATTGATATAATGCTTTGTGGGCCCAGTAGGTCCGAAAATTGTAGGGCAAAAATCCCTGAATTTTTTTTAAATTTTATTTTTTTTTTGTAATTTTAGTGAGACAAATTAATCTAGAAAAACTATTTGACTAAGATAATTTTTTGTTAAATATTCTTTCAGAATAAAATGGATCTACCCATGTGTGCAGCCTTTTTCGAAGTAAAAATACACAGTGCAGCAAATGGAATCGACTCTGATGTAATGACTAAAAAAGTACTTTTAACCATACATTCATTCGTGTGATACTCATCAATATTCCGGCTCAAAAGATGATTAACAAAATTGGAGGCGAGTCCAGACTTTCCAACATTAATGCTTTTCAGAAGAAGGAAGGAAAGGCAGGAAGAATTGCATACCTAACGAAAATGCCTGAAGTCTTTTGTGGCAAGGCTAATTAATTAAAAAAGGTAATTTAATTCGATTCAAATAATTTTTAAGCATAGCTATGATAACTTTCTTGCACATCGGATTCCTGCTCTTATTACATCTCATACCCCATTTGCAACCCAATTTAAAGTCCCATTCCCCGCTTAATTTGATCTTACCCAATAAGGATAGCCTCCCCTACCTTAAGGATAACATCATTTTACACCCCTTGACTTAGATTACCCATTCGTCTTCCTTATGACGATGTCATTTATTTGCTATTGGACAATATTTCCAACTTCACTCTAAACTAAACCACATCTTTAGCCACAAAATGAAATTCTAAAATTCGCCCTAATAATAATTTACACTTCCCCAGCTGCACAAAACGCGCTAAACAGCTTTCTTCTGATTGCGGGTGGTGGGGTGCGTAAAAAACCTAATGCCATCACCACCAAGGACTGTAATAAGGACGAGGACAACAACGATGACGACTCTAATGATGATGGCGTCGATGATGTGATGTGATGCTTTAGCGCCGTAAGGGCGAGTCCTGGTTGTTGCATGATGCGATGGATGGCAAGGCATGACATGGCAGGGATACTTCAACATGAAGTGATGAAAACATAGAAAACTTAAAAAACTGCCACGCATTTACATACATATAGTTCGTAGCATGAACACCATAGCAATTGAAACTCATTACTCAAATTTCCAACAACCAGCAATTTCTTTTGCTTTCGACTTTTCGTTTTTTTTCTTCTGATAATAAATGAAAATGTTGCCATAATTCGGTTGTCGCTGATGCTGTTCCCGCTCGAGCTCCAACTCCTGCTGCTCTCCGTCCGATGTTGTTCTTTGGCATTCTTCTATTCAGAGGAATTCTAGAACGACAAGAAAAAAACTCTAGGGAAAGTTTCAAGTTCTTTGCAAATGACTTGAGTTGAAGTCAGTCAGTGCTCAATGATGGCGTTTTTGCCACTGCTCCGCCACTAAAAAATTGAAAATTTTCGCCAAAAAGCAAAAGGCATTGGTGGTGGTGGCGGACGTAGAACTACGCGTCGAGTGCCACTACTACTACTGGAATATTTAGTGTAAAACTTTGCCACACAACTAAGCTTTTTAGTTGTTATTACAAAGATACTTTATATAAAATGTTAACAAATTATAATAATAGACAAATGACTTATGATTGCATTTGCAGTCTTTGGTGCCAATCGAATACGAGGGAGATATGAAAAGAAAGGACAAAAATTCCCACGAAAAAAGTTTTTCGCAACATTTGGTCTTTTTTGCTCTACACGCTTTATTTATGGAGCTATAGTAATTTAAACTATTAGAATGAAATCTCAAAGGTTCACCAAGAATTGATTCCAAATTATATACCTTTTGCTCTATGACCCTTATTCAAGAAGGTATAATATTTCTGAAAGATAATGTTAAATTTTTGTAGCAAAAAAGTGATCCTAAATTTCTTATTCTTAGCTATTGGACTGCTATTTAAGGAGTTATAACCATTTAAAGTTTTAGAAAGATATTCGCCAAAAGAAGTGATCCCAAAAGTTCCGTCTTTTTGCTTTAGGACTCTTGCTTAAGGATTTATAGTTATGAAAAGAAATTAAAATTTTTTATATGAGAACCTTCTTAAATCTCTAAAAATGGAATTAAAAGTACATGGATCTTTTCGAAGACAATGAAATCGTTAAAGGTCAAATTAGGAAGTGTTCCAAGCGTATTCAGTCAGGGTCGATCGCAAGATCTGCTGTCTGACCTCATTAGGATACGATATTCCCAAACAGCAAAGAAGTTAATTTGAATCTTGTCGAGAGAGAAAGAGTCGTAAATGGAATATCAATTCTGGATCCTGTCTATTTCGACCAAGTGAATAAAGTGATAAACCGCGCAGTTAAAGGGTCTTACAATGCGTTCGGTCTTGGTTGGTCACAAGCCATGAAGCCTCTCTAGCATATTTTTATTCCCAAAACCACAAAAAATAATTTGTGAAAATGACAATTAATCCAGTCGAAGTTCATTGAGTCTTAAAATGTTCTGTTAGAAGGTCCTCCATTAATATTCAATCAGGGTCCGTCGCCAGCATAGGCATGTTTTCGAATACTCCTGGGGAGATGAGCTTCTTAATATGGAGTTATATTGATAGAAAATTTTATAAATGTCAATTCAGCCAAAATCAAATCCAACCTAGCAAAAAGAACCTGCGGAATCCATCGAGTAGCAAATGACTTGGTTACAAGGTCTTCCAACCGCATTCTTCCACGAATCCCTAAGCGCGACCTATGTACGAGTATTATTTATTTTATTTATTTTAATTACAATACAAAGTAAATGTATATGGTAATTTTACGGTCCTGGGAAATGCCTGGTTACAAAGAGAATGCGACATACCAGAGCCTATGTTGGGAATCGAACTCACGACCCCCGAAATCGTAGCCGATCACGCTACCAACTCACCTACGGGGGCGCTATATGTACGAGTAAATGCATTGTGTTACTCCCAATAAGATAATAAGAAAAAATCTCTGAAAATCCCAGTTAAGGAAACATAAATCCTGCCGAAGTATCTTACGTTATAGAAAGCCCATGTTCAATCGCAAACCCAGAAGTCAGACCTCACATGGTTACGCAGAGAGAAAAATCTTCGACGTGGGAGTTTCCTGGTTCTCCAAAGGGCAGCTCTAATAGACCTATGCTGCTGTGAGAAATGTACAATGAATTGCTGCTAGAACTGGTTTTCACATTTCTGGCATCTGTATGAGCGGAATCGTTGAAAGAGATAGCGATGTGATTCTTGAATCTTGCGTATGCCAGATAGACCTTTTATTGTAGACCATAGCTTATGCGAGTTAGCATCGTATTGTTGAGTTGATTAATTCATTTTTTATATCCATAACAGAGAGTTGTTTTGGCACATTTGGTCAGCGATATGCGCAGCAGCTGCTGGGTAACCTGGTCTTCATCTTGGAATTCTACCTGCAGGGATGAAACGTTGGGCCGCCTTGAGAACTTATATATAATATATGCTTCAACATGACCATGGAGATGCCGTCCATTATATTAGCTTTGGATGCTTTGGACTTGGAGATGATGGCTTCTACTTCAGAATGAGTGAAGGAGCAGGTCGTTGGCTCACGTGGGAGTTTTCTGGTTCTCCGGAGGGCAGCTCTAATGGACCTATTCTGCTGGGTGGGATATACAAGGAATTGCTGGTAGAACTTTTTTGCACATTTCTGGCATCTGTATGAGCAGAATCCTTGAAAGATATAGCGATGTGTCCCTGATTCTTGCGTATGCCAGATTGAACTTGTAGTGTAGACCATAGCTTATGCGAGTCAGAATCGCAGTTGTTGAGAAGGTTTATCCATTTTTTATATCTATAACGGAGAGTTGTTTTGGCGCAGTTGGCCAGCTGTACGCGCAGCAACAAATATACGTTTCTCCCGCTCATTGATGTCGCAAGGCTTTTCCACCGTGATTACGATTGGGATCTGATCAGAGTCTAGGGCCACATGTGTGGACCAAGATGCTGCGGTAACGAGCGACGAGCTATTCATGATGTCGTCGGGGAAACTTCATAACTTCAGTCAATATGTCAGGCTCACCTAGGCAATGCAGTTACCACAAGAGAAAAGGGAAAAGTTTGTCTACTTAGTATTATTACTTTTGACAGAAATATGATCCTTTGGTAGCCTGGCACCTTCTAGATAGAGCGGGACACTGCCTCTGAAGGCATGTCCTCTTCATCACCGCAGCTTCTACAAAAGTAATTTCGCCAGACCTTCAGACTCGTCCAATAAGGGAGTGGTCCGTCAGGAAAGATACGATAAGTATGACGTCGGGTCTCGATATCGACAGCAGGGTGTTGGTAGGTTTGGAGTTAGGGTATGGTTAGATCGCCTAGGAATATAATCAGTTTCTGACTAGTGACCCCCTGGCTTTTGCAGCCACAAGGTGTCTATCTATCATGAAGAGCTAGCAAATCGCTTCTATAACTTTTTTAATTATTATTCATTCTTTGTTTTTTTTCAGCATTTTGTGAAGGAGATTTGGGGAATTAATTTTGTGAATCGAACAGCGTTCGTTCCTTTCATATCCCCCACTTTTTTAAAAAGTTATACAGGGTGGCGCAGAATGAGCTATATGGTTTGAATTCTTTATAACTTGTTTAATTATAATTCTTTAGTGTACATGTTGCCCTGATGCATGTGATAGTAGTTCCTAATCTTGCAGGTTTGCAGTTCCCTTCAACGTAGGCGAATATGGAACTGATTTGCTATCTCGTTAAGAGATCTGCGACAGTTGAGGACTGTGATGGAATTCAGGAGGAAAATTCTAGGGACTTTATCACACCCTGACAATCAGAGAAATGTTAATACCGATTTTGGTCAAAACATTAATTTTCAGCCATTCTGCTACCGATTCTCCTACTTCCATGGATACGATCATTTCCTTCTGATCTATCAGGTATAAGAATGAAATCGGACTATATAATAACACGAGCAAGTCTTGAGGTATAGAACTAACTCCAGCAGTAAGACTATTTTCCGAGTCTTCTAATTAGCTTTAGCCTTCCCTTCCCTATCGGAGATCGTCTTAGTTCCAGTTCCTAATTAACTAGAAGGTATATCCTCAATTCCTTTTGCAAATCGTGACCAACTTATCATTCCACTCCCGCATCTGCTCTTCTAATACACTTTCAGCAAACTCTTGTGGTGATGAAGTGTATTTCTTCTGACTGCGTTTCTTGGCTTGGTAGTAGGTTGGGTCTTTTAATGAAAACTTTGCGACGACAGTCGAGTATAATTTATGTAATTTTATTTGTAACCACCCACACGCCCACATTCGCACATAAGTATCTGAATATTTTGTAGTGCTTTTTCGCTTCAGCATAAGAAAATTATTAAAGTGTATTATTTTTTCCACTCGACAAATGCCGAGGCGAAAACAAAAAGACATTCGACTCGCGAGTCATCTCTAATTAGTGGCAGGAAATGCCATTTTGCTCCTTTGCGCCGTCAACGCAACATAATGATTGTCGCTGTTTAATGAAGTGAAAAACGGAAGAAAATGCTCAACTCTAACAATTTTCTAAATTTTTCGAAGTGAAGTGGGAAATTGTCAAGGAGTCTTTTTTTCAAATAATTGGAAAGGGCGGGAGGGAGTTAGGAGGGAAGGGTGAGAGCATGCAGTGAACAGCTAGAAGTGTTTAGAGTAAGATAAATACTTTAACTTAAAGAGATTCCAATTAATGGAAAATTTAAAAGAAATTTTCCTCTTAAAACTCTGCCAAAAATGATTCAAAAGTAATTAAGCCTTTTTTGTCACTTTGAGACCTCCATGAGTGGGGAGTGGCAAACGGAGGAGGGAAGACAGTGAGCTGTGTTAACCAGCTCTGCCATTGGTGTATGTGTTTAATAACCATTTTCAGCCGCGGCTATGACTGTGATAAGCCTACAATGAATTGTGTTTATGACTTTATACGTATATAAGCATTTCCATTAGATTTTCCGCTTCAGTGTTTGCGAGAATGTTTGCGTTGGTTTTTTCGTTTTTGCTCAGCAATTATCTTTGTATGGCCAAATTTTAGGAATTGCAAAAATTTTTAGGGACTGACTTTGCTTGGCGAGGCAATTTTTGCCACTTGTTCCCGGCCACAAAGCACGGGAGTCCGTCCTCTCTCTCGTTAGAGGAAACTGTTCCAGAGTTAACAATGTCGGAACATTAAAACAATGAAAATGGCTTTTTAGTCAAAGATAAAATGGCAAAGAACAACGATGCGCTGTAACAATGCAGTTATGAAGCTCATAACGACTGCACCGCCCGGAAACGGAAGTTAACAATACATTGACGTGCACTTAGTTTCCAGATGAGAACAATGTTCTGGGTAGTAGGGAGCTCTTTTAGAATTTTTAGGAATTTTAATGATTCCATAGGCCAATGCATGTGCAGCGAAGGTATCCATGAACAGTTATGAGACAGTTCGTGGAATGGTCTTTTAGACTTGGCTTTGCGGAATGATAGCGGTTAGCCATAAATGGATATTGCAGAGAATTTAACTGTAATGTGAAAATCTATAGGAAAATACTTCAAAATATTTAAGCTCTAGAGAACTTAACGCAAAATGTAGGTAAAATGTAGGAATCTATAGAGCCTAACATAATTGAAAGGGAGGAAACCAAGTTCTTAAATTTCCTATGTGCCATAAATGCTCCAATCGAACCGGATCCAACTACAAGAAACGAGTAGCTTTAATGGGCTTCAGGGGACTAGAGTTAGGTTAGTCGTCTTAGCAGATGGGTTAAAATAAAGGCTTGAAAGACTTAGATAGGTAGTGATATTGTCGAGACAACATTTACGGTCCAAAGCCGGGTTCCAAAGACCCTGCGCCTAGATTTTTGCAGCGACAAACCAGAGCCTTCGGTGGGAATCGAACCCACGACCCACAAGTTTATAGATGAGCACGCTACCTATTCAGCTTCTGCGACGCTCATCACACAGTAATCTTTTTACGGACCAAAGCCGAGTTCCAAAGACCCTGTGCCTAGATTTTCGCAGCGACAGACCAGAGTCTTCGGTCGGAATCGAACCCACGACCCTAAAAGTTACGAGTCCGCTACCTACTCAACTACTGTGACGCTCATCAAACAATAATTTTTTTTATCTGTCATAAGGCCGACCGAAGTCTTCGGTAAATTAAATCGTGATCTCATCCTTGCACATCCATAGATGTCCAACGGTGTCAAATCACATGATCTTGGTGACCAATTGACATCGCCACGACGTGAGATAACACGGCCATTGAATTTGTTGCGCAAAAGAGCCATTGTTTAGTTAGCTGTGTGACATAGCTTATTAGAATTTCATAGCATCGGAGAGCTTAGCATTTGAGATATACTCTGTAGCTTCCTCTGCACTTTTGTATTGTGATGATCACTGAGGAGGTTAAAACGTTCAGTGGTTATTCTTATATAATCTGGAGAAGATCCATCGACTAAGATTATCTGAATCTAGTGTCATCTGATATCCCAAGGGATTTATTTTGAGCGCAGCAAATGCATGTTCCTGTACTTTTGATATGTCTGCCAGTGGTTAAGCGGCAAAAGTTACCCTTGATCATATCCCAAGGAAATTCATTCCAGAATCTGTCTGACCCTTTTTGTACAAAGTTATGTAGCAATAGTTATGCTTCATTTTTCTTCCTCCCCAGAAAAAGAGTAAACAGTTTACAGACTAGGTTGTTTACCATTTTTGTGTTAATGCCTTTTTTCTACCCGCCCCGCTTCGTTTGTTTTCTCTCCCAGAACTTTTTATCTCTCATTATAAAAGACTTGTGATGCAACAATGTATTACAATGTTAACATGTCCCTATCACCAGCAGTAGTAGCTGGGCATGAATTAGGTACACTAAAGAGGCTTTGGAAGGGATGAGGAGTGAATACCAAGAACATCACAGCTCTTTAGCAACAATGTTTTTCCTAGTTCCATATTTTGCTTTGTTTTGGGCTAGAGAGGAATAAAGTAAGTAGATATGTACATAAGTCTGTCTGCCTGTAGCTCCGTCTGTCTGAAGTTTTCGTCGATGTCGTAGTAGAGTAGTTGTAACATAATTTGCGGCGTGTCTTGTACAGAGATTTTAAAGCATAAGCAACAGTAGAGCATCAGCTGCAAATTCCATAGAATTTCCATTGCACTTTCACAAAACATACACAGACTAACATACTCAAAGGCCATAGAGTCCTGTGAAGACTTGGGAAGAAGTTAAGAAATACCCAGCAGGTAAAGAATCTGGTGAGTTCTGTAAAATATTACCTATTCCAAACCAAAGACAAGAATGTTTATTTAATTTAACCTTTGCGAATAAATTGAATAATTTGGTTTATACTCTACGACTAGACTATTTAATGCTATTAATATTACATTTTCTTAAGCATGTTTTGACCAGAAATTATTTTAAACCAATTTTTCCCTACCGGGTCTCCTTATGTGCATTCTCATATTTGTATATACGAATGTGTACATCCCAACAATGTCCTTGTTTTGTTATAAAAGGCAGTCAGTGGCAACGTTTTAATATGCATGTCAACCGCCATGTTATATGGCTGAGATTTAGGTTAATTTGTGAGACATGTGAACATAGATCACAAAACTTACAAAATACACACAAGACCGGAAGACCCCAAAAAAGGACGAGCTCGAAAACAGACAACATTGTATGAATGAATGAATGGAAGAGGAAACAGGAAACAATGTTAACACAAAAACCAAGAAAGAAATCACAGAGTTTTGCAAAGGACAGGAATAAACAAATACATCAAAAGACAAAACTGATTGATATACATAAATAAATATACTTACATACATGGCTTCATATTTTCAACATCTTGACGGGTTTTTTCAACTACAAAAATTATTGAGAACAAAAATTGATTGGTCACATTTCAGCTTTAACTTTTTAAAAAGTTTTTTTTCTTGAAAAACTTGTATCTTTATCTTTATTTGTTTTGCTTTTGCCTTTTTCCAATCAGTCATCTTAAGTTATTTAGTACCTCCATCATTCATTTTTAATCATCTCCCTCATCATCATCATCATTTGTTTTGGTCTTTAGACCACCAAAAACTTTCGAAGGTATTGACTTTTGTTCGATTCTCAATTTCTTCATAATCATATCATTATCATCTTTGCGCGTAGCTTTGGAATTTTCTCGCTCATTAGCTTTAGCATTTCCGTTTTGATTTTCTTCGTCCTCCTCATCTTCATCTTCTTCATCACTGTCCCCAATATCAATCTCATCGGGATTAACCACTTTATCCTTGGCCGCACCACCTTGTGTTTCTCCGCGGACAAACATAATATTGCTGGTGGCGTTGGTTGCCTTAGCGACTGGAGGTGGTGCTTTATTTGCTTGTTGGTTGCTGGCGGCCTCCATTGCTTTAGCCTCTAGCTGACGCATAGCATCTGAACCAGCAGCATCGGCGGGCGTGCTGCTTGAAGTCATAAATTGAGCGGCCATCATATTGACCTGGGTATTGTAAGTGGCTTGAACGGAACGTTTGATACGCAACATCTCACGCATGGTATCCTCATTGCCGTGACGTACTTCAAACTCTTTCCACGTTTGCCAGAAATCGGCAGTAATGCGAGGATCACAGACCTGCAAGAAAAAGGAAATTATTATTAATAAATGTGAATAGAAATTTCTTTGTTAGGATTTTTTTTCGTAATGAAAACATTAGATTTTTCTGATGAGAGATAATTTCCTATTCTGCTCGCATAAGCACATTTTGTGAAACATAAATTAAATTTTTTCAAAATAAGATCCAAAAATGCCAGACCTATTTTATTTTTTTTTTTTCAATCAACAGTTTAGACATTTGATTGGCAATATATTAAAGTTACTCTGTGAAAAATATACGAAGCTAGCTGTAATGTTTGGATTTTTTTGTGTCACTAATTGAAAAAACGCGACATAAGTCTGAAGTTTTTACCCACTCAGCCGATTGATACGGAACTTGGGAAGCTAATAGGTGAGGTATAGGCAGGATTACGTTTTTAATTTTGGGCCAGGGCGAAGCTACAACACCTCAAAATTGTCCACATTGGGAATATAAAACTCCTTAGATGCCTTTCTGCATTCAATCGACAAAAATTACTTAAAAAATCTTCGAATATAGGCCTTACAAACAATCTTTTTAAACGCATAGTTTATATTTTATAGTCTTCCACATATCTGCATTTGGTGGGGATCAATAGGGGTCTCATCGGGTAAATAACATTTCTTAGGCGCTTTTCAGTTTCTGAATTTATTCGAAAGCAATTACTTTTAGATTCTACTAAGCAAGGCTTACAAACAACTCTTACAACCAAAACTTATTTTTTATTAATATTAATATAATATTTTTTCCTAGTATCCGGAGAAAAATATACCAATTAATTTCGTGTTTAGTTTTTAATTATTAGTGTGTAGATTTTTTCCCTAAAATGTGACTGTCCTATGTATTTCGCAATTAGGTGTAATAAAAGTTTTTCGAGAAAAATACTAATTTATATTTAGCTTAAAAAAAGTTCCAATAGAGGAAAATACCATATTTTCCAGACGATTAGGTTGAAAATATAGAATTCGATCCACATATCTACTTAAATTCTTAAATAATATCGGTAAATCTTTCAATATACCTCTTCTAGAGAGTCTAAGCCGTATACGCCGCATTTTCCAAACAAGTTGGATGAACCTATGATTTTTTTTTTTACAAAAATTCTTTGCAACAAAATGGAACCACATCGCCCCTTGTTTTGATGTATAGAGGTCGCTTTCAAATTTGCTTCTTTATGCCATAAAGACATAATTTTCCAGTCGATTTGTCTGAAAGTTTGTAGTTTTATTTAAACCAAAATTCTGCAAAACGGATATTTACCATATCGGGTTACATTTTCATATAGTCCCCATATATGTAAATGTCGCTCTTGAATACCTTTCCGTCTTAGTCATGCAAGAAAAACTGCAGATACAGCACTAAAGGCAGGTGAAAATTGCATTTCGGACAATTTGCCAGCAGAAAATTTTGGTCTCGCACTATGAGTTTTTTCCTTCAAAGAAGCATGGGACCTTAGTTTTTTAATCAACATGGGGAAATGATACGTAGGTGAGAAGAGCAGGAATTTTCCAACAACTTCCATGCCATTTAATAATTTTTGCCAGAAAACATTTGGGGATTGCTTTTTTTCATATTCATATTATATTTTGAAATTTTAGCTGGCATATACAATAACAATGACATGAACAATTATAAAGGGTCCGCAATTTAATGTTTTTTTTTCAACTAGTGCTTATTACGTGAATGGTAACACTTAGATCTGATTTGACAGATAATCAGTTTTATCCGTCCGTTGAACGAATATGGTTGTGTATACGCTTGAACAAGTGGGCCTGCGATCGACTTACAGAAGATGCCGATTTTGCCAAAAAAAAATCATCTTTTCAGATGAAGCTCATTTTGATCTTGGCGGGTATGTAAACAAGCAAAATTGTCGCATTTGGGGCACAGAAAACCCGCACGCATGCATTGAAAAGCCGATACACCCAAAACGAGTCACTGTTTGGTGCGGATTTTGGTCCGGAGGCATAATTTGGCCATTTTTCTTCGAAAATGAGCAAGGAGTGGCCGTTACAGTCAATGGTGATCGTTATCGGGCCATGTTGAATTTTTTTTCACAAAAATTGAAGAGGAGGATATTGGCAAACATTTGGTTTCAACAAGACGGCGCTACGTGCCACACAGCCGAAACTACACTCGAAGTTTTGCGCGATTTTTTCAAAAAAAAAGGTATTTGGGGGACCCTTTATATGATTCAATATGAACAATTATAAATTTATGTAGTTTTTTTTTCATAGACAAAAGATTTTTTTACAATATATTAATCGTTGGGCAACAATTTCAACATTTTTAAAATTAAAAAGCTGTCATCTTGTTACAGGAATTCCAGTATATCTATTTAAAATTTCAATGACAAGAAAACTCAAGGATGAATATTGTTCTGAATTCTAGAGTAGCACCATTAACTTTAAATTAGTTTCTTCTAATTACCATTTTTGACTGCAATATGTAAAAACAATTGAAAATCAAAGATTACAAATAAAAAAAAACATAAATTAAAATTCAAATACCTTTCTTTTGAAACTCAAAGTTTAGCATTTGAAATTCAACAGATTTTTTTTAAATTAATTGATGTGCTTTCAATTTCAAATATAAATTTTTAATTTGAATTGATATACGAGTATTTCAGATTTTGAAATAACGACTGGATTTCTATTTGATTTATTTTGAATTTCTAATTGAATTTGTATACCCTACACCACATTGTGGTACAGTGCATTTGTTTGTCTTGTAATCAAAGTACAGGTCGCAATTATTATATAATACTTAGCACATATCTTTCTTTTGGCCCAAGGACGATCCCTATTGAATTTGATTAAAATCGGTTCAGATTTACATATAGCTCCCATATACGAGCATATGTACCTCCGATTTGGCATATGTGCACTGTATAAGCAACATTTGTTAACCGATCTTTAAAAAAATTGACAGAGACAAGTCTCTTGATACACTTAGAGACAATACTGAATTTGAGGAAAATCGGTTCAGATTAAGATATATCCCCCATATACATATATGTTACCACCGATTTGACATGTAAGCTCTGTAGAAACGGTATTTTTTATCCGATAAGAACGAAATTCGGCAGAAAGAGGTTTCTTATTACATAAACAAACACAGCCAAATTTGGGGGAAATCGGTTCAGATTTGGATATAGCCACCATATATATGTTACCCCCCATTTGATGTCAGCGCTGTGGAAACTGAATTTTATATCCCATCAGTACGAAATTCGGCAGAATGAAGTTTCTTGTGACATAAATTAACACTGCCCAATTTGGGGAAAATCGGTTCAGATTTAGATATAGCCCCTATGTATGTATATGTTACCCACGATTTGATATGTAAGCTCTGTAGAAACTGTATTTTATATCCGATAAGTACGAAACGACAGAACGAGATTTCTTATTACATAAATAAACACTGCCAAATTTAGGGAAAATCGGTTCAGATATGTGGAAACTGTATTTATATCCCATCAGTACGAAATTCGGCAGAAAGAGGTTTCTTATCACATAAATTAACACTGCCAAATTTGGGGAAAATCTCTTCAGATTTAGATATAGCCCTCATATATATGTTACTACCAATTTGGTATCAAAGCTCTATAAAAGTTGTACTTTATTTCCAATCATTACAAAATTTGACAGAAAGAAGTTTCTAAATTTAGGAACGATTACTGCTTAATTTTTGGATAATTATAGAACGGAAGAAAAAAAATTATAATTAAAGTGAAATGCAATTTAATCATATTTATTTTTAAAACCCCTTCTCGAGGTATGTTAAAATACATTATGGCATTTTCCCAGGGCAACACTAAAAAATTCGTTATATTTTTTAAACTTTTTCCACCACATTTAAGCATCATTTAAATACAAAAAATTGTCAATCTTGACTTCAAATGATTGGCTTAGACTTTCTGTGTTAAAAATTTGAGAAATATTGTAGGATATTGTCATTTAAAGATATATTTTAATACATCATTTTCTATAAAAATTTTGTGTTGTCCAGATCGAGCCCTCTGGAATTCAACAAAAATCTCAAATTAAACGATTTTAAAATTTTACGTTTTTGGAATAAATGATAAATTTAGGTATTATTATTTATATACATATGAAGTTTCGCTGAATTTTTTCATTTGCTCAATATACCCCAAGAACCGTAGTATTTTAACATTATCGAATATAAAGATATTCCTTCAGGCCGAAATGTCAAAATCCGTCCGTCCCCAATGAAGAGGAATGAATTGTCACACGCAAAAAAAACAGTTTTCCGCGAACATAGCTCGAACTTTTTTTGCACTTATCGATTAATATTATTTTTTAATTTGGACAATTACAAAAAATCGGGAAAAACTCTATAAACTGATAGACTCTATAAAATGGCTAATAACAAGAGTGCTTCTATTAAGGAAGTTATGGGGAAGAAAGTAATGAAATGCCTGCCGTCCAGAACGCAGGAAATATACAGAAAACTCAACATTTGTTTGTAAAGCAAATGGATTGATTGCCTTTATTGCATATGTCGCAAAATGTCTTCAAAAGTAATTGTGAAAAGATATCTTGAAATCAAGGTTTAGTATTGGCAATATTTTAGGTTTTCATATTTAAAGTCTAAACTTTAAATACAATTTTGCCAGTTTCAATCTTAAAATTAAATTTTCAAATATAATTTATCAATTACACTAGAAAAATTCTCAGTTACTGTTGAAAGTGGTGTGGTTCTATTTTTTGTAGATTTCAAGATATAAACCAACCCTAAACAACACCTAAATACTACTTCCTTTGTACATTTTGAAATTTAATCAGAATTTGAAAATGTTGAAATTGAATTTTCATTTCAAAGTTTTAAATTCAAAGATATGTACTAATTAGAAAATTTTTAATAGAAAAATTGCCAAGCTTCGTAAGCTCTATAAAAATATTTTCTAAAATAAATGAAATAAAATTGCCTCACCTGTGAACAATGTGCGTAGATAGCTCTGGCCCTATCAATTTCACCCAATTTCGTTTCCATTTCAGCAAAACGCACACACATATGACGCATATTCTCCTCGGGCAAACATTCAATGGCCTTCTCATATATCTCTCGCGTACGAGGCAAACCATAAATTTCGGCAGCCTTTTTAACAAAGATATTATACATATCATACATTTCCTCCGGTTTAACAGCACTGGTGGCTCTATCGTAGACAGCCATGGCATGACGAGCCAAACCATGATCTTCTTCCAATTTGGCATATAATAAATAGAAATATTTTGCATGTTCCGGAGGACAATTTTCCAAACATTGTTCAAATAAGTCACGAGCTCTTTCCAGCTTTGAGCCGCCATATCTTTTGAGGAATTTGGTGAGGTAAGCATTCCATATGTCATAAACATTAGGCCATTTGAAGAGGGATATACCCTTCTCATAGGCTCTAAAAGCTTCTTCGAAATAATTGTGTTCCTCAAGGAAAAGGCCGTAGTTAATGATAATTTGTGGGGTACAGATTTTCAAATCTATTATGCGATCATAGACAGCCTTGCAGGTTTTGAAAGTGCCAAAAGATTCCTCCAAATCGGCATACATAGACCAAACCTTGAGAGATTTGTAAAGACGCATTTGCACGGTTTCCGTATCATCGTGATAGGCCACTTTACGTTTTGGCATAACCGTGGCCTTTTGCATTAGTTTCAAAGCTTCCTCAAAGTTTTCCTGACGTATCTCCATTTCTGACCATTCACACCAGACGCTGGCCAAGTCCTCTACTTTGACATATTCCACCTCGGTGGCTCTTTCGAAAACAACCCTAGCATCATCCACTTGACCATTTGATTCATAGAATTTGGCAAACTCCACCCAGAGAGTGTGTAATTTACCAACAGCTAACTTGGGTTGAACCGTCTGTACGGCCTCGGTGTAAGTGTTGATGATCTCATGAGGCTTATCCTCATAAAGTTTAACACGTTTGTGCCATTCATGGACATTATGCGGATTTTGTCTTAGCAAGACAGAGTTCAACAGCAGAAGACGTCTGTCCATGAGATGCTCAAAACGAGCCAAACGCAATTCTACATCAATATCATCCTCCTCAGTGGCATCTGGATCATTGGCCACCATTTCCATGCGTTTATTAAGAGAAAGTTCCTCAAATTGAGCATATTCATCAAAGACTTGGGTGAAGTCACGTACAGTGCGCACCGTCTGAATAGCTTCTTCATAGATATCGCGGGCACGATCAAACAGACCCGAGCGCACATAGTAATCAGCCAAACAGTTCCAGAGATGACCCAATTGGTCGGTGTATCTGCAGGGAAGGAAAAAAGAAAATTAGTTCTGGAATAACAAAATAATAAATATTTTCCACTCACCTCCTTAGTCCACCTCTTATAATGGCATCTACATTCAAAGAATGCACTTTATCAGGATTTTTAGATATCAACTCACACAATTCCGTCCACAGCTGATGACTAGACTTGCCATGTTTCGAGGCGAAGTGTTCATTATCCACAATACTGGCCAATTGTTGAGCGGCATCATCCAATCGCTTTACACTTAGCAAATACTCTATATACTCCTCGGCATCATCTGGAGCCAATTTGAGATAACGACGAAATACTCTCATTCCCGTTTCCGGAATATCATATCTCTTAACGAACTTCAGATACAAAGGCCAAACGCGATGATGTTGGGTGACCGGCAGGGCTCGCAAGGCCCGGTCAAAAACATGCCGGGTGCGAGTAATCTTACACTGAGATGTCATAAACGTTCCATAGTCCATCCAAATGCGGGGCATTTTGTGCATAAACACCAGGGCGCGCTCAAATGTGTTATTCACCTCCTCATACATGGGATCGGTAATACATTTGCCGCGCACTTGCTTCCTACGCGTACGCAAGTAGTTGTACCAAATCTTATAACTGCCAGGCAACTCTTTCAGCGCCCGCTCATAGACAATATTCACGGCATTATTTGGAGCTCTGGCCTTATGGTCTATGTAGCGCAGCCAGTGTTTCACAGAATAGGCATTGCGTAGGATTTCTTCTTCATAAGGAACATCTTCGTCAGGCTGGTTGGAGGAAAGCAATAAAAGCATTGGGTCAACATGTGTGGCCGTGGCAAATTTTTCAGTCCGCCTTTCCCATACTCACAAAATCAATTTCCATGGATATAGCAGGAACGGCCATTATTGTCATGCTGGCCCGGTACTCTTAGGGATGGAATCCGGCAACAATTTACCGAGTTTATTAGCAAAAATTCCAAAATTAAACAAAAAAATCCTCGCGGATGCTACACAAACAACAAACAAAAAAAACGAAAACGTTTATCTGTCAAAGTATTTGTTTTTTCTTCAATAAACAGCTGTCGTGACAATGCATTTCAAACTGTAATAATGGTGGTGGTTTGACACCGCACAATAGGAAATAGTCTAGACAAAAACCACTTAATGTTGAAATTAATGGCATGCTCTCACGTGAAAACATAAATCAACGGGTTTTTTTTTCGTTCAGTTTCATTTATTGAAGGTTTACAGAATAAACAGACCAAATCTATTTAGATAAATATTTTTTAATCTAAATTTCAATACATTTTTAAGTGTTTTATCATATTTTTAGCCAAATTTCTGTTTATGTCGAGCATGGCAATTTTGAAATATGAACATCCGTTGTAGTCTAATAAGCAGGCAGTTACCCAAGGTCGGGTGTATCTCCGGCTCTGCTTAACCTCTACCTTTCTGCAATTCCACCTCCTGACGGCTTTAAAATCGTATCATATGCTGATGACTGCACGATTCTGGCGCCGGGTCCTCTATTCCATGGCATATGTCATATGTAGAAGGATGAATGTCCACCTAGCTGAGATTGACAATGTCTTCGTTGAGAGAAACCTGAAGATATACGCCGCAAAATCATCTGCCACACTGTTTACAACATGGACAGCGTAATTTTAGATTTAGGTTAGGGTGGCAGCCGGCGTTGTCATCTGAAATGGACCAAATAAGGTCCCTAGCACTACCGCGGGCCCAGTTGCCTCTCATCTCCACAACTGTTTACCAAATGGACAGCGTAGTTTTAGGTTTAGGTTAGGGTGGCAGCCGGCGTTACCAGCTCACATAGACCAACTGAGGTCCCTAGCGCTACCGCATGCCCAGTTGACTCGCATCTCTATAGCTTTCGACGTCATTGGACTCAAACTCCTGAAATATTCGCCGGCAGCGTTCCGTCAGAACTGAGACTGAGGCCCAACTATAATATGCATAAGCAATTCCGTACGGAATGTGCGTTAAGTTTCGCACCTGCTTAAGCAAATGGGAACTGAGAGAACTTAACGAAAAGTTCACTTAAGTACATTATAGTTTGGCACATACGATTTCATGCATTCGCACAGTTGCTTAAGCTAGCTTATGCATATTATAGTTGGACCTTAACGTAGACAGTTTTTTTTCTCTAGTGCGAGGAGAAATTTTGACATTCTCAGTGTACTGTGGGGCACCAATATAAATTCTTCGAGAATTTGTCATGTCGTCTATTTACGAGGAAGTTCATCGGATTTGCAGTTCCACGGGATATCCGTATGCCATGTTACCCATATGAGGTATATGTTAGGTTAGGTTAAGAGTGGCAGCCTCCACAGTTTCTGCAAAAGTCATTACGCAAGACCTTCAATCTCTCCGCGTGCCATCCAATAAGGCTGTGATCCGTCATGGCAGACGCAAAAAGTGCTTAATTTGTATGTGGAGCTAAGCACTTTTAAGCACTATTAGTTCCCGATGAAGTTTGGTGCTTGTGTTCATGTCTTAATCGAGTATGATGTTGCCAGATTGGGCACCCTATATTTAGCAATATGGCATCCCATTTTTGGAGAGATTTTATCAATTATTGTGAATTAACGGGAAGAAGAAGAAGAAAAATGGGAAATTATTTTAATATTTGCAAATGAGTGTAAACAATTGAACATAGAATAGTAAATATATGTTTTATAAATACTTTTCACGAATTTTTTGTCTGTTTCGCACTGTTCTTTCTTCGCAACTCATGACACCATTGCTACCAGATAGAGAAAATCCGCCACTTATTGCTTATGTGCCAGTTAGTGGAAGTCAGTTGTTTTCGTTGCAAAGTGCTAAACTAAAAGTGCTAGCTTGTAACGAAAACATGCCTATTATTACATATACATAGTTACATGTCCTTCCAGTGTTTTGCACATTTTTTGCTTTGCTATCTAATTGGAACGTCGTTCTTCTCGTTTATTCCATATACATAATTATTTTCCGTTCCAAAGCTTTGCATGAGTTTTATTTATTTCAGATAATTTAATTTAGTATTCTTTAGGGAATTTAATTTAGTATTTATTAGGAAATTTTATTGCTAATATTTACAACAGTTGAATTTCTCGCGGACAAATATAAATATAAATAAATAGGAGTACAATGTTGGCGGCGTTCAATTAATTTGTAGCGGCGCAAAATGTCAATTTCTCACGTTGAAATAAACACAGTACCACAAATGAAAAAATTTCACTAATTTGTTCACAACTTTGGTTTTTGTATGGGATTTCACCGTGAAACGCGAACACAGTGCATACAAATACTTCAAATTTTGTACAGTGTAATGCTGTTATAGTGCCTACAGTCCTGTGAAAAGTGGGCGAAACCACCACGCCCCTTTTTGTACCTCCCACACGAAATGACCAAATCATACCAAAATTTAAAAGCTGGTGACGTGGAAAGTGCACACAAAAAGGCTTATAGTTCGACACAGTGCAATTTATTTAAAGCAAATACTGTTTACCGAAAAATAGGTGTAGTTGTTATACCCGTTCTGGTACATCCTGGTAACTGACAGAATAATTCGTGGAATATTCAATATTAGGCATGTTTTCGTTACACTTTTAGTTTAGCACTTTGCAACGAAAACAACTGACTTCCACTAACTGGCACATAAGCAATAAGTGGCGGATTTTCACTATCTGGTAGCAATGGTGTCATGAGTTGCGAAGAAAGAACAGTGCGAAACAGACAAAAAATTCGTGAAAAGTATTTATAAAACATATATTAGGCATGTTTTCGTTACAAGCTAGCACTTTTAGTTTAGCACTTTGCAACGAAAACAACTGACTTCCACTAACTGGCACATAAGCAATAAGTGGCGGATTTTCACTATCTGGTAGCAATGGTGTCATGAGTTGCGAAGAAAGAACAGTGCGAAACAGACCAAAAATTCGTGAAAAGTATTTATAAAACATATATTTACTATTCTATGTTCAATTACTTACACTCTTTTTGCAAATATTAAAATAATTTCCCATTTTTGTTCTTCTTCTTCCCGTTGATTCACAATAATTGATAAAATCTCTCCAAAAATGGGATGCCATATTGCTAAATATAGGGTGCCCAATCTGGCAACATCATACTCGATTAAGACATGAACACAAGCACCAAACTTCATCGGGAACTAATAGTGCTTAAAAGTGCTTAGCTCCCCATACAAATTAAGCACTTATGGTGTAACGAAAACACGCCTATTTACTATTCTATGTTCAATTGTTTACACTCTTTTGCAAATATTAAAATAATTTCCCATTTTTGTTCTTCTTCTTCCCGTTAATTCACAATAATTGATAAAATCTCTCCAAAAATGGGATGCCATATTGCTAAATATAGGGTGCCCAATCTGGCAACATCATACTCGATTAAGACATGAACACAAGCACCAAACTTCATCGGGAACTAATAGTGCTTAGCTCCCCATACAAATTAAGCACTTATGGTGTAACGAAAACACGCCTATTATATTACTATAAGGTATACATCACTTTTTGAGGATATACCTTAGTCGGTTTACCCGACTGAAACTTTCTTACTTGTTTATCTCTACTTGTCTAAAAAGTTTTCCACTTCAGATGTCATTGCTATTTACTTTGGAAAATCTGACATAGGTATATAAAAATCAAATAAAGGCCAAAGTCGAGTGGTGTTGTCCATGTTGTTAAGCCAGATGAAGCACAGATGTCAAATCATAAAGAATATATGTGGGACATATATCTAAATCTCCATTGATCTACTTTCACTTCAAATCAAACAGAACATATGTATGGGTAAAGGATTCAATGCAAAATACTAGGCTTGTTTTCGTTACACCATAAGTGCTTAATTTGTATGGGGAGCTAAGCACTTTTAAGCACTATTAGTTCCCGATGAAGTTTGGTGCTTGTGTTCATGTCTTAATCGAGTATGATGTTGCCAGATTGGGCACCCTATATTTAGCAATATTGCATCCCATTTTTGGAGAGATTTTCTCAATTATTGTGAATTAACGGGAAGAAGAAGAACAAAAATGGGAAATTATTTTAATATTTGCAAAAGAGTGTAAACAATTGAACATAGAATAGTAAATATATGTTTTATAAATACTTTTCACGAATTTTCTGTTTCGCACTGTTCTTTCTTCGCAACTCATGACACCATTGCTACCAGATAGTGAAAATCCGCCACTTATTGCTTATGTGCCAGTTAGTGGAGGTCAGTTGTTTTCGTTGCAAAGTGCTAAACTAAAAGTGCTAGCTTGTAACGAAAACATGCCTACTATAGGAAATAATAGGCAAACAAGAAAAACTTGTTGATACGTGAATTACCATACGAGAGTATACGTTGTCCACTAACTGCTCATACAAAATAAAAACCCGACGAACAAAAAGTCAGCTCGACGAAGTTATCGAAATCGATAACTCTTTCTATTTACATGACATGACAGATGGAATTTTTTCTTCAGTCAGTCACTCAAGAGGAAAAACGGAAAACGCGTGAAAAAATATTGGAAGTTAAGTTGCAGAAAACCACAAAAAATATTAAACGAGTAATATCACAGCAAATGTGCAAATAAATCTATAATAAAGTGAAACGCGTTCTAAAAAAAGAAATCCAAAGCATAACATAGTTGTTTTACGCAATTCTCCCAAGAATCCCCCTCCCAAAACGTCGTCCTCGTATCGTGACCAACAACATTTACTTAATCATCAAATACACACGTAAAAACGGCAAGATAAACACATCAAAAAAATACACGAAAACGGAAAACGAACAAGAACGACTCATCCAAATCTACAGAAGAAGGGTGAAGAAAAGTTGGGGGCTGCAGCAAAAATCGCCGTAGACAGTGTGGAGTGAAGTCGTGTTGTGGAGCTTTGCCACCCAAAAAACCTAACTAAACTAAAGTATTCTTGTCTCGTCTCGTCTTTTGGTAAATGTCGTCCGAGAGTAAAGTTGTTTTTCCGCAAATGAAAGTCAGCTGCCGATTATTATTATAAGTGAATAGTTGTGTGTCGTCGTCTAATTAATTCTGCAAAGAAATCCGGTTAAAAAAATATCCGGTGAAATTGTGAAGTTTATGTTATTTTGTTTTTGTGTGCATTTTAAGTAATTCTAACCGTGAAAATGGTTCGTTTGAAACACTTGTAGAAAAAAAAACACCGACAATATTGAAATCTATGAAAATAGTTTTCTTTCTCCGCTAATATAAAAGGTATGTTTTGTGAGAAATATGTACAAAGATTTCAACATTCATTTATTATTAAATTCTATTTTTAATTTTTTAAAAATGTTCCCTTAAAATTTTATATATATTTTTCCGTCTCTCTTTGTGTTTGACTTTTCCGGACCATTTTCTAGCCTCTTATTTGCAAAAATCGATTTTTCCCAGTAATACCGACCCAATGCAATAACAACAAATCAACAAATTCTTCCCATTTTCCATTCCCTACTATCTACCCACTACCCTAATACTTTTATCATCCATCATCATTTTGGCTGGCTGGCGGCTCGTCTGTGATCGGATCGGCTCGTTACTGCTTTCCTCGTCGTTTTTCTTTTCTCTTTTAATCCCTGCTGTGTTTGTTGATGTTTTCATTGTACCCGGTTCTTTTGTTTGTTTTTTTTTATTCTATGTATTTTCCCCAATTTGCGGTCTTTATATTACATATCTCCAGTTATGTTACCTTTTCACGTGACGCATAAAAAGACACAGGTTCTAAAAGGAACAAATTATGTCGTCGTAGGGACATACATTAGTACTGTTTTTGTTGAAACTGCTATGGATTACACAGGAAAACTAAACAACACTGAATATTCTTTTTTGGCAAAATTTGGTTCATTTATTTTTGGCACAATCGAGAAAATGGACGAAAATCGTCAATCCAAAGCAGTCCATATTCAATTCATAAACGCTATGAATTATTATTATTTCGTTAGAAAATACATACATATTTAACAGAACCAAAATATGTAAAAGATATAAAAAAGTTGTCCGAAAAATTACCTTTGGCTCTTGCTTGCTATTATTATGTTTGGGGAATAGAGCCTCATGCCAAAACTTGTGTTGAGTTTTCATAATTTTTAATTCGGGAAGATTCTCCTCTTGTAAAAATCATGGTGTAGGCTTTGTATTAGTGTGGTCCCGTGGATCAATATAGAAATTTTTGAACAATTTTTTGTTATTTTTGGATGAAACAAGTTCGGATATGCAATTTTTTTTGGCATATTCTAATTTTCATGTACTGTATAAAATGTTCGATGTACAATGCACTCACTGCTTTTATGAAAACACTTTTATCATTACATTACACTGAGAAAGTTTCCTTATACCGGCTTTTGATTGCACTAATTGAAATTAATATTAATGAATGATGCATCCGTTTTTAATTTGTAAATGGCTTGAAATGATTTCGTCAATGTTTTTGTTTACTCCCTGTCAAAAGAGAATGTTTTATTCATCTGATTTCTAGACCTGATTCATTATAGTTTAGTCCCACTTCACTCTGTAAGAATGTCATATTACGTCAAAAAAAGACTTGACAATATTTGTCGTTGTCAGCACAAATGCATGGGAAATAATAGTGCTGCCACCTGTTTTGTTAATTGTCAGATGCAATTTCTGACAGCAGGAAATGGGCTTCAGAAATGAATCATCGGTGGGTACGGGTATTCTGATTTTAAAACTATATAATGAGTTTTCTTGAAAAATTTTACGGTTTCTTAGCAAATGAATCATCGGTGGGTACGGGTATTCTGATTTTAAAACTATATAATGAGTTTTCTTGAACAATTTTACGGTTTCTTAGCAAATGGAAATCCATTTATGATTCATTCGGGAAATCCTCAATTTTTTGTCGACCAATTTTGAAGAAGCGTTCATTAATTTTTTTTGGTATAAAATTGTCTGCTTGACGATTACACTTTTTATGTGATGAACAATTTGTGTTTTTTATCCCATAATAAATGTCATACACAATTTCGAAATATTTGAGAGAAAATATTTTTGTTTTCTGATTTATGACTTTTTATCGTCGACGACAAGTGACTCATTTTGTTCACATGTTTGCTAAGGAAAAATGTCTATGAATGAACGAATATCTAGATCAGAATATGTCAAGATGAATTGCATAATGGAAATACCACAAATATAAACCTTACGTTGTCTGGTATTATTATTTAGAAGTTTTTTGGACGAAAGGCAGACAAAATGTAGAATTGTTTGGCACAGCAGCGAACACCATAAGTCGGATATTCTCGATTTTGCGCTTTTTATATCAAGCGATTGTGCTAGACGGCTAGAAAAAAAAAAGAAAACAAAATGTGCATGTTATCGATATCTCGCTTTGTTATTGAATTATAGAACGTCGAAGTTTGAAAAAATCAATAAAAGGGCAGAGAGTATGATATCCACCTCAAAATAAGAAGAACAAATAATATAAATTTTTCAATAGCTCACTTAGTTATCGAGTTATCAGACATTAAAGTTGAAAAAAAATCGATTTTTTCGCTGCATTGGGCTCAAATACGTAAAATAGTGGAAACAAATCTACACAAACTTTTTATTTATCGATAACAGCATTAGTAATCGACATTTTGTAGTCATCGGGTGTGGAAATTAAAAAAAATATTTTTATTGAACGCTATTTTAAAAATGACTGCATGAATACAAACTAATAAGGAAAAAAAATGTTTAAAAAAGATTTTGACATTAACGTTTTTTTTTTGCATTGCAAAAAAGAAAAATAAATTAAAAATCGATCTTTCGATTTAGATAACTAAGGTAGTCATCGGGTTTTTTAATTTTTTTATTTCTTTACTTTTTCTCATTCAACTGAGCTTGGAAAACTAACAAGGTAATAAAAACCATTTTTTTTCTTATTTCGACGTGCAATTTCCACAAATGTGGTCAGATCGAAGGGTATCGGATATCATACTCTTTTTTTGTAAAATGATGTCAATAAGAAAAGGAGAAAAAATCAATAACATTTTTGATACTCCCTGAGTTGTAAAAATATCTAAAATGAAAATTTTAACTCGGTTGTCGAAATTGATTTTTTTTTTACATTTAATTATCTTTATTTAATAGAAAAGAAAGAAAAATCGGTTAACATTCAGATTTAGCCATGGCCCCCATATATATATTTTGTCCAATTTGGCACTTTAGCCCTATATAAGCTTTATTTTACATCCATTTGTTTTTAAATGTAGCACGGTAGAGTTTTTTACTCCATGGACCAATATTGCAGAATTTGAAGAAAATCGGTTCAGATTTAGCTACAGCCTCCATACGAGTATATATGTTTCGTCCGATTTGGCGCTTTAGAAGGTTTATTTTACAATCATTTTTTTTTTGAAATTTAGCATGGTAGAGTTTCTTGATCCACGGACTAACATTGCCGAATTTGAAAATATCGGTTCCGATTTAGTTACAGTTCCCATATATATGTACGTTTCGTTTGATTTGACCCTTTTGCCCTATAGAAGCTGTACTTAACATCCACTTGTTTTGAAATTTGGCATGTTGGAGTTTATTGATCTATAGACCAACATGATGGACCAATTTAAAGAAATCGGTTCAGATTTAGGTATAGCTCCCATATATATGCTTCGCCCGATTTGGTCCAATAGCACTACAGAAACTTTGGTCCAAGCGTTTTGAAATTTAGCATGGTAGAGTTTCCTGATCCATAATTTTTATTATTTATTTAAAATTAGTTTTTTTTTTAAATTTTAACAGTTCTTCAAAAATTAAATGGAAAATGTGCAAGAAAAGGTAACGTTTTTAGCCATTATTATTTTAGAAGTATCGGGGGTTTACAGTGCTTTAACGTTTTTGACAACCAGTAATCGGGATTTTAACTATTAAAAACATTTCATTTTATAAAATCTGTTTATAACATTATCTTAAAAAAATATTGAAAGAACATAGGGATAAATTGGGATTTGTATCGTGCTTTTGCGCTTTTTGTAACAGATATTCGCGTGTTTGGATGGCCAAAAAATGGCAACATTGTTAATGAGTGGTTTCAACTTTAACTTCCGATAACTCGATAACTAAGCGAAATGGCTAATTATTTTTTTTCTTATTATCTAGGAAGATATTTAAGTGCACAGTTTGAGGTTTTGGAATATCCGAATTAATTTTCAAAAATAATACCTAAAAAATTTTGTTTTTCCGTAAAAGTGTATCAAAAAATAATTTTTTTACGATGTAAAAACATCTCCTTGACATGGTGCTGGTTTTGCACAAGCCTACTTAACCTTTTCCAGTATCTAATTCATCTCCTTTCTTCTACTATTGAACAGTGTGTGTTTGAGTTAGTAGGTTATTCCAGAAAACCACCGAATTATCCAAACGACAACCTATAATGTATGTATGTATTTAATAGCTCTTATGTATTGAATGATTCATATCATATCATACCCTTATGCTGCTTACTCGTTTGTTTTGATCTCGTCATTCTATTCTCGGCATTACGTTTTGTTAACAACTTTGTTTACCAAAGTTTCTTAAAGATCAGCTGCTTCAGCCCGGCCCTCCCCCCCCCACAATGCCTTGTGTCATAAACTTCAACTCAACTCAACTTCAGTTGTCAGCAAGTTTCACCCAGAAGAATGGCGAAAGAAGGAAAGAAAGTCAAAACTGTAAACTTTAAACGAACACACACAAGAACAAAAACCACTCAACACTCGTCTAATCATAGGTTTTTCATGGGGCATTCGTATACTCGTATGTATATCACTTCATTGTATCTCATCTGTAGTGATATTTTGCCACACTATTTACGTATTTGCCTCACGATAAACCGGCAAACGCGAAGAAGAACCATCAAAACAATAACAAAACTCACATACCACATTGCATGGCTGCTCCCGCCGCCATGTATTCAACAAATACACCAATGAGAGCATATGAGTGTCTCCAGTGAGAGAGAAAGAGTATGTGGGGAGACCCGACTCGTTGTTGTATAAATATGCTGGAGTTGTAATAAGAACTTCTTAGTTGATATTGAAAAGTCAAAGTGAAGTAATAAAACAGTTTCCGAGATTCCTGCATTTATTCATCTAATTCTCACTTAGCAGAATATTCAAGAAAGTTCCCATTTCTTAAATGTGGCAACAAGAAATTGTCATCAGTTTTCATGGATCCTCTTCTTACAAACATCATTTGGAGAATCATCGCATAAAATTTTCTGTATTTTATTTTGAAATATCTTAACATCAGAACCAACCATGTGTTGGAGCAATATGGAAATATTTTGATTGAATTGCTGTTGAATGTGATCTCTCTTGGAGGAAAGAGGTAATAAAAATGAAGTGAATTATGATAGTGAAATATTTGCTGAATTATGATAGAATATTAAGAAAGATAGTGAATACAAAAGTAAAAAAAAAACATTTTGGGGTTTTTCCCGATTGCGGTTGATAAGATAGTAGTCGCGATAGACATCTAATTGTCTTGTAGTGATTGGAAAATTTTCAAGTGGTTTAAATTCGGTTATCCAACTTGCGAAACTACGTCAATTGCAAATAGCAACACTATGAAAAAATAAAAAAAAGTTTAAAAGGTGATTGCCACTATTTTTTAATGCATATTGGACAGCAGATTTTACAAAAAATCTAAAAATTCAACTTTTTATAATTTTTTTAATTTATAAATTATTGGATTATATTTTTAAGCCCGAACTAACATGCTTTCTTGAAAATCTGTGAACTTTATATGCAAGTTGAAATCCATTTATGAATAATCCGGAAAATCCCAATTTATTGTCTAAAGTTTTTAAAGGAAATTACAGTGAGTTTTTAAATAGTTTTTAAATACTACGAACTATTAATATTTTTTATCTCATTTATCTGTAAAACAAAAATTTGAAACAAAAATGAAAAATACCTATATATTCGATTAGAATGTGCAAACATCCAAACAACAAATCTAATATTTTCATATTGTTCAGACGTACTCGATGTATATCATTTCCAATCAAAACGTCTTAAAAATCTTAATATGCTAGTCCAGGTGCATTTTTAAAAGCTATGATTCTGCAATTTTTGTCAGCAGGATCAGTATTTTCAATATTATTTAAATTTAAATTTATTTTTGCCTAAAAGCTTTATAATATTTTTCTCAAGTGTAAAATAAGATTTCACCATCATTATTTTTTAGACATTTTTTTTTATAAAATTTGATGGGAATTTGAATTTTTTGAAAAATTGTGAAAAATACATTTTTGGGTTTTACGAAATTTTTAATTTCTCTTAAACGGCTAAACCGATTTTTTTACAAAGTTTACGTCGCTTGAAGGAGGACATAACTGGCAATTTCTTTTTTTCTAAATGTGTAAATTTTTTTAAAACTTAAATTTAAATTTAAAAAATTATAAAATAAAGAAAAAAAAGGTCAGGCAATTTTTTATATTTCTCTTCTGTTTGCAGAAACAGAAGAAAAACTGCGTGCAATATTTCATACAAATGGATTTGTAATGCATATGTGCAGAAACAGAAGAAAATGTCAAAAGTTTACGAATATTTAGTCCCCAAAAGTCCAATTAATTTTTTTCTTTGTCTCGTGCATATTTCTTATAAATTTGATTGAAAATCTAAATATTTTTAAATTAAAAATAGGAAAAAATTACCATTTTTCAAAAGTAATGTTCTCTTTCAAATGACGTTTCTTTGTTAAAAATCTGTTTAGTCGTTTTAAAACATTTAAAAATTCCGTAAAATTCAAAAAATGCACTTTCCTCAATTTTTTTAAATTTCAAATACCCTTAAAATCTTGTAATAATTTTTTTTAAGAAATAAATGATACCAATATTCTACTTTTTCCATTTAGCAACTTTTTATAAAGTTTCAACGCAACAATAAATTTTATAGGTTAATAATAAAAACTTTGACCCAGCTGTATATTAAGAGCAGTCATTACATACTATTATCATTTTTAGATAAGTACGGAAATGGACGAATCTGCAATTTACAGAGCACAACTCTGACTTTTTTGAATTTTTGAAAAAAACATAATTGGGCCAATATAAAAAAAAAATTGTTAAAAAGTTCGGGATGGACCCATGGTGCCCTCTGGAACAAAAATGGATCAGATCACCGAGATAGTCAATATCGTATTCAAAGGAAAGGAGAAGAAGAGTAAATGATGAATGTGAAAAAAAATTAAAAAGTGTACCTAGTACGCCCCTAGGGCCCATAAAAATTTACCCAGTCCCCGAGATATTTTACTTTATTTTACATTTTCCTTTCTAATTTTATTTTTTTATATTATTTAACTTTTACTTCTTCAATTTAATTTAATTTAATTTAATTTTATTTTATTTTATTTTATTTTATTTTATTTTATTTTATTTTATTTTATTTTATTTTATTTTATTTTATTTTATTTTATTTTATTTTATTTTATTTTATTTTATTTTATTTTATTTTATTTTATTTTATTTTATTTTATTTTATTTTATTTTATTTTATTTTATTTTATTTTATTTTATTTTATTTTATTTTATTTTATTTTATTTTTTTTTATTTTATTTTATTTTTTTTTATTTTATTTTATTTTATTTTATTTTATTTTATTTTATTTTATTTTATTTTATTTTATTTTATTTTATTTTATTTTATTTTATTTTATTTTATTTTATTTTATTTTATTTTATTTTATTTTATTTTATTTTATTTTATTTTATTTTATTTTATTTTATTTTATTTTATTTTATTTTATTTTATTTTATTTTATTTTATTTTATTTTATTTTATTTTATTTTATTTTATTTTATTTTATTTTATTTTATTTTATTTTATTTTATTTTATTTTATTTTATTTTATTTTATTTTATTTTATTTTATTTTATTTTATTTTATTTTATTTTATTTTATTTTATTTTATTTTATTTTATTTTATTTTATTTTATTTTATTTTATTTTATTTTATTTTATTTTATTTTATTTTATTTTATTTTATTTTATTTTATTTTATTTTATTTTATTTTATTTTATTTTATTTTATTTTATTTTATTTTATTTTATTTTATTTTATTTTATTTTATTTTATTTTATTTTATTTTATTTTATTTTATTTTATTTTATTTTATTTTATTTTATTTTATTTTATTTTATTTTGTTTTATTTTATTTTATTTTATTTTATTTTATTTTATTTTATTTTATTTTAATTTCATTTTGTTTTATTTTATTTTATTTTATTTTGTTTTGTTTTATTTTCGAACAGACTTATTTTATTTTATTGAAATTTCAACATAATATTTTATCCAATTTCAACAAAATAAGTTATATCAATAATATTTTGTTGGGAAATATTGATGAAATGATAGAATGACTACTACTTTTTTTTGTTAAGCTTAAAAAAATAACGATAATATTGCTGGTGTAATAGTTTTCTGTGCTGTTTTTTTTAACTTTTCCTTGTTTATCTAAATAAAGTTAGAAAATTGGTCCCCAATTAGAAGTTATAAACTATAACCATATCCAATTTTAACAAAAAATGATCAGTAATAGTAGCAACTTTTATTGAAATTACTCTCTTGATAACAAATATATAACTAGAAAATGATACAACAATTTTGTTGTTTTAAAAATTTTAACTCTTAACAATAATTATCTTATCGAATGGCAGAAACTTATCATAGGCAACCTTTCCAAGCGCTGTTTCCAAACAAAAGGAATGACATTTTCGATACGATTCGAATCAATCCGATATTTGCACTTAACTAACTAACCATTCTAACAAAGTTACAATTTTTATAATATTCAGCCAATTGTTGATCTATGTATGTCTCTGGAAATTCTACGATACCATTCATTTCATTTGCCGGTTTCCTTTCAGTTCCCCCCATTTATTATTCACACCCATCAACTACAGACTGAGACGTTAGCCGGCTGCATTTTGCCGTGCAGCAGTGCTGCCATGGCAATGTCTGCATTTATTTATGCGGTTGCCACTGTGTCGTCGTTGGCCAAAGTTCTTCAATTCCACAAAATGTTAATGTTTACCTTCCATGATGTTTGTGAACTCATTTTTTTCGTTGTTGTTGACTAGGTTTATGTGTGGATTTTGTTTATTTTGCCGGTCTCCATAGAATGCAATGCATTTGGTGCAATAGACGGATGAGGTTTCTGGAAAAGTCGGGAATGAAATAGAAGAAAAAGTTTGAAATAGGAAGTAGTGGAGTTTTTCTTTTTGTTGAAAGGTGCATTTATAATGGCAATGCAACAATGAATAATAACAGCAAACATTGCCTAATGGTTTTTAAAATTCAGCATTTTAACCTTATCTTTGCAGTTTTCAACTGTAATTCGAAAAATATAATTTATATTTCAAATTTGTTGAAAATAATCGGAAAGCAACTTTATATGAAGGTATATCAAAACAAGGACCTACATGTGTGCTCCATTTTCACTAGGTACGATTTAGAGCAATTTAGTTCTCTAGAGTTCTCTAGAATGCTAATAAGCGTAGCCGAAAGGACATTTTATTATCAGGGCTATATCAAAACTTAGATCGATGTGTCCCATTTCCACTAGTGTCTATCCAAGGCTATAAATTATAAAATCTTACATTTCAGAAAGATCGTAAATGGCACTTACACAGAAAGAAAAATTCCATACAAAATTCAAGTTAAATAATTTAATTTTAAGCCGAAAACGTACTTAATAATTTTAGTACGTTCGAAATAAGTTTTTCTTAAAAGAAGTATAAATAAATCTGCTTACATTAATGATTTCGTGAGCAAACGCGGCACCCATTGTGCATAAAGCTTTCTCATACCCAAGTGATCATTCAGAATTGAAACCATGGAGCTATGAAGGATATCTATGTCTTCCACAATCTCTCTCACTTTCAATCTCCAATCGTCCAACACTATATCGTGAATTTTTTCAATTATTTCCTTACCTTCTATACGGCCGCAATAAAATTCAGTAAACCCTTTTTTATAGCCTCGACCATAGGATATGTCACTTCGTTTGTAACAATTCGAAATATTGATCAGGGACCCCATAGAGTATTCTAAGACTATTTAGCCATGTCCGTCTGTTGTAATCACGCTACAATCTACAATAATTTAGCTAAGCGAAATTTGGTACAGATACTTCGTGTAGGTCCAATTTTATATCCTACACCACACTGAGGTACATGGAATTATAAGTTTGTTTTGGCACAGATATTTGTAACGCCCCAAAATACTAGACCTAGAACTTCAAGTGTACCGATCAACTCAGAATCACTAGCAGATTCGATCTAGCCATGTCTGCCCGCCAGTCCATCCGTTCCTCTTAAACTCGTACGCAAAGTACAGGTCGCAATTTTACTCCGATCTTGACAAAATTTGGTTCTTTTGGTAAAATTTGGTTCCTTTGGTTCTTTGGAGTACTTTCTTGCAACAAAGAAGAAGCCTATTGTAATTGGTTAAAATCTGTTCAAATTTATATATACGTGGCTCCCATATATATGTACATCCCGATTTAGTATTTAAGCGTTATAAAAACTTTATTTTCCGGGCAGATTTCTATGAGATTTAGCACAGAGAAGTTCTATGAGGCAGTAAATACCTCTGCAAAATTTCAGAAAAATTGTTTCAGATTTATATATGTATAATAAGTACATATTGTACTTAAAATTAAGAAAATTTGCTTAAAATTAAGTAAATACTTAATATTATTGAAATTCTCTATTTTTTAAGTACAAAATGTACTTATTTTAAAGCTAATGACATCTTTTGAGCATTTCTTTAATTTTATGTGAAAGTCATAATTTGCCTCAAATCTTTACAAAATTTGATAGAGAAAAGTTGTTTACGCCGACAATAAGCTCTGCCAAATTTAAAGAAAATCGGTTCAGTTTCAGATATGGTGACACCTATATCCTGATATTTGGTCTGTGTTTAAGTACAAAATATTTAAATAATTATCAATTTTAAGATTCACCTAAACCTAAAATATTTGTATTAATATAATCGAGAATCGTTCTCACATGTTTTCAGACGGCGCTGGTCATGAAGATATTCTAGTATGTATTTTTTTGTATTTGCTATTTAAATTAAAAAGGGATTTTTAAGTTATTCGAGTAGGTATACACGCAAAAAAAGAAATAATTCGTTTCTGCGAAACAAAATATTAGATAACTACAATTCTCGTTTGCCGGAACTGAAATTTCGTATGTTGTGAAATAAACATATTCTGATCAAAAGAAATTTCAGTTGTCGTAAACGAGAATTGTAGTTGTCTAATATTTCGTTTCGCAGAAACGAATTATTTCTTTGCGTGTAGGAAAAACGATATTCTCTTGTAATTTCAACTCGTGTATTTCCTTTTCACCACATATAGTTGACGTTCTAATATGTATTTACTGTTACTATTGATCATCAAGCTCGTGCTGAAAAGTGTCTAATATTAAAGGCTATGTATGACAATGCTTTCGCGGCAAAGACAATAAAACACTAATATAAGGACATTTAAAAAATATCTTTAATTTATGTACAAAATAGAACTATTTTAATGTTTAACATTAATATAAGGACATTTGAACTAAAGACAATGTACTTTGTATTAAGTAAAATATCTTTAATTTACGAACAAGTACAAGTGTCCAATATTAAAGGCTGTGACAATGCTTTCGTGGCAAAGACATTAAAACATTAATATAAGGACATTTAAACTAAAGACAATGTACTTGGTATTAAGTAAAATATTTTTAATTTAAGTACAAAATGTAACTATTTTAATGTTTTACTGTCTATAACGCAAAATGAAGGACTTAAAGATAGATTTTGTCTGAAAAGTGTCCAGTATTAAAGGTTATGACAACGCTTGCGCGGCAAAAATAATAACACATTAATTTAAGGACATTTAAACTATAGGCAATTACTCAGTATTAAGTAAAATATCTTTAATTTAAGTAGAAAATAGTCATATTTTAATGTTTTACTTCCTATACCGCAAAATGAAGGACTTTTGTCATTGCTCGAAATCTATACCGCTGTCCTCAATATTTTTTTGCAGTGTAGTCTAATTATTGATTTTTATTTTTGCCCAAACAAATCCATTAATGCCCATTAAACCGGCTTGATTATCTGTAACACAATTAATGTCCTCTTATATAGTTGTAAACATATATCTACTCTTATGAAAGCTCAAAAAAGCTTTATCCTGTGCAGCAAAAGCTTCAAACACATTTCCACTGCGCCAAAATGCATTACAGAGAGGCAGGGAGAGTACTACTCATAAGAGTATACATTTAGTTACTTTTGCCATGAAAGGCTTTATTAACTTAACTGTACCCTTAGGCCGGCTCTAAAGCTTTTTTTGGCGTGTGTGAGTGTGTGGTCTTCCTTCTCCCAACTCTTTATAGTTTTCTCTCAGCTTGTCACTTACTCTATGATTCTCTTTTTAGAGATTACAGTTTGGCTTTTCAAGCAAATATTTTTGTATGTGCAGTTTTTTTTCTTCGCAGTTTATTTTTGTTTTGCATCCATTTTCATTTCCACTTCCACCACAATGAATACAACGTAGACTGCGACTACGACAACGTTCACGACCACGTCCACCTTACATAGGAGGAGGAGTATAGAATATAATACAAAATCTGCTCACCACCACCCATTTACCTCCCATTGCACTCGCTCGGTTCAATTTTTAACGTATACTCATATTTCTTTTTCTTTATATTGTCTATACTTCCAGAATTTTCCGGCAAATCAAATTGAAACCTGCAAGCAAACGGTTGCACCACTATACGCCTAATAAACCGAATCGACACAAAAAATCGCATACAAATTGAGTTTTTCTAAATTTGTTCTTTTAAATTGTCTACGTTTTTGGAAATTAAGTGTTTTGTCAGAAAAAATTCAATCGTCAAAATGTCGCGTTTAAGTAATTCGTTTAGTAGTAATTTATATTTTAATTTAAAGACTAAAAAGTTTATGTGATATTAGTTGAAAGACTATTTTGCTCATCATCGCCAGTCGTAAGATCTTCTTTCCCTGTCGCTGCTACAAAAGAAAAGTTTCCTCGGAAAAGGAACTTTTTGAAAAGTAGATAAACGGAATAACAACAACAGCCGAAAGCCAAGCGCTTGTCATCAGCAGACCCTTCATCAAAAGTGGAATCACTCATACTACACTTGCCCAAGAGTCTTGGAAGGACTTTTATCGTAATATCTTTAGAACAGTCATCGAATTTGTGACGTGAATAAGCCCAAAAAGCTGCAGGATAAATAATCCTACAAAGAAATAAGGTGAGAACATCTAAAGATCAAAAGAAACCCATTCAGAAAGCTCTATTTGAGATACATGCACTGAAGAATATCAGAAATAAAAAAGCTTCTGAAGTCATATACATAGAAAGAGGCAAGAAAAGAGATTATCCTAAATTTCCAAAAAAATACTCCTTGTATTTGATATTTATTCTCGCGAACAAAACTAGCTTTTGTTGTTTTAGTTAAACATCCAAGTTTTAAACCATCTACAAAAGGAAAAAGTTCGAAAACTTAAAAAGCTTTAGGAATCTATAGAAATCAAATCCCTGTCAATAACAAACGGAGCTTTTCAGTTAATAGCTAAGCCAACTTCTAAACCATCTGTTAAGAATAAAAGCTTGAAGCCAACAAAGCTTTTAGGGTTCTATTGAGATCAGAGAGCGCAGAACTGCAGAAAAATACGAGAGACGAAGTCAAAAGAGCATAACGAAAAATCTGGAAATAGTTGAGAGAGTAAATGCATTATAGTAAACGAAAAAGATCTACTCAACAAGTCTGAAGAGAATAAAAAAAGGGATAAAGAGAAAATCTGAAAGAAAAAAGGAAGAAGCGCTCCACAAATATAAATTTCAACGAATTCCCTATAAAAAGCTTTTTTGACTGCTATCTAAGTCAACTGATTAGCCAAGCTACAAACCAGTAAAAGGCAGACATACAGTACCAGAGCTTTTAAAGTAAAGTCCTAAACGAGAAAGACTAACCGGAGAACTCAAAGTCAAGTCATAAACCCGAAATCGTAAATTAAATATTGAGAGTTGAGAAAGTTAGAGAATATATAACGAGAGTAAACAAACTCATAAAGAGAAAGAATATATTTTGCCACAAATTTCCTTGAACCAAAAAGGTACTCATAACATTATAACTATCTCTTCAAATCTCTACAGAAATAAGCCCAGACTTGAACCTTATTTACAATTGTGATCTTGATCATTTGGTGTATTGTGAGAAGGTTTATTCTCCTCCAACACAGTCACTCAATCACACCCCCCAAAAAAACCCCAGCGACTGTTTGATTTTTGAAACAGAGCACATTCATAACGCCCAATTGTTACTGCCTAATGGCAAGTAGTTCGTTCAATAAGACGAGACACAGGCGCAGACTGGCTGCGATCTCGTTTCTATCGAATATTTCATTAGATGGCACACATCGGGATACTAAATTTGCAACAATTGGCATCTGTGGCACAGGTGCAGCAGCAGGCAATAACGCAACGTCGGCAAGATTACGTACCGGAGGCGGAGGAGCGAAAAACGGCAGCAATTATCTCAGCGAAAGAGACGAAAACCTACTTACCGGCGGAGGTGGTAGTGGTGGACTTAACGGAGTGGCAGCAGTATCAGGTGGCAATGGCAGCGGCGGCGGCTGCAACAATTACAACTCTGTGGGAGTGGAACTATTCGGTCCCCAATACACGAACAGCAATAGCCTCAACAACAACAATAGTCAACAGCAAACATATTACCAGAAATCATTCTATCATCAGCAACATCAACAGCGCAATGGCAGCATTGGTGGAAAATCCCTACCGCCAGCTTCGGCCGCTAGTATCCTGCTCGCTGGAGCAGGCTCCGGTTCAGGTGGCCTCGATGAAAGCCACATGGATATCTTGGCCTCTGGTGGCGGCGGCAGCGGCAGCCTGGTGGGAAGTGATGATGCCGGTAGTGCAGATGGTGATGGGCATTTTAGTGAAACTGAAAATATGGGTTACAACTTGATAAATGCTGCCCCAGTACCAAACGCTAATAGCGATGGAGGTCACAAAGCTTTGGATAAAATGTCTGCAACAGCAGCAAATGCATCCGCAGCAGCAACAGCAGGGGCATCTACCAATGTCTCCGTTCAAGAGAAACGCAACGCTAAACGACCCAACTCAGGCAGTGGTCGTCAACAGGGCAATGGCAATATTAGATGTAATGGTAAAATTAATCAAAGACAACAACCTCAACAATATCATCAATATCAAGCTGGCGGCAGTGGTGGTTCGGGTGCCGAAAGTGGCAGCGATTCGGACAGCGTGAAGATACCAATGAAGGTATCGAGCATGGGAGCGGGTATTTTAATGCCGTTGCGTGAAAGGTGAGTACAGACAAAAATATTATTTTCATTCTATTTATTGTATACATATTTTTGGAAAAAAGGCTTCGGTCTTAGATAAGATACAAAACTATTTTTATATCAAACAATGGACAAAATGTCATATACACCAGTATATAGTAATATAATGGAATAATTTTTAAATTCCTCTTTGATCCATTATATGGAGATTTCTCCTCAATTTTTGGTGCAACTCTTTCGGTATAATATTTTCCAAAGATCACGCTTCCAAAGTAATAATTTTTAAAGAAATTTGGATATTCACCACTAACAGTTTGAAACTCACCACACCTAAAATTTTACATCATTCGATTCAGCTTGACATACTGCATGTTATCGAACTAAAATTTTAAAACAAAGTCTCCCTTAAGTCGAAAAATGGTAATATGTACAATATTTTTAATTTACAAAAGCCATTTTGCAGTTGATTATCCTCTGATTTGGTTATAGTTCATTTTGGGTGACATTTGCCTACTATAAATCGTACAAAATAACAGTTTTTAAGGTAACTGAGAAATTCACCACTAATAAATAGAAACTCACCACACCTAAAATCCTACGTTTTTCGATGCAGTTTATCATTATAGATATTATTTGGTATGCAATACTCTATTCAGAAAGAAATTTGTTTATATAAAAATAGTATTTATATAAATATTTTCAAAGTGACCAATTAAAACCAAAATTAAAGCTATTATTTTTTTGTCAAATGGTCTAACTCCAAAATTTATATTATTATTTATTTTAAATTATCCGATATACAAAAAATATCTGGAATTTATTTCAAACCATGTGATATTTTAGTGACACAAACCATATATTTAAAAATTAAAAATTTATTATCTTTAATTTATCTTTTATTTATTATTTATTATTTACAATACAAAGTAAACTTATATTTTAATTTTGCGGTCCAAGGAAAAGTGGTTGCAAAGACAATGTGGCTAGATTTTGCAGCGACAAAACAGAGCATCCGGTGGGAATAGAACCCACGAACCTTACCTACTCACCTACTGTTGCTCTCATATAAAGCTTTTCTGAATGGAAAACCTAGTATAGCGATCAACCATGTCTAATATAACATAAACATCTTAATCTCTTTCAAAGAAATTCTTGGGGAGAAAATAAAAAAAGATACACACATTTTATGAAAAATCATCTCGTCTAAAATATGCAATGCAATATCGATGAATTTCTGTTATATTTTAGAATTGCGAAAAATACTACAGAATCATTTTGTAATCATAATTTCATAATTATGACATTCTAATCTCTAAATTTTAGGATTAATTTAGCTAAGCACCTTCGAAATTATGTACACTGCAGTCGCCAGACTAGGTCAATCTATATTTTTGTGCGTCTTCGCTTCTTTTTACGTTTCATTTGCTGTTTTCAATCCAAAACAAAATGTTTTATGACTGCTTTTAATTTCAAAATTGTAAACGTGCAATATAATTTTTAATGTTTCAACACAATTACCATAAACTATAAACAAATGCATTTGGTGTTCGTTCATTCGTTTTTCACTTTGCATAATATTAGCTAACAGGCGTTTAGAACGTGCTTACAGTAAAACATTTTCAAAGTATCGACGAAATAATCACATTTGAGCAACGCCTCGGCAACCGCCACCGATCTTAACCAATTTTAATTTTTGCATGAATGAAAATAAAAATGACGCTCTGAATGCTTGTTTATAGATTTGTTGGCAAAATATCAATTTCTAAATAAATAGAACTGAAAATTGAATAAGACACCGTTCGATGATTTTTGTTAGATTTCGTTGTCATTTGTTTTGTTATAGTATAGAATACAACGAAAAACGATATTTTGCAGGGATCAATCAATACAGAGAAAAAAAAAATTGTAAGAAAACTATTTCAGTTGATAAATAATAAAATTTTATCTTTTTAGGCCAGGACGTAAAAAAGGCTACACTTTTTTATCGCTTGCTTTAAACAAAAATTAATGTGTTTTGTGATAATTTTATACCAAAAATAGTTTTTCATGTGAAATATTCCTTACTTTTCGATCCAATTAATTCAAGGTAATATTTTCTTATGATCACAGGTCCAAAATAACCATTTTTAAAGAAATTTGGAAATTCACCACTAAAAAGTGGAAACTCACCACACCTAAAATTTTACGGCATTCAACCCAGTGTGTCGTTCTATATCGTTTTATAGCTCTTCATATGAAATAACTCAAGAATTTATTCAGGGTAGGGGTTTTGTAATGCCCACTTTTCCAAAATAACTAAATTTGAATAAAATTAGAAATTCAACACTAACAAGAAATTTACCACACGTAAAATTTTACGTTATTCGATCCAGCTTGTCATTCTACATGATACATGACAGCAGTTTTTTTTGTAAGAATTCCATATGTCACCACTAACAGGAACTAAATAATTCCTAAAGTTGGACATTTTATATAATTTAAAATAATCCATTATGTGCATTGAACATATTTTGTCAAAGTTGGCTTTATAATACACATTACACATTGGCTTAATAATACACATTAATAACGCACATTAAAACTAATGTATAAGGAAAGAAGTTTTTTTGCATAAAGAAATTTTGTTGTTGAAATGTTCTTTAAGTTAACGGCTTTTGAAGAATTTTGTAAAAACTCCATTAACAAAAATAAGCTCACCACACCTAAAATTTTCCATTATTCAATTTTACATGGTATATTGGTTAAATTGATGGAAATATTTTATAAAAAATACGGTTAGTGTATCTTTTTTGCCAATGTTCTATTTCACGTGAACGAACTTAGATCTTCATTTCAATATAAATTAGTGTTTTTACTTGAGCTAACTTAAAGACATTTCTTTGTTACTGGAAAATTTCATTCGGGGGAAGTTTTCTGCCAAAAATAATAGTTTTTAGAAGAAATTCGTAAACAAAACAGAATCTCACCACACAAAAAGAAACTCACCACACCAAAATTTTTGCATTATTCCATATAGTTTTTCATTTGCATGGGTTTATAACAATTTAAGAAAATAATTTATAAAATGAGTTTAGTGACCCTTTTGTATGCATTGATTTCAAACATTGATTTCATCTGTGTAATATTTTCCTATGATTACGCTTGATCTTCAGAAGTCAACACTAGCAACTAGATTTTTTTATACTCTATTTATACTCATTTCTCACTTCAACTTTTACTGTATTTTAATTATTTAGTACCCTGCGGTATCCGTAACTTTTCAACACTTTGTGCGCATTTGTACTATATAGTATGTAAATATTCATTTTCCAAAAGACCTCTAAAGTTGTAATGAACTCAGGCAAGGTCTTTGATTGGTTTATAACAATTTCCAATAAATATTGCAATTGACTTAATCCAAAGCAAAAATACTAAGCACGATCATTATTACAGCGCCGACGAACACATAAACAACAAAGGCCCATTTTAGTGAGCTGTCGATTTAATGATAGACAGGTAAACAACTTTTTCTCTTTTCAAAAAAAAAAAATGGAATTAAATTAAATGAGTCTTTAAATAGCTCAACTCAAAACACTGAAAACCCACAAACCTCAAATTGCAAATGTTCAGAGTTTTTATTTGTTTTTTTTCTGATATATTTATTGCATGCCACAATTATCGCAGTAGCGTTTCGAGTAGTTCGCTGTTTTTGTGGTTTGTGGCGACACTGTGCGCTTTCAAAAGCGATAATGTTTATATCACAAACACCTCTTGATCGCTGGCGATCCCTCCCCTTGGCCTTTGAATTATGGAAAATGTTCGTTCGCTCAATTGGGTTTGAATTGAATTTGATTTGCAATTGTGTTTACATTTACTATAATTCCAATAACACAAGAATGTTGGGGTTTATGAACTTGTGGCTAAGCAAAGTTTATTGACTTGAAGCAAATTTGTGGAAATATTGTGGCCTAAAATGGCAAAGAATTTACAAGGAAAAATAATCGGAAAAAGTAGTTGAACTATGTATAACTGGAAAATTTCAAAATTTTAGTTGATATATTTTAATATTCAGCTATTCTTCTTATCCTTCTTATATTTGACCTTTATAAATATCTTACATGCACACGTGTATCCATTCATTAAACATTCTTAATTAATCAAATGCCTAAAAACGCCCATAAACATGTCAAACCCTCGAGGTGCACTAAATTCTTTTTGACGGAAAATATGACGCAAAAACTCTTAGAAAATATTTTCTTACAATTATAATGAAGACAGGAAAATTTGTCACCACAAAATTCAACAAAATCTTTGCAATTGTTGTAGGCAATATAAAACGACATTTCTTTTTTTCAATGCCTCAAAATGCTCTAAACAATTATTTTTAAATTTTTAACAATGCAACGAGACCTCTTGCTTTATCCCATTATCGGTGTCCACATCGGCGTTGACGATCGTCAACGTCTATGATTCATTATAATTATTTTATTTTTTGGTTTTTAAATTAAGGCGATTTATTTGCCTCGGGTAACTATGACAACGGTGTTGACACCTAGCGATCAATTTTTGTTTTGTTTTATTTTCTCGTTACGAAAGTGTTTTTGTTTAAACAATGTATTTTGTTTAAAATGCAGTCTTGTGAAATTTTACTACTTGAATGAATTATAAGGAATTGTAAAATGTGATGTTGTTTATAAACGAAAATAAATATTCTCAAATAACAATGGCTGAATGAGGAAAAGTAATATTTAGATGCAAAAAGTTATGTTAAAAAGTGTAACACAGGAAGCTTTATCTAAAACATATTTTTAACAAAGATTTCATCAGATGTAGTATTTATATGTGAAAACTTCATCTGATGATGTTTTATTATAAAAACAAGTAAAAGCGTTAAGTTCGGCCATGCCGAATCTTATATACCCTCCACAGTGGATAGCATGTGACCTCACAAAATAACTCAAACCTAAAGAAAATAACACCGATAAACACAAAAAAAATATAGTAGATGAGAACATTAGGAATCACAAGTTAGATGCTATATATGGGAGCTATATCTAAATATGGACCGATATGGCCAATTTGCAATCCCAAACAACCTGCAACTTAAGAAGTATTTGTACCAAATTTGATCAACCTAGCTCTATTATTGCGGACTGTAGCGTGATTACCACAGACGGACGGACGGTGGAGGGTATAAAAAGCTATTGTATAAAACTTTTCTTATAGAAATGCTACATTGCATCATATTTTGTTGTACAAATACTACATCGGATAACTTTTTCTTATGGATGTACTCCATCGTATATTGTTTTCCTATAAAAATCTGAAGAAGTTTCCATATAAAAATACCTTAATAAATTACCTGAGAAGTTTTCCTATAATACTTTTTCGTCTGATGAAGTTTTTCTATAAACTTGATTTGATGCTATTTTTCTATAGGAAAGTTTCATCTGATGAGTTTTTACTATGAAAACTTCGTCTGTTAAGGTTTTTTATGTGAACTACTCCGTAGTTTTTGATAATAATGATTCAGCCTCGTGTTTTCTTTTCAAAAATAACCATTTACGAAGAAATTTAGAAATTCACCACTAACAAGTGGAAACTCACCACACCTAAAATTTTACGTTATTCGATTCAGCTTGTCATTCTCTATGTCACATAGTCATTGTACATTTTTAACATTATACTGTTTCGCATAATTTATGTAATTTGATATCAAACCATCTTTCTCATATAAACTACTTCTTACTTTTTGATATTATTCATTTAGGGTAGAATTTTCCAAAGATCCATCTCCCAAATAACCATTTTTGAAGAAATTTAGAAATTCACCACCAATAAGGGGAAACTCACCACACCTAATATTTTACGTCATTGGATTCTGCTTGTCATTCTGCTTATCACATGGTCATTGTACATTATATTTTATACATATTATACTATTTCGCATGAAAATATTGAAAATGAAAATGAAAAATGAAGACAATTTTATATCAAACCTATTTCATATGAACTACTTCTTAGTTTTTGATATTAATCATTCAGGGAAATGTTTCCTAATGATCACTCTTCCAAAATAATTATTTTGGAAGAAATTTAAAAATTCAACACTAACAAATGGAAACTCACTACACCTAAAATTTTACGTTATTCGATTCTGCTTGTCATTCTACATCTTACATGGTCATTGTACATTCTATTTTATACATATTATACTATTTTTCGTGAAAATTTTAAAAAATAATGTGCAGTGAAAATTTTATATCAAACATTCTATTTCATATGAACTACTCCTTATTTTTTGCTATTGAACATTCAGTGCAGTGTTTTCCAATGATCACTCATCCAAAATAATTATTTTAGAAGAAATTTAGAAGTTCACCACTAAAAAGTGGAAACTCACCACCCCTAAAATTTTACGTTATTCGATTCAGCTTGTCATTTTACATGACATTTTAAACATATTACAGTATTTCGCATGAATATATTAAATAATAAAGTGTGATAATAAAGTGATAGTTTTATATCAAACATTCTAACGCCATTTATTCACGGTAGTGTTTTCCAATGACTACTATTCCAAAATAACCAATTTTTAAGAAATTTAGAAATTCACCACTAACAAGTGTAAACTCACCACACTGAAATTTTTACTTTAATCGATTAGGATTTTTATTCTATATGAAATTTGAAAAATAATCCATTATTGGAATTAAAATGGTTATAAAAACATCATAATAAAACTTCATCTGATACAATCTGAAGTTTTCTTTTAAGAATATAAAGAAAACATCATCTGAAAATGCTTATATTTAAGAAATCTTAATCTGGTGGAGTTTTCCTTTAATAATGCATCAGGTGATGAATTAGTTTGTTTAAGAAAACTTCATCCAGCGAAGTATATCTTTACTTCATCTGATAAACTATTATACTAGAATACTTACTCTGATGAAATATTTCTATAGGAACACTTATTCCAATGAAATAGTTCTATAGGAACACTTAATCTGATGAAGTTTCTCTATTTGAAAACTTAATCCAACGAAGTGTTTCTATCCGTACACTTCATATGATTTCTTATTTCTATGGGAACACTTAATCTGATACGACGTTTTCTAAAGGAAAACGTCGTATGTATAGGAAAATTTTCCCCTTGATAATGCACCCATTGTACGAGTAAAACATCATATTTTTCCATATGCTTCCATATGACTGATTTGTAATGTTTTTATTTTATTATAACATTAGAATTTTGCAATGCATTGCTGTTGCATAATCACTTCTCCAGCTTAACTAACTAACGGTCTGAAAGGGAGGGGTTTGGGGGGGATTTAATGTTATTGCGTCTTGCAAAAGCCACCGATGGAAATTATTTTATTAACCACAGCCCCCAAGTCAAGAATCAATAGAAAAGCCACGACGACAGCAACAAGACCGCATGACAAAAATAAAGTTGTTCTTTATGTCATTGTTGCCGTCACTGTTGCAACTGTTGTTGTTGTTTCTGCTGTCGTTGCCTCTGTCGGTATTATTCTGGGGGAAAATACTGAAAAACATAACGTTGGAAGAAAATTCATGGCAACTGTAGGTTATTGACACTCATTAAAAGAAAACGAATGAAAAATAAAGAATAAAAAAACAAAGACAACAACCACACAGTGCATTGGCTGGCACTGCATTTGAAAGCTTTTCTTTTGATGTTTTTTCGCCCAGTGAATAATAAACAAAAGTCGACAACATTTTTAAAGGGGTTTTTGCATTTTTGCACCGCTAACAACGAATATGAGCTGAAAGCAATTCGGGAAAAACAAGGTCAAAGCAGCTCCTAGAAAATCCTAAAAATAAACAGCGGCTACAACGACGAGTAATAGTCGGTTGGGGTGAGTGTTATGACAATTTATGCATTTCTCATAACGCTAAAAAGCTATAAAGGAAAGCTCCTGCACTGGCAAGTCTAATCTAATGGTAAATGACAACGACGAGTTCAATGCATTGTCGACCTTTAGTTTTGCTATAGACATGTCTAACAAACAGTTGCTCTCAGCGCTCTCTTCCCGCTCTCTTAACTATAAATGCAACACACAGAAAAACTGCATTGTTTTGTATGTACTTAAATAGTTAGTAGTATTGCCAATAAAAGCTTTTGCCAAAGCTTCTATGTACATACATACATATATTAACATGAGAAACGTAGCGACCACCTTCTATTGCCATTCACTTTGTTGTTATTGCTATATTTGCTTTGTCCCCTGAACCTACCACAACTTTTAAATGTATATGGAAGGTCTAAGAGTATGACGCTCACTGCCTCTATTACATGCATGATTTTGCAGCAAAAGCTTTTTGTTGCGGCATTTTTTTCTAAATATATACAAAATTTATACTATATGCATGTTTTAATTAAAAGGTTTTCCTTCCTTTGCCAAAACCTACCTCAACTTGTTAGTGAGTGAGTAGCCTAAGGTCTGAGAATGGGAAAAGCTTTTTCGGCATTTTCAAATCAAAGTTTGGAATCTTCTTTAAAATATTGGTATAACATGTAAATGGTCACAGTGTGTTGGATTTGGAGGGAGATGGAGAGGAAGTCGTGTATTTTGTCACGTTTGTCATTTTGGTGGATATGAACGAGTTCAAGGAAGTCAAAAAATGCCCTTTAACCCTACCCCACCACCTCCAACACTTTGTTGTTTGTTTGGCCTTCCTTGGCACTTAGAACATCAAACAGTTCTTTCAGTCAAGCCGCCTGGGCTATTTCTTATTCCTTTACTTTGACTTGTCCTTTGGCACTTGTTTTAGATCAAAGGATGAAGATTTCCTTTGTAGTTATATACTGAAACTATTGTTGTGTTTTAAAAAGATTAAACAAATTTTGTTTAATTAAAAAAAATTATTTAGTAAATTTTCCATAAGCATAAAGCTTTATGTGATTCAAAGAAAACTTCGTCGGACGCAGTATATCTATAAGACAACTTTATCCGATAAAGTATTTATATAAAAAAACTCCATTCGATGAAATATTTCTATAAGAAAAACTCCATACGATGAGGTATTACTATAAGAAAACTTCATCGATGAAGTATATCTATAAGAAAACTTCAACCGATGAAGTATTTCTATAAGAAAACTTCATCCGATGAAGTATTTCTATAAGAAAACTTCATCCGATGTAGTATTTCTATAAGAAAACTTCATCCGATGAAGTATTTCTATAAGAAAACTTCATCCGATGAAGTATTTCTATAAGAAAACTTCATCCGATGAAGTAATTCTATAAGAAAACTTCATCCGATGAAGTAATTCTATAGGAAAACTTCATCCGATGAAGTATTTCTATAGGAAAACTTCATCCGATGAAGTATTTCTATAGGAAAACTTCATCCGATGAAGTATTTCTATAGGAAAACTTCATCCGATGAAGTATTTCTATAGGAAAACTTCATCCGATGATGTGATGAAGTATTTCTATAGGAAAACTTCATCCGATGAAGTATTTCTATAAGAAAACTTTATCAAATGAAGTATTTGTATCAAATGAAGTATTCATCCGAAAATGTATTTCTTTAGGAAAACTTCATCCGAAAAAGTATTTCTATAGGAAAACTTCATCCGGTGAAGTATTTCTATAGGAAAACTTCATCCGATGAAGTATTTCTATAGGAAAACTTCATCCGACGAAGTATTTCTATAGGAAAACTTCATCCGATGAAATATCTCTATAGGAAAACTTCATCCGATGAAGTATTTCTATAGGAAAACTTAATCCGATGTAGTATTTCTATAAGAAAACTTCATCCGATGAAGTATTTCTATAAGAAAACTTCATCCGATGAAGTATTTCTATAAGAAAACTTCATCCGATGAAGTATTTCTATAAGAAAACTTCATCGATGAAGTATATCTATAAGAAAACTTCAACCGATGAAGTATTTCTATAAGAAAACTTCATCCGATGAAGTATTTCTATAAGAACTTCATCCGATGAAGTATTTCTATAGGAAAACTTCATCCGATGAAGTATTTCTATAGGAAAACTTCATCCGATGAAGTATTTCTATAGGAAAACTTCATCCGATGAAGTATTTCTATAGGAAAACTTCATCCGATGAAGTATTTCTATAGGAAAACTTCATCCGATGAAGTATTTCTATAGGAAAACTTCATCCGATGAAGTATTTCTATAGGAAAACTTCATCCGATGAAGTATTTCTATAGGAAAACTTAATCCGATGAAGTATTTCTATAGGAAAACTTCATCCGATGAAGTATTTCTATAGGAAAACTTAATACGATGAAGTGTTTCTATAGGAAAACTTCATACGATGAAGTGTTTCTATAGGAAAACTTCATACGATGAAGTATTTCTATAGGAAAACTTCATACGATGAAGTATTTCTATAGGAAAACTTCATCCGATGAAGTATTTCTATAAGAAAACTTCATACGATGAAGTATTTCTATAGGAAAACTTCATCCGATGAAGTATTTCTATAGGAAAACTTCATCCGACGAAGTATTTCTATAGGAAAACTTCATCCGATGAAATATCTCTATAGGAAAACTTCATCCGATAAAGTATTTCTATAAGAAAACTTCATCCGATGAAGTATTTCTATAGGAAAACTTCATCCGATGAAGTATTTCTATAGGAAAACTTCATCCGATGAAGTATTTCTATAGGAAAACTTCATCCGATGAAGTATTTCTATAGGAAAACTTCATCCGATGAAGTATTTCTATAGGAAAACTTCATCCGATGAAGTATTTCTATAGGAAAACTTCATCCGATGAAGTATTTCTATAGGAAAACTTCATCCGATGAAGTATTTCTATAAGAAAACTTCATCCGATGAAGTATTTCTATAGGAAAACTTCATCCGATGAAGTATTTCTATAGGAAAACTTAATCCAATGAAGTATTTCTATAGGAAAGCTTCATCCGATGAAATATTTCTATAGGAAAACTTCATCCGATAAAGTATTTCTATAAGAAAACTACATCCGATGAAGTATTTCTATAGGAAAACTTCATCCGATGAAGTATTCCTATAGGAAAACTTAATACGATGAAGTATTTCTATAGGAAAACTTAATACGATGAAGTATTTCTATAGGAAAACTTCATACGATGAAGTATTTCTATAGGAAAACTTTATCAAATGAAGTATTTGTATCAAATGAAGTATTCATCCGAAAAAGTATTTCTATAGGAAAACTTCATCCGAAAAAGTATTTCTATAGGAAAACTTCATCCGAAAAAGTATTTCTATAGGAAAACTTCATTTGTTGATGCATTTCTGAAAAAAATACTAGATATGTTGCAGTGAAGGCCCCTAAACCTACCTCAACGCAACAATGAGTAGGAAAGGTCGGTCTGAGAGTGACGCTCACTGTATATATTGCATGCATGATTTTTCATTAAAAGTTTTGTTGCGGCATTTTTTCTAAATGAAAAATTAATACTATGTATGTTTTAATTAAAAGCTTGTCTTGCCTTTTACGGCAACAAACCATGAACCTACCCCAATTTGTTAGTGAGTACCCTAAGGTTTGAGGATGGGAAAAGCTTTTTGGCGGCGTTTTAAAAGCAAAAATTAAAATTCTCGAATTTTCTTTAAAATATGCATAAACACTGTACCAGAAAGCTTTTGTATGGCCACAGCCGAATTGGATGGGAAAGAGGAAGTCGTGTAGGTTGTCACGTTAGCCGTTTTGGTGGATTTGAACGAGTTCAAGGAAGTCCAAACAGCCTTCTGACCTCACCATCCCGCCACAATTTGTTGTTTAAGGCCTCCCTTTGCACTTTGAACACGAATTATTTTTTTCTGCCAAGCCGCCTGGGCCATTTCTTGTTCCTTTGCTCCGCTACGGCCTTTGGCATTAATTTTAGATCAAAAGATTTATGTTTTCTTTGTGCGTTCCAGAACTATTGCAAGTGTTTTGAAAATGTTTAACAAAATAGCTTAAGAAGTTTTCTATGAGAAAACTTCTTATAATAATGAGTATTGACATTTTTCTGTGAGAAAACGTCATCGGATGAAGTATTTATATAAGAAGACTTCATTTGAAGTGGTATTGCTATAAGAAAGCTGCTGGTGATAACGTTGTTTTATAGGAAAACTTCATCCGATGAAGTATTTCTAAAAGAAAACTCCTTACGATGAAGTATTTCTATACGAAAACTTCATCCGATGAAGTATTTTTATACGAAAACTTCATCCGATAAAGTATTTCTATAAGAAAACTTAATCCGATGAAGTACTTCTATAAGAAAGCTTAATCCGATGAAGTATTTCTATAAAAAACTTCATCCGATGAATTATTTCTATAAGAAAACTTCATCCGATGAAGTATTTCTATAAGAAAACTTCATCCGATGAAGTATTTCTATAAGAAAACTTCATCCGATGAAGTATTTCTATAAGAAAACTTCATCCGATGAAGTATTTCTATAAGAAAACTTCATCCGATGAAGTATTTCTATAAGAAAACTTCATCCGATGAAGTATTTCTATAAGAAAACTTCATCCGATGAAGTATTTCTATAACAAAACTTCATCCGATGAAGTATTTCTATAAGAAAACTTCATCCGATGAAGTATTTCTTTAAGAAAATTTTTTCAAATGAAGTATTTGTATAAGAAAACTTTATCCTATGAAGTATTTCTATAAGAAAACCTCACCCGATGAAGTATTTGTATAAGAAAACTTTATCCGATGAAGTATTTCTATAAGAAAACTTTATCGAATGAAGTATTTCTATAAGAAAACCTCACCCGATGAAGTATTTGTATAAGAAAACTTTATCCGATGAAGTATTTCTATAAGAAGACTTTATCCGCCGAAGAATTTCTATAAGAAAACTTTATCCGATGAAGTATTTCTATGAGAAAACTTTATCCGATGAAGTATTTGTATATGAAAACTTTATCCGATGAAGTATTTGTATATGAAAACTTTATCCGGTGAAGAAATTCTATATGAAAACTTTATCCGATGAAGAATTTCTATGAGAAAACCTTATCCGATGAAGTATTTCTATAAGAAAATCTCACCCGATGAAGTATTCGTATAAGAAAACTTTATCCGATGAAGTATTTTTATAAGAAGACTTTATCCGGTGAAGAATTTCTATAAGAAAACTTTATCCGATGAAGAATTTCTATAAGAAAACTTTATCCGATGAAGTGTTTCTATAAGAAAATTTTATCCGATGAAGTATTTCTATAAGAAATCTTTATCCGATGAAGTATTTCTATAAGAAAATCTTATCCGATGAAGTATTTCTATAAGGAAACATAGCCCAATAAAGTATTTCTATGAGAAAACTTAAATTAAATCTAAAAATGCTATTAAATTTTACTAACAAATCGTGACTAAACAATATATGTAATTAATTTTACAAAATTATGCACCTACGTTGCCAATTTGGCAACTGACTGAGCTTTTATTACCTCAGCACCACTGCGTCAATGCCGGCTATGGCACCTCAAGTAGCTGCCCCTTCTCCATCTCTCTATCTGAGACAAACCTGCAAATATACTGCCTTGGTTTTGATTTGTGTGCGATCGAATGCTTTGGCTGCAATGCATTCAACTAGAGGTCATTGACCGCGACTACCTTTCGGTCTGTTGCAGCAGCAGCAGCTCACCTAGTCCACACAAATAGGTCTATATTTGCAAAGCTTTCGTTTGAATAATGTTTGCCGAGTGAGACAGTAGTAGCATGTTAACTTTTCTCCATAAATTATTTAAATATTTCTGCTCGTCATCGTCTCTCGAGGAGGAGAGGGGTTTTTTATTTAAACATTTACTTTGGCATTGTGTGCTTTTCCACTCATCTTTCTTGCCAGCAAATGTTTAACTAAAGTCTGCATTCCTAAAGTATGTAATGGAGACGACGGACTAGTTTATACAGTTGTCAGATTGTCTAGTAAATGGGGAGAAATATGTAAATATAATATGAAATGTTATGGAGGTTAGTAATACAAAATTTCTGAAAATCATTAATAAAGCTTAGCATGGATATACATTTTTATTAGAATTTGATTGAGTTAAAGAAATCAAATGTGTAACACCAACATCTGCTCAGCGCTTTCCATATAAAAAAGCTGCGCTGAAAATCTGTAGGACTTTTTTATTTTAAAAATATGATTCTGCGCATGCTTCCATCACTGTGATAAATTCCAAAATTCCTGTGATATATATTTGGGTACAATATTAAAGGATTAAAGACCCGAAAAGTCTACCACAAAAAATATTAAATATAAAAAATTCGTCAAAAATTTTTCTTTCATATAAAATGCTGTGCGGAAAATCTCAAAAGCTATTTTAAGTCAAGAATACTATCCTGCCATTGCTTGAATCGCTAGGATTCCTGTGATGTATATTTTGTTACTATACTAAAGGTTTAAAGGTCCTTAAAGTGTACAACAAAAAATCTTTACAAATAAAATATGTATCCTGCTGACTTTTCCACTTATGGCTAATCGACTTTAATTTTCGTTACTTTATATCCACGTTTATTTGATGATGTTTCGGCACATCTGGGGAACAATAGCTCGACAGTAATATAAATGTTTTAATAATTTGGGGACGCTAAAGACCCTAAAACTGTATCACAAAAAATAAAAAACTTTTTAATTTGTTTCATATAAGAAGCTGCGCCGAACATCCGAAGAGCTTTGTTAATTTAAAAATAAGATTCTGAACATACTTGAATACCTAGGTTTCCTGTGATATATGAACGCCCTAAAAGTGAACCACAAACAAATCTTTAAAAATAAAATATATAGTCTGCTTATTTTACAGCTTAAGGCTTAGCGCCGAAAACTTTCCTAAATTTATTTTCAAGTTTGTATTATGAGTTTTCGGCACATCTTTGGAATATAAGCTCTCATGTGATATATATTTTTTTAATAATTTGAAGACATAAAAGACTACTAAAGTGTACTACAAAAAAGCAATAAAAGCTCCGGCAGGTTTTTGTTTTTTTTTCTAACCTCCCAAATTTTTGCTGATTTTTTCTATTTTTCTTTTATGAAGTTCCGGCACATCTTTGAAATAAATGCTCTCCAATGATATATATTTTGTTGAAATTAATTACCCTAAATGTGTACCACAAAAACCTATCAATTAAAAAAAAATTATCTTCTCACATGTGTATGTTATGACAAATCTTTTACAAATTCATTGACATCCTCTTGATGTTTATTTACATGGTAAATACTTCTTGAAAGTCTCATGTTATTCTCAAGAACTAGCTGAGCCCGGTGCGCTTCGCTGCCCATGTCAAAATTCGCGCTGTAGAAACTGTATTTTATATCCGATCAGTACGAAATTCGGCAGAAAGAGGTTTGTTATTACATGAAGGAATACTGCCAAATTCGGAGAAAATCGGTTCAGATTTAGATATAGTCCCCATATATATGTTACCCCCGATTTGAAATTCAAGCGCTGTAGAAACTGTATTTTATATCCGATCAGTAAGAAATTCGGCAGAAAGAGGTTTCTTATTACATGAAGGAATGCCGCAAAATTCGGAGAAAATCAGTTCAGATTTAGATATAGCCCCCATATATATATGTTACCCCCAATTTGACATGTAAGCGCTGTAGAGACTGTGTTTTATATCCGATCAGTACGAAATTCGACAGAAACAGGTTTCTATTTTACATGAATGAGTATTCTAGGAAAATCGATTCAGATTTATATATAACCTCCATATATATGTTCCTCCAGATTTGGTTACAAAGCGCTATAGAAGTTGTACTTTACTTCCGATCATTACAAAGTTCTCCAGAAAGATTTTTCTCAATTTAGGAACGAATATTGCTTAATTTTGCGATTATCGGTTCAAAATACATTTACCAATTATTCCAAATTATTATCGCAATGACCCTTATCGCATTGTTAGGGAGGTGTAGGGTATTATATAGTCGGCCCCGCCCGACTTTCTGCCTTTCCTTACTGGTATTAGTAATAAATTCACTGAATGAAAAAATACCGAATTTAGTGGAAAGTCCAGAAAATAGAAATGTATACTTATAAAATTTCCAAATTCTTGTTTCATTGATATTGCATCACATTATCATATTGCGATTGTATTGGAGTGAGCAGCTGTAATTATCGCATACCGAGCATTTTTGTTCATGTATTTCCTATATAATACTTGCAAGATATATCAAAATATGGGCTGGGCCACGCCCACTGGTCCTATTCCGCCCATTTGAAAGCCAATCACGTAGACTGCTACCAGATACATATACGCAAAATTTCAACACTCTCGCTAACAAAATGAGCAAGATAATTCAATTTCAAAATTTGGCTTATATGGGCGGCGGCCCGCCCATTGGTCAGATCCCGCCAATTTTTGGACCAATCACGTGGACTGTCACCAGATACAAATCTACAACATGACAGCACTCTAGATAAAAAATTGTGCAAGTTATATCAATTTCAAAATTTGGCTTATAAGGGCGGGGCCACGCCCATTGGTCCGATCCAGCCCATTTTCTGACCAATTACGTAGAATGCCACCAGATACATATACACAACATTGCAGCACTCCCGATAGCAAATTGTGCAAGATATAAAAATTTCAAAATTTGGTCATTGTGGGCGGGGCCACGCCTATTGGTCCGAACCCGCCCATTTTTGGACCAATCACGTAGATCGCCAACGGATATATATACACAAAATTCCAGGTCTCTCGCTAACAAATTGTGCAAGATATCACATTTTTTAAATTTGGCTTATATGGGCGGTGCCACGCCCATTGGTTCGATCCCGCCCGTTTTTGGATCAATCACGTAGACTGCCACCGTTTACATATACACAAAATTCCAGCACTCTCGCTAACAAATTGTGCAAAATATCTCAATTTCAAAATTTGGCTTATATGGGCGGGGCCACGCCCATTGGTCCGGTCCCGCCCATTTTTTCACCAATTACGTAGAATGCCACCAGATACATATACGCAACATTGCAGCACTCCCGCTAGCAAATTGTGCAAGATATAAAAATTTTGTCTATGTGGGCGGGGCCACGCCCATTGGTCCGATCCCGCCCATTTTTGGACCAATCACGTAGACTGCCACCGTTTACATATACACAAAATTCCAGCACTCTCGCTAACAAATTGTGCAAAATATCTCAATTTCAAAATTTGGCTTATATGGGCGGGGCCACGCCCATTGGTCCGATTCCGCCCATTTTTTGGAAAATTCACATAATCTGCCATTAAATGCATACAAACAAAATTTCAGCACTATACCTATAATAGGAACAGAAATATCGGATTTTTAACCTGCGATTTGTATGGGAGGTACCACGCCCCTTTGTCCAATTAATTTTTTTTTTCTATATAAACCATCTCGTGAAAATTTAGAATCGAATAAAAAAAAAATCATCCAAATCGCTCCAGCCGTTCTGACGTGATGCCATTACACAGATGGACCGTTTCATTTTTATATATATAAGATTATTCCCAGCTTCTCAATTACTCCAAAAGTGGGAAAATAAACAAAACACCTACTCAAATAAACAAAAAGAATACACCATAATCGGAGCCATTACCCTCACGAAAAAGTCTGTGCCAAAACAACTCTGCAAAGGTTTCAGTTTCGCCGAACTTAATATCTTAGGAATTTCGAAATTCAAATAACTTCTAGGGCCGAGGAGAGGTAGATTATGTGTTATGAAAATGATGATGATGAGGTAGACAGAAAAATCCATCCATCCATCCATCCAGCCATCCATCCATTCAACCCATCAGTCATTCATTCATCTATGGTTGGACTCGTTTGTTTATTCGAATCATACAGCCGGCAATTAATTTTTCATATTTTACATTTCTTGTGTTGGTTTGGTTACTTACTCTACTTCCTGTGGGAATATTTCCAGTTTTTACGCCGCAAATAAACAAATATCTTTCCAATAACAACATACTTGGTATGTGGTGGGCAAAGTTTCGCGCTCAAAAAGAATTGATGGGGGGAAATAGTGAACCTTATGACAAAAAAGAGAAACATACAATTTAAGATGATGATGCTTCAATTCATTCATTAATTTCTGGTTTCGCGCTTTAATTTGTTGTGAAGGAAGTTTCGCCACTCAATATGGAAGAAGAAAAAATATATTTTGTTTTGTTGTTTTGGTTTCAAATTTCTGTCGAGAATTTTGTTTTTTCCTTTACTTTTAAGAAAACAAATTTCAGACGTGAACGTGACTTAAGAAATGGTAGGCTTAATTTTAAACAATTTGATTTGGATGACACTCGAAAGAAGATATCTGTAAAAAATGTCTTAGCTTTTTGGTATCTTCTATAGAGCGCCTTCTGGTGGATGATAGCGGCGAAATATTATATCACCCCAAATAAATAAATAGCTTGAAGCTTTTATTTAAGATTAGTTCTATTAGAGAATAATATATTTCCATTTGTTCTTATCCACCTGTGGTTCCCGATATAATTAGTGTTTTAATTAAGTAATATACAAGACTACTACTAAAGGCATCTTCAAACCAGAAACCATAATGATTCTGCACATCTTTGGAGAAGTAGCATTCTAGTAAAATATATTTTATAAGAATTCGAGGACGAAAAATGCCTTAAATGTGTACCACAGAATGTGTTTTAACCTTTCCGAATTGGGGAGTAGCGGCGAACTTCTTTATCTCACAAATAAAGTTTTAAAAGCTTATTAATATAAGACAGAGATTATCTTTATAAGATATTAGTACCAATTGTGCAGCACCATCTAGAGGATAATAGCGGCGATAAGCTTCATAACTCATCAATGAAGCGTATAAAAGCTTATATAGTTTAACACCTAAAGATAAACAAAAACGCAGTTCTAAGTACAAAAAACTTAAAAGTGATATCTCTCGATCGAATTAATAGTTTCAGAAATTAATGTACGTAACTGTCAATAGATGGCAGATCTTAAGGGTATCAAATATATAATATCGAAATTCTTCTTGATGATTTAATTAATTTGTCAACCATCTCTCCTTGAGTGCGGTATAGCCCGGTATAACCTCAAAAAGTGCTATTGCGTCATTTGCTCGCCAACTGCTTGAAGATTTTATTCTTTTATATATTTCTTTTTTTTGGTTTGCCCACTGCCATTTCATTTCCTGTCATTATTCATCAAGCCTGCATACTAAAAATGCATTTTGCGTTGCAAGTTTAACAATCTGCACACACAAAAATCCTACAGAATTGTTAGAGCGAGCACCTGGCTCGTTTGTTTGTCGATTCTGCCAACATTTGAAATTCGTTTTCCCGGCCATATGAGTAGAGGAACTTGTTTACCCTTCAACTTTGCAACGTGTTTTGCCGGCTTTTTTGTCTTAGTTTTACGTAAAACGCAATATTATTTCGTTTTCGTTCTTTTGAGTGCGCTGCAAAGGAACAGGAAACCCTCTGTCGCAGAGTAAGAGAACATTTGTTTCAAGGACATTGTGAAATGCATAATTTGCTGATTGATAAATGCATAAAAATGTGGGCATTTTGCCATGAAAGAAGATAACTGGCTTTTACCTTGACCAAGACCTTGAAAAGTGATGTGTGGTGTCGTCTTTCTGGTTTCTTGCATTGTGTGGTTACTAATGAGCAAGGGTTTCCTGTCATGGTTTTTTGTTGTTGTTGTTTGTTTGCCCTCCATTATTTTGGAATAATTTACTAAAGAACTGTTTTGTGATGCATTTTTACACAGAGAAAAATAAGAACTAGATAAAGTTATGACTCTCAATGTGATTCCAATTTATTTAGAATTTTGAATCAATATGAAAAACAAAATTGCAACCACCTACTTTAATAAATACTTAGCAGATTAAATAAATTTTTAATATACTAAATTAATTTTCCCTTGAGGACGATCACTATGGAAAATGGACTTGTAAGGGAAGAAATCCTCAGGTTTGGTAATTTGTTAACCTCACGAGAAGATTTCGCCTTATGATGTGGTTTTATATAATTTATAGAATTATTATTTTATTCCGAGACTGAATAAGGCTTTTATTTGCTCAGTATTCGTCTTCGGATTCTCTAGCTACAGTAGTCTTGAGTCAAAGAGATAATATGATTTATTTGAATTGTGCTTTTTATGCTAAGTGTCTGTTGTAATAAAACAGCGCTTTTCTTACTTAAACGTCTTTATTAGTTAACAGCTCGATCAGAATGGGAAGATGACAATACATGTAAGTTACCAGCTAATCGGGTCTGTAGCAAGGTGATTTGAAATCACGGTGATTTTAAAATCACCGGCGACTTGAAATCAATGTTGGAGTTCGAAATCGCCCGTTTTATTATTCGTAGCCTCCCAAAAAAGATAGTTCGAATTATTTTCGGGTGATTTCGAACTCCAAAAGTGATTTTAAGTCGCTGGGTGATTTTAAAATCACCGTGATATCAAATCTCCGTGATTACAGAACAGACCCGTATGTTAACAAAAATCGGTTTCATCGTTTAGAGTTATTTTTAATACATGTTACTTTTATAATGAGAGTAAATGAGAGTTGTAAATGAGTCATAGAGATTTAAAAGTTTCGTTATAGAGAGTAAATGACCGACGAGAGTATGAAAACAATACCCAGCGGTAAATGAAACGAAGTACCTAGATTATGATCAGTGACATCAGCATGATATTCTAAGCGAGCGATTTAAGTACTTAGAATTTTATACGTGTGTAATCTAATAAATATCGTCCACTTATTACAACTCCGATTACAATATAAGCGGAGAGTTAGTTCGTGTGAATATGCAAAAAAATGTAAAGAAGTATAAAATTCCGTTATAGCGGCTTTAAAAAAAAATACATAAATAACAAGAAAAGTGTATCACTTTTATTGATGTTAGTTTAATGTTGATCGCGCAACAAAGAGGTTGTTGACATTGTTAAAAGTTGGTAAATATGATTATTGTTTTAAGTTAATAATACTCTACATGATGCGGTTTTCGGTAAGATTGGTTTAAACTGTTTATATTTGTATTTATACTGATAAATTTCTATTTGTTTGTTTGCAGATGCTGTTAAGTGAGAGGTTTAGACGATTGAAACGATTTGCATCAGTGTTTTAAAAAACTCCAAAATAAATATTTTGCAAAAAATGCAGAAATTAAAACTATGTATTTAATATTTTTTTTAGTATACACTTTGGTATGCTCCTTTTTTGTTGTGAAATGAAATTATTTATTTTTATTTAAGTATTTTATTCAATCGTATTTAAGTTTTTTTTAAATAAACAAATGATACATTTAAATGCATGTTTATTAGACTTTCAATTACAAAATCATCAGGATTGGTGGTACCATTTCATAACATTGCCTTACAAGTGCAAATCAGACTGTAATCGGCGTGCATTACATTCTAATTTGGCTGCATTTATTGAAGTGCCATCAGGCTTGCTTAGAACTCCACTTATAACGTAAGTGCAATTGAAATGGCACTTACTGACATATTTCCTTACTTTGTAAGCGAGAGCGCACCGATTAAGCAGCCTATGACACTCGTGTGTAAATGTAAGCAGAAATATAAGCGATAGAATCATCACTGATTGCTACTAAATATTGCTTACATCAGCGATTAAATAATGGGTATTTTTACCGCTGGGTACCCATAAACAAATGAGAATAATTACGAGCCACTGAGCTTTACAAGATTGATTATAGAGAGTAAATGATCGAGTAAGTGAGCATGTTAGAGTAATATTGAGTAAACAGTGTAATATTGAGTAAAGAGAGTACGAGTAATTGAAAAAGGCAAAATTAAATTAACAGAAGCTTTCGTCGTAACATAAAATGATAGCTTAACATAGCGTAATCAAATTAACAGTCAATGTAAACCAAATGTAAATTTCAACATAGATGTGAACGAAATAGGCTTAACATAAATTGTGTTTTTATTTTATTTTTTTATTTTATTTTATTTTTTTTATTTTATTTTATTTTATTTTATTTTATTTTATTTTATTTTATTTTATTTTATTTTATTTTATTTTATTTTATTTTATTTTATTTTATTTTATTTTATTTTATTTTATTTTATTCTATTTTATTTTATTTTTATTTTATTTTATTTTATTTTATTTTATTTTATTTTATTTTATTTTATTTTATTTTATTTTATTTTATTTTATTTTATTTTATTTTATTTTATTTTATTTTATTTTATTTTATTTTATTTTATTTTATTTTATTTTATTTTATTTTATTTTATTTTATTTTATTTTATTTTATTTTATTTTATTTTATTTTATTTTATTTTATTTTATTTTATTTTATTTTATTTTATTTTATTTTATTTTATTTTATTTTATTTTATTTTATTTTATTTTATTTTATTTTATTTTATTTTATTTTATTTTATTTTATTTTATTTTATTTTATTTTATTTTATTTTATTTTATTTTATTTTATTTTATTTTATTTTATTTTATTTTATTTTATTTTATTTTATTTTATTTTATTTTATTTTATTTTATTTTATTTTATTTTATTTTATTTTATTTTATTTCATTTTTATTTTGATTGATCCAATTTATTAATATTTTTCCTGTGTATTTTCTCATTTTATTCTTTCTTAAAATCCAAACTAACCCCTTATTTGCTATGCAATTTTTATCCTATACCTGTGCCTCTCTTGGATTGGCGATTATGTCATTTGAACGTGAAATGCATAACAAAATTAAAGCAAAGAAAAGGCGACAGCAAAAGCCTCGTTAGTAGTAGAGTTTGCATATGCACCTCCACCAACCAATAACCGCCAGGATTGTTTGGTTGCATCTAAAGCTCGTTTCAAATTTCAAAGCAGTTTCTTTAAGACTGTGCTTCACTTAGTTTAGCACCTGCCACTTTGTTCTCCTTGACAGCGTAAGCAAAGGTACTAAAGAAGAAACTACTGCGTCATAAGTAAATTATTTTTTTTTATCGAATATCTACCCTTTTTATAGGAGTTTTGTTCTAAAGTTTCTTTGGTATAGTGGTTTTTGTGCCACACAAAGGACTGGATGAAAACGTAGTTTTGTTCTTCTTTGTGGTAATGATGATGGCTTCGTGCTTACACATTTATTTTCAAGGTTACCCAGTTTTCTCCACATCTTGTGCTTCATAAGGTATCGGGTTTGCGTTTTTTAGCCCTTCCCTGATTTACCCTGACATTGAATTTGGAAACAATGACGAAACGTATGGCATAATAGAATGAACAAAAGAGAAAAAGGTATCAAATTTTATAAGGGTATGGAGAACAAAGTTGCCAGATCTTGTTTGATGAATCTCAAAAAAGGATTAATAAAATAAAATAAAATAAAATTAAAAATTAAAAATTAAAAATTAAAAATTAAAAATTAAAAATTAAAAATTAAAAATTAAAAATTAAAAATTAAAAATTAAAAATTAAAAATTAAAAATTAAAAATTAAAAATTAAAAATTAAAAATTAAAAATTAAAAATTAAAAATTAAAAATTAAAAATTAAAAATTAAAAATTAAAAATTAAAAATTAAAAATTAAAAATTAAAAATTAAAAATTAAAAATTAAAAATTAAAAATTAAAAATTAAAAATTAAAAATTAAAAATTAAAAATTAAAAATTAAAAATTAAAAATTAAAAATTAAAAATTAAAAATTAAAAATTAAAAATTAAAAATTAAAAATTAAAAATTAAAAATTAAAAATTAAAAATTAAAAATTAAAAATTAAAAATTAAAAATTAAAAATTAAAAATTAAAAATTAAAAATTAAAAATTAAAAATTAAAAATTAAAAATTAAAAATTAAAAATTAAAAATTAAAAATTAAAAATTAAAAATTAAAAATTAAAAATTAAAAATTAAAAATTAAAAATTAAAAATTAAAAATTAAAAATTAAAAATTAAAAATTAAAAATTGAAAATTAAAAATTAAAAATAAAAATTAAAAATTAAAAATTAAAAATAAAATAAACAAAACAAAACAAAAATAAAACAACAAAAAAGAATAAAGTCAAATAAAATATTTTGGCACGTACTTATTTAATTACATAAACAATATTTTTTAAACATTTTTTATATTTGTACTCCTAAAAGAATGATTTCAGTATATTTTCTCCCCATATTCTGCTAAGTCACTATATTTACATACAATTGACGTTTATTTATAAAAAGTAATCTAGGCAATCTATAAAACATCATTAATTTATATAAACGTTTTATTGTCGATCACAAATGTTGTGACACCTAAGGCGGAAAATACTCAAATACAAAGCTATAAATAATGAAAAAATTATTACTCATTTGAAACTTTGGTATAATTGCTTTTTTGCGTACGCCTGGTCTGGCGTCTAACTTTCAAATTTGCATAAATTATCGTACAATAGTTAATTGTTGTGTTATTTATTATTGCTATTATTGTGTTCTTTTATGGTATTCGATTATTGTGTTTTATGGACTTCTTTTGTTTCTAGTTTCAAATTTTAAAATTTTGCCAACCAATTATAACCGATTTAAACCAATTTGCAATTGTTTTGTTACTTATCGTGACGTCCTACACTTGAACATTCTATCGTATGTTTGCCCGTGCTCGCTTCATTCTTCTCTTCATTAAATGTTATTTGTTTCTATTTTGTTTACATTTTTCCTTCTATTAGTCAATTTATGTGACAATTGACGCCTTTTATATAGGAGACTATAAGACGGATAGATGGACAGGCAGACAGATGGATGTCTAAGTATAGGTTTTAAATAAAATTCTACAGAAAACAATAAAAATAACTGTGCTACAGTATTACATGGACCTACTATAAATAGACCATTGAGATAAGTTATTTATTGTGTGAAATTACAGACAATGTCACAGGCGTTGTATAATTAATAATAATTCACACACACTTGATTAACAGGAAATGCATGCATATAATATACACTGAAAAAATATTATACTATTAAGAAAAAGGTCTGATTGGGCGACAAAGGCAATATTACATATAGGCAAATCCCAGAAACAGTCCACCAACCAAAAAAATTTTCAAATTGATCTAACATTAGTTTGGTTAATGGAATATATGACTGGATGTTCAAAAATATTTGTGGGTGTCCATTAATACAAAAAGTATTAAAAAATGGTTCCTCACATCATATCTCTTAATTTTATTACAAAAAAATACTTTTTTAAGGTGTTTTTATCATTATTTGTAGTGGTAAAATAGATAACCCATAACATTCATTCATAAACATATATTCATTCATAAATACATTTATAAGTATAAAAAAATGTTTTACAAAATGTTATTAAAAATAATGTAATTTGATTTGTTAAAATAAACAAAATTTGTACTACAAAAAGTTTGACTGGAAAAAATGTAGCGTGCGTCACATAGAGTTCACGGCTTTTGATAAAAAACTACAAACATTTTTGGCTGCAAATAAACATAACTAACCTTCAAAGCTACTTCCATTTTTTGTAGCGTGCGTCAAAATAATTTGTGATAAATTTTTTCGCAACTTATACCTGTTACAAAAAAATTTTTATGGCATTCGAAAGAACACTCATATCCCACTAAACACTGTGTATAAGTTGAACGTATCTCTTTTGAAAGACCAAAAAAATGTTATATTTTAATCCGAAAACGCTTACGAATGTAGCGTTCGTCACGCAGGATTTGTCCATATAAGAACATTCCATACTTAAACTAAAGCAAATATACTTATAAATTATATTACACAGTACAACACATGATTTTGGGACTCAATTCTGAGAATTGGATGTGAAAGAAGCCCCAAAAATATGAACTTCTGCATCATTCGTTTAGTCAAGTTGGCTCAGTTAATAATTAAATTTTTGCGGCTATTTTCACGTCCCAGAATTTTCAGAATCAATGAGCTGAACAATGCTGTACAGTGTTATTTTAAATTTAAGTACAAAATTGACTTATTTTAGTGTATATTGTCTTTGTCTCCAAATCAAAGCCACGTTTTTCAGTGTACACTAAAACATTTACTTATTCTATTGGCATTGCTCCAAAGACGTCCTTATATTTGAAATAAGAACAGTATTAAGGAAGTTGTCTTAATTTTAGGTACTAAAACTCGTTATTTTAAAGATTAGAACGTCTTTAGGCAAAATCTTTACAATTATTATTTTTTTTCAGTTTTCATTGAAAAATATCACGTTGTAATAACGTAGTTTTATCTAACCTTTAAAATATGGACAATTTAAAAATTAAATTTTAATGCAATTGTCTAAATTTAAATTATGCAATATCCTTGGTTTAAAGATAAAGACGTATTAGAAACAAAATCTTTAATATTAAGTAATTTTTTTTCAGTGTGCATTGAAAAATATCAATTCAGGCCAAAAGCGTTCCACCCTAAATAAGGACAGTAATACATTTTAATATTAAGAAAATATACCTTAGATTAAGTAAGGAATTAACTTGTTCAAAATATTAAGAAGGCTTTGGATCAATATCTTCAAAATTAACTATTTTTTTGAACGTACTGAAAATTATTAATTTAGGAAAGTTTAAACGAAATTGTCTTAATATTAAGCATGGAACTTCCATGTTCTTAAGATTATGAGGTCATAAAATAAAAAATAATACTAAACAAAAAATATAAAATATAAAATAAAGGGTTTTCCAACAAGAGGTGTTATTTTGAATCACCTGGTATTTCGGTAGCTGTCACTTTTGAAGCTTTTATTCTTTGACATGTGACAAGTAGAAACTACGCCATTACTAAAAATGGAATGATACACGATCATCGAACGATACAAAACGATCAAAAAACGATCAAACAAAGAAACGATACGAACGATACAAAATCATCTTGACTGATGAGGCCCACTTCCACCTCGGTGGCGACGTCAACAAGCAAAATTGTTGCATCAATTGTCAAACAGTCAACGTGTGGACATAGGGCAGCCACTTTGCGATTTGATTATGGAAAATTTCATGTAAGCGTGGTCGTGGTGGCCATTTGATGTTGTTTTTCATTATTAACGGCATACCTTCCCCTTTATTATGAAATCAACATCCGATCATTTATCTCAAAAAATTGCATTTTTCTTTGAATACCAAAAGAACACCTCTTGTTGGAAAACCCTTTAAAAATATAAAATAAAAATATAATATATAAAATATAAAATATAAAATAAAAATAAAAAATATTAAATAAAAATAAAAAATATAAAATAAAAATAAAAAATATAAAATAAAAATATAAAATAAAAATAAAAAATATAAAATAAAAATAAAAAATATAAAATAAAAAGTATAAAATACAAATAAAAAATATAAAATAAAAATAAAATATATAATATAAAAAATATAAAATAAAAAAAAATAAAATAAAAATAAAAAGTAAAAATATTGATAATATAAGAATTATAAAAATTATCAAATAAAAAATATAAAATAAAATATGTAAAAAATATAAAATAAAAAAATATGTGAAATAAGAAATATAAAATATGAAATAAACAATATAAAATAAAAATATATATAAAATAAATATATATATAAAATAAATATATACATATAATAAAAATATATATAAAATAAAGAATACATACAAAATAAAAAATATAAAAAAAAAGAATATAAAATAATGTATATAAAATAAAAAATTTAAAGTAAATAATATAAAATAAAAAATATAAAATAAAATATAAGATAAACAATATAAAATAAAAAAAATGAATATAAAATAAAAAAAATGAATATAAAATAAAAAATTTTAAATAAAAACAAAAAAATTTTAAATATCAAATAAAAAAATTAAATTAAATTAAATAATTAAATAAAAAAGTTTAAATATAAAAAAACTTAAATCAAGAATATAAAATAAAAATTATATAAATAAAACAATATAAAATAAGATAATATAAAATAAAATAACATAAAATAAAATAATAGAAAATAAAATAATATAAAATAAAATAATACAAAATAAAATAACGTAAAAGAAAATAAAATATAATATAAAATAAAATAAAATAAAAGAAAATAAAATATACCATAAAATAATATAATAAAAAATAAAATAATCTAAAATAAAACAATATAAAATAAAATAATATAAAATAAAACAAGACAAAAATAAAATATGCTATCTAACATTCATATGAAAGAAAAAAAATCAAAATATAAAATAAAAATCAGTTTCATTTAAAAAAATACCAATAATTCAAGTGTATTTAAAGGGTGGTCCAACCTAATGCACGATGTTAATTGTGAGTCACAACTTAACGTCAAGTTTTGTGCATTTGGCCGATATTTTGTTCATTTGGCCGATATTTTGTTTCAAACATAATTGTTATAGATCCGTCTATCATATATTAAGATAATTCTCTGAGTACCTCTTGTTTTATTTACAATTAACATCGTGCCTTATTATGGTCAACAATTGTAAATTATATTGCCATTTTGAAAACTTAATGGTAAAGAATATTGTATGCATTTCTGGAGAGTAATTCAAGATTTTGTATCACTTTAATTGCCGAAAACCTATTAAGGGTATATTTTATTGTAAGCACCTGTTGAAAGCATGGCTATTTCTATTATCTCTCAAAAATTGTCCACATTTACCATAGATATTTGTTTGAGCTTAAACATTATTTGAATATTTCTTTTTAAAAAAAATTAATACTAAAGTCCGCTTGATCTAAAAAATGACAAACTATGTATCTATTATTAAGATAAAAAATTTGGTATGTCTATTATTTTTAACACCTGTTCATGTTATGACTAATTATTTGATTACTTAACAACTTTCCACAATTTATCTATTTTCTTGGTAAATATCGAGCAACCTTTACGTCTCGACAAATTTCTCCCCACAATTTTATTATTTCTGTATCCATTTTGTTGATTGTTCTTTTGCAAGAAATATTGTTATATATTCCCCTTTGTATATTGTTTTGTTATCAGTCTTTTTGTCGATTATCTACCTTTTTCTGATTGCGAATAAATAGTACTTGAAGTCTTTCAACATTTTTACGATTTGCTACTTTAGCTCTGTCTGACTTTGTGATAATATTTATTATTATTACTCGTATTTCTGTTTCTCGTTCTGTGTTATCACCTCCTATGATGTTGTAAATTAATCTGCTTCTTTTCTTGTACTATAAAGAAATATGAAATATAAAATACGATTATTACAGTACTATTATATATAGTATATGAGAGATATAACAGCAATTGGATTGTTAAATATTCGAGTCGAACAGTGGTTAGAAGGGGAGAGGAAAATTGATAAAAACGTTTAATGGACACAATGGACTGAAACAAATGGAAATATAAGTTGTAGATTGAAGAAAAAGGTTTAGTAATTCTAGACAGAGAATGCAAAGCGAAATTCAAATGTAAAAATACTTGGGAGAAAGTATGCATACAATTCCTTGAGGTCGTACATAGTAGTCAATTAACCACCTTCTGCATTACCTATCGCCATTCACTTTAGTCATTTATCTTTTTGCATCTTTTCTGTTATATTTAGACTATTTCTGAAATATTTGAATCTTTTTTACGCACCTTCATCCTGTGCATATAATTCCTTTTGCCTTACCTATAGCCACAGTTACTTCTGTGTATGATTTCCGACAACAAATCACTGCCTTTTTAAAATCTACATTTATCAAACAATATATTAACACAAAGAAGGCTGGAGACACAATCGTTTATTTTATTAATATTTCTTCACGTCTACACTTGACGAGGATTTCCATTGTTGCCTTTCTATCGCAAACACACTCTCTGATAAGGAGTTCAGTGATAAGAGCTACAAAAGAAAAAAAGAAACCCAAGGTAATGAAATTTAAATTTATAAATGCAAATACTCCTAAGACGGGTTAATTTAAATATTTATTTTGTTTTCATAAACATTTCACAAAAAAGTGTTAAAATTTCTCAAGGAATTTCCTCGAAATTTATGTGGGTCATGACTCAGTGTGTGGATTAAAACCTTAGGTTTTGCGATTCTTTGTTATTTTGTTACCTCTTTAATCATATTTTGACTGGGATTATTTAAATTTTATTCGTAAATGACTAAGCAATCGTTGTATAAATGATGTTTGTAATGTAAAAAAAATGTTTGAGAATTATAAGATTTTCACTCTCACTCTCAGTTCAAATCATTTTGAAAGCAAAATAATGCCTAACTACACACAAAATATATACATATTCATTAAATGAATGCCAATATTAATATTTTTTTCTCTTCTCTTTTTATTTTCAGGTATGTACTGTACATGTAATTTCCTCTTGCTATAAACAAGGTAATAATGTCCTTAATTATTTATATTCACTGAAAAAATATATATTCTTATAACCAAAATATCTACATATTCCCTATTTACGCAGTACAGGAGAATAAATCCTATTCACAAAAAAGCAATACATAATTAAACAAATAATGAAAAATATTTGTTTAGATCATTTAAAATTAAATAATTTTTATATTTTTCGTTTTATAAATTTCGTAAAAAAATAATTTTAATTTTTGCGGAAAATAAATATTATTTAATAAAAAATACGTTACTTAGAAATATATTTTCCATTTTATAATTTTTCTTAAAAAAATATTTTAATAATTTACGAAAAAATAAATGTTTGAATTAAAAATTACGTTTAATTAAAAAATATTTTTAATAAAAAATATGTTTTAAAGATTTTTTACGACAAATTTTTTTAATAAAAATGCTTTTAATTAGGAAAGATATTTTTAATAAAAAATATATATTTTAATGAAAATTATATTAAAAAAAATATTTTTAATCAAAACAGAAAATTTTTTCTGTAAAAAATATTTTTAATAAAAAGTATATTTTGAATGAAAAGTATACTAATATATTATAATTTTCATTAAATATTATGGTAAAATATTCATTATAAACATTTTTTTAAATTAAATGTATTTTTTTTATTAAAAATATGTTTTAAATAAAATGTTTTTCAATAAAAAAAATTTATTGACAATTTTCATCTTAATTAATAGTATTTTTGCATTAAAATTTTTTTATTTTTTTAAAAATATTAATTTTTTAAAAACATTTTTTTTTAAAATTTATTTTTCGTAAAATATAAATTTTTTTTCGTTAAAATTTTTTTTTGTTTGTAAAAGACAACACCTTTTTTTTATAAAAAATGTTTTTGAAGTTAAAAATGTTCCTATCTAAATTCAAAACACGTCATTTAAAATTCAAAGCACATCAATTGAAATTTTATGTTTTTAATTTTAAATTCAACTGATGTTATTGAATGTCAATAGATGCTTTCTGAACTTCAAATACGTTTTTTTTTTATTTTTGGTTTTATTGGTTTATTTATTTTCAATTGAATTTTTTGAATTTGAATTAATTTTTTCGAAATACTAATTAAAAAAAATATTGTTTTATAACATTTTGTAAAAAAATATTTTTAATATTTGCGGAAAAATGAATATTATTAATAGAAAAAATCCTTTACTTAGAAAAATATTTTTCATGTTAACATTTAAAATATAAATATGAAATATAAAAAAATATTTTAATAATTTACGAAAAAATAAATATTTTTAATGAAAAAAACTTGTTTTTTTTATTCGATCTGCTTTTATAGTACATATTTTGTTTTTGCACTTAGGCTCAAGATCGTTATTGTTGTTTAATTATTTAAAAATATTTAAAAAAAAATATGTTTTAAAGAATATTTTTCGTTTTACTATATTTCTTAAGAAAATTATTTTAATATTTAGGGAAAAATAAATATTGTTTATTGGACAAAAATAATTTTTCGTAAAATAGTATTTTAATAAATACGAAAAAATAAATATTTTTTAATAAAAAAAAATCATTAAAATATATTTTTTATAAAAAATAAAAAAAAAAAATATTTTTAAAGGAAAAAAATAGTTTTAATTTTTTACGAAAAAATAAATATTTTTAATGAAAAAATTCTTTTAATTAAGAAACATATTTTTTATTAAAAATATATTTTTTAAATGAAAATAATATTTTAACATTAACATTTTTTATAAAAAATATATGAATTTTTATTGAAAAATATACTAATATATCTAAATTTCCTTAACTAACATGTTATTATAATCTTCTATAAAAAACATTTTTTTTATTAAAAACTATTTTTTTATTCAAAAATATGTTTTTTGATAAATTTTATTGACAATTTTCATTATTGACAATTTTATTAAAATTTTTTTACTTAATTTATATGCAGTATTGTGTCATTAAAAAAATATTTTTTTCTTTAAAAATATTTATTTTTCGTAAATATAACAGTTTTTTTAGTTACAAATATTGTTTTTGTAATAGACAAATATAATTAAAAACATATTTTTTGTTACAAATATGTTTGTTATTAAAATTAATTATTTGAAAATATTTATTTTTTTACGAAATTGTATTTATTACTGTATTATATCTTTCTAATTAAACGTTTTTTTAATAATATAAATTTAAAATGGAAACCTTTAATTTAAAAAGAGATAATTTTTAATAAAAAAAATGTTTTTACTATTTCACAAAATAAGAAGATATTAAGAAATATTTTGTTATTTACTATAAATATTTTTTTAGTAGAAACATTTTTTAAATTTTCATTAAAAATATACTCTTTTTGATAAAGATTTAAAAAAAAATATTTTTTTTTATTTAATCGACCATTTATTCTGTCAATTATCTCGATATTATTTATTGGAAAAATTCCTTTACTTAGAAAAATATTTTTAATTTTTTAATTTTCATAAAAAAATATTTTAGTAGTTTATGAAAAATAAATATTTTTTAATAAAAAATATTTTTAATTAACAAATATTTGTAATAAAATATATTTTCAAAGATTTTTTTTACGATAAATGTTTTTAATAAAAAATATATATTTTAATGAATATTATTTTTAAAAAAAGTTATTTTTTATAAAAAAAGATTTTCAGTAAAAAATATTTTTAAATAAAAAATATATATTTTATGAAAATAGTAATAATATATTATAATTTTTTTTATTAATATGTATGTTATCTTCATTAAAAACTATTTTTTATTTAAAAGTATATTTAATTAAAAAATATTTTTTAATTAAGATGTTTTTCAATTAAAAATTTTTTATAGAAAATTTTTATTAATGTTTTTTTTCTTAAAAAAGAATTTTTTTCATTAAAAAATATTTATTTGTCGTTAAACATTAAAATTACATATTTTTGACGAAAAATTTTAAAATATTTTGCAACAAAAAAAATTTTTTTTATTAATATTTATTTTTTCGTAAAATATTAATTTTAATTAATTTTTTTACGAAAAATTATAAAGCGGAAAAAATAAATATTATATTTTTTTTTAATTTATAATTCGAAAACTATTAATTTAACCTCAAGTAATATCAATTAAAAAATAAACCAGTTAAAATTTAAAAAAAAAATCCTTGTAAAATTTAAAACATTTCAATATCAGCTGAATTTCAAATGGATCGTTTAATTGATGTGCTTTGAATTTCAAATGACGTGTTTTAATTTAAAAACGGAAATATTTTAGTTTTAAAAATATTTTTTTTTAAAGTATTATAACACAAAATATTTTTTTTTATTAAAAATAGTTAAGGAATGTTAGGAAAATGTTTAATAACTATTAAAATACAATGGATATATATATTTTATATTTTTAATAGTTATGATTCGGCTCGAGGTCCGTAATAAATAAAAGACAATACTTTTATTTTTTATTTATTTTTCTTTATTTGCCCAATATTTCGGCCAACTTCGTTGGTCATCATCAGGGGGAATCTATCACACAAAAACACGAATTATTACAATAAAACAGTGACAATAAAAACATTTTTACGATAAGTATTTACATTTAATATTGTTGTAACAAAAAATAGTCCTTTACTATGTGAGCTTTCGTTAGTTACTGTCTAATTTTCCGTTTATGTTTTTCTATTGTATGCCTGTAGATTTGAGCACAGCCATCAGTGTCTCTCTTAAAATTTAGTCTCTTTTGTGGTGAAACATCGATGATATGTAGCATCTCTAACGTGTATCTCCTTCCGTAAGGTCTCTCTTGCGTTAGTATCTCAACGTCGTCAAAGTTAGGTTTGTGTCCGGTTGTGGTACAATGTGCTGCAAGGGCAGTTTTTATAAATTTTCTTAACATTGTTGTTATTAATTAATAAACAAGCTCGAAAAAAAAATATTTTCTTTAACTACAATAATATTTTCTTCAAAATTCATTAATATTTAAGTTATCATAAATAAAAATAGTTCGGTATAAACTGAACTACCTACACCAATAACTCAAATTGAATCACCCTTTGTTTCTAAACCGGTAGTATTTCTTTTCCTCCAAACTGACGACGTAGTTGAGTGTTTTCTATATTTTTTTTGTCCATAAACACATGGAATTAAGTATGTATTTCTTTTAAGCATTTTATTGTTGTACCACGCTATTTTCAAGAGCCATAGTTGTTTACATTTTTGTTGAACTATTTTGTTTTCTGGATTCCCTTTTCGTTTTCATATTTGTTTACGAAAATTGGGGTAAATAAAAATTCAAAGAAATATTTCAACTTTGGTACCTACCTACCAACCAGCAAAGGTGGCGGCATTCAATCCACAATAAATTGCTAAAATGGCATGAGTTTTGTTTTGATAAATTTCTTGAAAATATTAAAAAAACATAAATACTCAGCGAAAATTAAAAAATACTACCCATAAGCAGTTTCTTTCCTACAAAAACAAAAAACTATATTTTTTTTTGTTTTAAGTGGTCAATTTTGTTTTTTTCCTCTTCTTTTTATTTCATTCGAATCAACTATTTTTCTACAACGCAAATACATATGTGAAGTGAGTGTCCGAGTTGTACATTTCATTTGAAATTGTTTGCCTCTACAAGACCTTGGAGTTTTTGGTGTGGTCGACGACGATCGCGTCTTTCTTTCCCCATCCCCGTTTGCCATCTAATGCGAGTCATAATAAAATCTAACCAACTCAATACTGATATGGTTGGCCATTTCTATAGACGATAGTTTAGGGTTTTTTGCAGGAGCAGACATTGTCGTTTGATTTGTTGTTGTTGTTTATATTGCAATCTATTCGTGTTTTTGTTGTTTTGAGAATACTTTAAGTATTTTTAGTTTTATATTCTTATTTGTTTTTATTACAAAAAACAACTGAAAATATCTTATCATAGTTAAAATAAAATAAAAACAAACAAATATTTTTTTACAACAACATTAACTAAGTGAAGGTGTGTTATATAAAACTTTTTATCACGTGATTTGCGGCGACAATGCAAATGTGATGTCAACAGCTAAAACTGGTATTTATTATTGTAAACCAAACGTATACAGAGTATTAAGTATTGACCAAAATTTATTTAAAAGAAAACATTCCAAAACTCGATTTTTTTTAAATATAAAAATTAAAATTGTTAAATTTATAAAAAGTGTGGTCTGAATATTGTTAAGTGTGAAAAAAGTGTTGTAAGAAAATTTTACAGAAATATGTCAAAAGGGTCAAAAATAATAAATAATAAGATATGTCATACCGGAGCAAGTAAGTTGTCAGGTACGTACGAAAAGAAATTTCAACGAGTAGGACTTCAAAGAGTGAGTTTTTACGCGGATTTCGGACCGATTTTCCCGAATTTTTAGTAATTGTCACATTTAAAAAATTAATATTAATCGATTAGTGCAAAAAAAGTTAAAACTATGTTCACGGAAAACTGTTTTTTTCGCTTGTGACATTTCATTCCTATTCGTTCGTAACTGATAGATTTTAACGTCTCATCCGGACGGCACATCTGTCTAATTGAAGGTCTGTGAAAAGGGTTTTGAATTTAAAAAAAAAATCTGAAAAAATATCAAATAAAAAAATGTCAAGAAATGCTAGACTAGGTCAAAGCCGTTTGTATGATACCCTACAACACTCTGCTAGATCAGTTTAAGTATATATGTATGTATCTACCACCTTTCTTCAGATTCGACGATTTTTGCACTTGGATAAATAAACTCCTTTCTTTCAAATTTTATAAAGATCAGTTTTGTAAAATTTTCTTTTATTAAACATAAGCCTCACCGTCGAAAGATAGACGGTACATATCGTAACTATATCTAAATCTATGAGGAAGTTACCAGACGGTTTGGGTCAGTTCGGTCTGCTCAAATATTCCCAGCCTGTGAGGGAGGGTTCACTAAAATTAGCGTCTAAAACTATCGATGATCACATTCGCGAATTGCTATACCCTACATCGCTCTGTGATAAAAGGTATTACAATATGTTTGGCTTGGCCCATAGCTTTGTAACGTCCTAAAGCTTAAACTATACCTCCACTCAAAACCATTAGCAGATTCGATCTAACCACGTCCGTCTGTCAGATCTTGATGAAAAACACTTTTTGACGTCATGAACGAAACCTATTGAAATAGTTTCAGTTTTAAATGTTAGGACATCTCGATTTGGAATTTAAGCGTCATATAAGCCTTACATTTCAGCAAATCTTAAAGTTAAATTTAAGCGCTATGGAATCCACATTTATCATCAGATCTACACATAATTTGGCAGAAAATCGGTTCATATTTGTTATTGTCCATATACGAATACCTACAGTATCGGTCAATACATATTGGACTAACTTAATATTTCTGTTCAATCGCAAAAATCGGAAAACCTATTAATGATATATTTAAAAAATTTTACTTATTATCTACGAACATCCATCAGTTCACCAAAAAATAACAATATGGCTGCTTGAATTATTTGCAATTAAAAATTTATTTCACAAAAAACAAAAAAGTCGGTTCACCCCTTCCTTATTACTTTTTTCATTATTGTTTTAAAGTTTTACGGTTACGGTTTTATCAGAAAAAGAAGTTATAACAACTGATTATGAAACCGAAAATCTGCTTATGAAACCGAATAACAGGATATAAATTGGGCGAAAACTATATATATGTATTTGCAGAACAGACCAGGAGCCTCTGTTTATAAAATCTACATTCAATTATATACCCCCATTATTTTTCACAGTCGAATTACCGGTTATAAAACTAAATAACCTTTTATAAAATCGAACAATCGGTTTTAAAACAAAATACCCGGATATAAAACAGAATAACAGTTTATAAAACTGAATGTTGCGGGTTATAAAACTGAATAAGAGGTTATTGAACTGAATAACGGGTTTTAAAACTACTCAATTATTTTGTTTTATAACCTCTCATTCAGATGTATAACCCCTTTTTCAGTTTCATAGCCGGATATTTGGTTTATGACCGGTTATTCCTTTTATAATGTAAAACCAAATATGAAATGCTTAAAAAACTTAAAACTACTTGCAAAAATCCGTATAGTCGGTAACACTGTTATACATAATTTAATACCGGTTATAAAGCTAAATACCAGGCTGCAAACCCTAATATGTATAAGGTTACAAAAAATATCATATAGAACTGAATAAGAGGTAATAACTGAATAACCTGTTATAATACCAAATAAGGAAATAATCGGTTATACAATTAAATAACTGAACAGGTTATAAAACTGAATTGGGTGTTATAAAACTGAACAACAGATGACAGAACTGAATTGCCGGTTGCAAAACTGAATTGTGGGATATAAAACTGAATAACCGATTATGAAAGTTAACAATCGCTTACAACGACTGGAAACTAGTTGGAACCCCGGTTAACCGGTTATTAAAACAGAATAACTGGTTATAAAAACTGAATAATCGGCTATAAAAACAGAATACCCGGTTATAAAACCGAATAACCGGTTATAAAAACCAGGTTGCAAACCCTAATATGTAGAACTGAATAAGAGGTTATAACTGAATAACCGGTTATAATACCAAATAAGGGAATAATCGGTTATATATAAATTATATAACTGAACAGGTTATAAAACTGAATTGGGTGTTATAAAACAGAATAGATTAAAGAACTGAATAACCGGTTGCAAAACTGAATTGTGGTATATACAACTGACTAACCGATTATGAAACTGAACAATCACTTACAACGACTGAAAAGTAGTTGGAAACCCGGTTAACCGGTTATAAAAACAGAGTACCCGGTTATAAAAACGAATAACCGGTTATAAAAATCGAATAACCGGTTATAAAATCTAGTAACCGATTGAAAAGTACAAACTAAATATGTAGAGTACCTAAAAAGTAAACCGGTTAATACGATTCGATATAGTGTTTCACTTAAAATAAGTATAAGAGTACGAGTATGTGATTTTTACGATACACGCTGAAAAAAAATCGCTTCTGTAGTATATTGTCCCAAACATATTCGGCTTGAAACATATATATATTCAGGGTACACTCTAAACATATAGTATTTGGTATATACAAAAATTATATACTTGGGAAGATGTCGCTCTAAATAAATCTTTGTTTACATCCCAATATGTTATTATTTGGGACTATTATTTCCGAAACAAATATTTATTTTCATTTAAGTGTTCGGAAAATACATAAATTGTGTTAAATTTTTCAGTAATTCAAAGTTAATTTTTTAGAAATGTTAAATGTTCGTAAAATAATAATAATTGCAATCGTATAATCTTGGATTAAAATAAATTACTTAGAGAATTGACAACAAATGATGGCTTGGAATACTCAGAAAATGTAAATGATCGATTTAAAACGGAAGTTAATATGGTATCATAACTGGGAGGTCTAATTCGAAAACAAGGAAAAATTAAAACTGAATATCGAAAAAGTCAGTAAATGTTTTGAAAATTTTTTTAAATAAAATATATTTGGAAAAATTCCTAAACAATAATTTTATTTGTATTTAAACACATATTTTATTTGAGAAATTTAGTTTGCAAATAAATTTTGTTGTAATATATTAATATATGCTTTCCAAATACATTTTATTGATTTTCAAATAAAATTTATTTGCTCAGAAATATATAATATTTAAAAATTTGTGTTCCAAATATATTTTCTTTCGATTCAAACATATCAAAAAAGGTGATTTTGCCCCGTGTACTTCTAATTTAATTACAAACAGCTACACAATTGATAGAGCCGTGAAATTTAATCAAATAACGAAGTAATACAGAATTCTGCTACATATATTCAATGCCCAGAAAGAAGCTTATATTTTTAATATTATAGCTAACTAAAATTCGTGATGAAAAACTAAATATCTATGTATTCATACAAATGAGACAAATCACTTTTTATCTTAATGTATTCAATTCATGTGCACTTTTATTAGTCGTCAATGATATCTTAAACGAACGAACGTAATAAGTTTATATTGGTACAAGATGTTTGGCTAGCCAAGAGTAAGGCTCAAGTTGTGCTAGGGTCCGATAGCTAATCCGGGTCTTCGTTTATTGTCGAAAATACCGCTAAGAAAGGAAATAACTAAAATTGAACCCGATAGGTGGCACTGATATAATTATTTAGTAATGTAATATTTCCCAAAAATACACAAATTTCTACAATTGTTATTAAATTACCGGGGACATTGTTCTATATATCGATTTGGAAAAGAAAACATCTGCAGGGTCAGCCAGCATAATACATATAAATAAATATTTCTTATCTTTTTTTATAGGTAATATATTTTATATCAAACAGCTAATTAACTAAATTGAAAGATTTTTTTCTGTGTATAATAAAAATATGTTTCTGAAATTATAATTTATTTTATTACTTTCCCGCCTACGCCTATTTTTAGACATTTCCTTGTATACAAACATAGTCCTATCTATATATGTATTTCAATATGATTTATTTACCTACCACCCATCGGGAACATATGACTAGATCATTCTTAGTAAGTAGGGGGCGAGAGCCACTTGTTTCCTGTCATGTTCCAAAGATAGTAATCTCCTTTGCATGATTTAATCTAACTGAAAAGAACATGGCGGAAGTTGAAAAATATTATTTTCTACATTCATGCTTGCATACATCATAATTTCCTGAATTTCTATTTAAATTTAATACACACAAATATGGAAAAGTAAACGTTGAACACTAGAAAAAAATATTCTTTCTTTTTGCTCTTTTCCACGTCTTAGGTTACATAAAATTCGTAACTGATTGTTGCTGTAATTTATAGATCTGTTCTTCTTGTCTTTCTTTTGTTGTTTTTTTCTTGTTTCCTTGGGTCTGCTTTTTTTTATTGAAAATCAATTCATTTTAATTTTTCTGTTATTGACACAGTCATAAGTTGATGTAACGAGGAGACACTTTTTTATTTGTGCGGTTCTCAATTTAAATCACGTGCTGAGACATCTGTCCGTCCGTCCGTCTGGCTGTTCGTTCATTCACTTGAAGTGTAGTAATTGGAACACTTTGCGCCGGTATTGCTTTTTTTCAGTGTAGTTCAATTAAACGTTAGCTAGGCAAGTCAATGTACATAGGTCAGCAAATTTATTACTTGTTTGGACAAGTGCTTCGAGGGTATCCTAAGTTTTACTTAAATTTCCATAATCAGGTTTGAAATATAATTGGAAGAAAAAAAAAAACGCGAAACAAAACACTTTCGATTAAGATGAGATCATAGTGAGTCAAAAGCTAAGCTTAAATTTTAGATATTAAAAATTGAAATACATTTTTGACATTCAAAATTCTTATAATTTGCGTATGATTATCTCATAGCTCCAACATTAAATACCCTAGAAGTATACTATGAAACGTGAAAAAAATTATTACATGTGTGGCTTAGTTTTATGTTAACAATTATTTAATATGCTATATTGCCTACAAATTAAATAAGAAATGTTATTCTGCACATCTCTGGCGAAAGAGCTTTCCGTTGATATACATTTTATTACAAAAAAGAACTTTAGGGATCCCAAAGTGTACCACACATTACATTAGACCAGTACTCACATTTTGTGGTATACTTTTGAGATCTATACTGTCCTCAAATTGTAATGACATTAATGTCAATTGAAAACTACATTCCCAACAACGTGCAAAATGCAAAATTTTGGCAGGTTCTTCCAATTTTATCAATATTAAAATGAACGTTTTGAAATATTTTAGTTAATGCAAATGTCACAAATTTTTCTATATTATCTGCTGTCTGAAAATTAATTAATAAATATTCGGCACATCTAGGATAAAACAGCTTTACGTTGATATATATTTTATTTCAATAAAGGGATTTTAGAAACATTAAAATTGTACCACAAAATATATAAGAAATCTACTCTTAATTTGTGGTACACTTTTGAGGTCTTTAAAGTCCTTAAATTATAATGAAATGTACATCAATTAAAAGCTATATTCCCAACGATATGCACAGTTGTAAATTTTTGGCATATTTTATTTGCTTATTTGTAAAATTTTATTAAAATGTAAGCAAGCTTTTTGGAATAAAATAGTCTTCTAATTAAATAAGAGCTATTGTTCTGCAAATTAAATAATAAATATTATTCTGCACATCTCTGATCAAAAAACTTTCCGCTGATACAAATTATATTACAATTTGAGTACTTTAAAGGCCTCAAAGGTGTACCACAAATTATATTAGAAATCTGATCATATTTTGTGGTACAATACGAAGAACTTTAGAGTCCTCAAATTGTTATTAAATAAATATCAAATGAAACCTACATTATGAGAGAAGTGTAGAAATGTAAATTTATGACAGATTTTATTTGTATATTTGTAGAAATTTATCTAAATATTAACCCGGTTATTGGAATATAATAGTCTGTGATGGCCACTTTGAGGTCCTAACGTGCAAACACCTTTTAAGGAGAAAGAAAAAAAGGGCGCTATCTGTATTGCAATATGAATTTGAGTCCTTTATTTCTGAGACCCCTACCAGTAACATGACAGACGTAATTCAGAGTTGCAAGATAAGGTACGGAGACCCACATGCTGAATCTGACCTTTTGAAAGTCACCCTGTAAGACAAACTTTATTTAGATGGCGGTGTGTATACTAGATACCGACCAGCAGTCACAAAGTGCAGTTGCCTACGTATTCAATTAAAGAGGGAGTAAATAACTGACCGGTAAAGTTAGCCATACTATTAAAAAAGGTGGTAAATTTATAAATAATTTTTATGTGAATAGGTAAAAAAAGAGAAGATCTATTGGCTATTGAAATAAAGTAATAAATAAATAATATTCCATTTACATGTCGGGTAAGAATCTTTATACTAAAACAAATTATAGGTTAGTTAGTGATCATGTGACCTGTTAGAATTATATATGCATAGGATATTGCGGCCAGGGTACATGGTGTAACCATCCAACCACCAACAGAATTGATGATACCGTTCATGGTCAATCCCCTTTTCATGGCATGAATGTCAACTGACACCATCTGTTAA